>CM054140.1:59063042-59068042 GCA_028751875.1 Rapana venosa | reverse complement strand
ATGAGCTGACTCAATGGATGCCAGAAACAGTAACAGGGAAAGTATAAAGGCTTACTAGGCCTAATGGGTGTATGTCTCACCGTCTGCTAGTATCACGTGTTTGGTCTTAGTGAAGTTTGGCTACTATACATGTAGTTTTCATTTTGTTGCTGCCAGGAGCGTTTGCGCTTTGCTTGCATGCAGGTTTGGTTTTGTTCGGTCTTGTTCTGTCTGTCCGTCTCTGTCTGTCTGTCTGTCTGTCTGTCTCTCTCTCTCTTTTGTTGTGGTGTTGTGTGTGTGTGTGTGTGTGTGTGTGTGTGTGTGTTTGCTTGTGTTTGTCTTGTCTGTGTGACTGCTTGCCTGTCGATGTTGATTTGCATGTCTTACGTGTTTTACTGTTGTTGTTTGTCTTGTCTTCTGTTGTCTTCTTCTGTCTGTCTGTCTCTGTCTCTCTCTCCCCCCCTCCCCTTTTCTCCCTCCTCCCTCTCTCCCTTCTCTCTCTCTCTCCCCCCCTCTTCTTCTCCATCTCTCTCTCCCTCCTTCTTCTCCTCCCCTCTCCCCCTCTCTCTCCCTCCTCTCCCCACTCTCTTCCACTCTCTCTCCCCTTTCCTCTCTCTCCCTCTTTTCCCACTCCTCTTCCCTCTCCCCCACCCACTCTCCCCCTCCCCCTCCTCTCCCCTCCCCCCTCTCTCTCTCTCCCTTTTTTTTCCTCTTTTCCTCCTCTTTTCTTTTACCCTCCCCCACTCCAATCTCTGCCCCCTTTCACTTTCTTCCCTCCTCCTCTTCTCTTTCCACTTTTTTTTATTTGGGGGGGGGGGGTGGGGGGGGGAAGAAGAGGGGGGTATAATGGATAGGTTGTGTGTTGAAGGTTTAAAAAGTAGTGAGATGTAAAGATGGGATAGTGAATGTTGATAAAAAGGAGCCAAGTAGAGGATTCGTGCTTTTAAGGGTAGAAAATAGGTGATGAAGATGTCAAATTTAAGAAGAGAGATGAGATAGAGAGAGAGATAGGTAAAATAGATAGAAAAGAGATAGGTAGATAGAGAGATGAAGAGAAGAAAGAAAGATAAAAATAGATATGGGATATATATATAGAAAAGAGATAGAGATAGAGAGATACATAGTAGATAGATAGTTGATAGGTAGGTAGAAAAAACCCCAGTCAGTCTGCTCTAGCTCTGTCTCGCTTGTTGTCTCTGTCTCTCTTTGCGCGCTTTCTGTCTCTGCTCTCTCCCTCTCTCCCTTTTCCCCCCCCCCCCTCTCCCCCCTCCCCCCTCTCTCTCCCCCTCCCCCTCTTCCTCTCCCCCTCCCGCGCGCTCTCTGTCTGTCTCTGCTCTCTCTCCTCTCTCTCTTTTCTCTGCTCTCTCTCTCTCTCTCTCTCTCTTCCTCTTTTCTATCCTCTCTCTCTCTCTCTCTCTCTCTCTCTCTCTCTCTCTCTCTCCTTCTCTCTCTCTCTCTCTCTCTCTAGTTCAACACACTCTCAAGTTCGTCTAAATGGCAGGAGCAGAGATTTGAACTCCAGAGTCTGCCTGCCGGTCACACGGTCTCAGGTGGAATGATGGATGATTCAAGCGGATGAACTGTGCATGATGCAGATGCGCGTGAAATGGCTGGGCGTGCAGCGCAACTAAAAACGACGTCATCATGCATTCGTTCCACACCCACCCCACCCCCCTCCCGGCTCTCTTTGTCCTTCTGTCTGTCTGTGTCTTGTCTCTCTGTCTCTCTTTGTCTGTGTCTGTCTGTCCGTCCGTCAGTCTGTCTGATGCCTGTCTCTCTCACTGTATCTCTTTATCTCTTGTCTTTTTCTGTCTCTGTCTCTGCCCCTCTTTCTGTCTCTGTCCGTCTGTCTCTCTCTCTCCCTCTCTCTCTCCTTCCCTCTTTTTATGTCTGTCTCTCTCCCCCCCCCCCCCTCTCTCTCCCTCCCTTCCCTTGTTTATGTCTGTCTCTCCTTCTCTCTCTCTCTCGCTCCCCTTCTCCCATCCCTCCCTCCTTCCCTCCCTCACCCAGAGAGAGAGAGAGGAGAGAGAGAGAGAGAGACAGACAGACAGACAGACAGACAGCAACACAGAGAGAGAGAGAGAAGAGGAGAGAGAGAGAGAGAGAGAGAGAGAGAGAGAGAGAGAGAGAGAATACGAAATTTTATTTTCTGAGGGTAATAGAATAAGTACAAGACTTTTTTTTACATCCAGCCCGAGAGAGAGAGAGAGAGAGAGAGAGAGAGAGAGAGAGAGAGAGAGAGAGAGAGAGAGAGAGAGAGAATATGAATCCCGAATTGTACACATCAAGTGCCAGACTATTGGTCAACCAAGCAACGTAGTAGTAGTAGTAGGCTAGTACTAGCCTAGTAGTATAGGGAGAATGATGCATAGTTAGTTACCTTGCCTACAGAGCAGGAGGGAGTAGAGTAGGCTAAGGGTTAGGGTCAGTGCACTTACTGGTCAGTGATGCGAGCGAGTGGCATGCCACGATGGTCAGTACAGTGCAGACAGACAGACAGACAGACAGACAGATGTCTCAATCTGTGTGGGGCCTAGCACACACAAGTTTGCAGACAGAAAGTCAGTCAGTAAAAAATGTTCCAAGCGTTCATATACTCTTATTATTACAGCGGCGGTGGTTTGGTGTCAAGTGATTGAGATAAGAGTGAGTGAGGGATGATGCCTCTTTGTCTGTGAGTGAGATCCCAGGTAGAGGTGTATGTGTGTGTGTGTGTGTGGTGTGTGTGAGAGAGAGAGAGAGAGAGAAGAGTGTGTTGTGTGTCTGTGTGTCTGTGTGACGGTGTGTGTAGAGTCCCCAGAGGTGTGTCGAGAGTGAGAACGCCCCCGAGTGTGAGATCCAGGCGTGTTGTGGTGTGGTGATGAGATTCCCCGAACTATGAACCCCGAGGTGGTGTATGGATGAGATTCCGATAATAGGAAGGTACCAGAGATGTGTGAGATCACGGACAAGGAGCCTGAGATCCCAGAGGTGTTGTATTGGTGAGATACCAGAGGTGGTGTGTTGATGAGATTCCCCGCACTATGAGATCCCCCAGAGGTGTTGTATCGATGAGATTCCGGATAATGAGGGAGGTACCAGAGATGTGTGAGATCACGGGCAATGAGCCTGAGATCCCAGAGGTGTTGAATTGGTGAGATCCCGGACTGTGTGAGATTCCAGAGGTGCGTGTTGATGAGGTCCCCGGGGGTAATGAGGTGCCGGAGATGGGTTGATGAGATCCCGGAGGTGTTTAGTGAGGTGAGATCCCGGAGGTGTTTGGTGAGATGAGATACTGGAGGTGTCGGTGAGGTGAGATCCCGGAGGTGTTTGGTGAGGTGAGATCCCGGAGGTGTCGGGAAGATGAGATCCCGGAGGTGTTTGGTGAGGTGAGATCCGGGAGGTGTCGGTGAGATGAGATCCTGGAGGTGTAGATAGATGATAGCGTCGAGGAGGTGTCATTGGGATCTCTCAGGAGGTGTCGATGATATCTCAGGAGGTGTTGATGAGATCACGGAGATTTGTGTTGAGTTTTGGACATTTTCGATGTATAGTTATGGATACGGGTGGAAGGTATCCGACAGTGTCATTTTGGAGTGGTGTGTTGGTAACGGATATGGATGGCTCACAGGGCTTCGTGGTGTTTTTACTTGGTATAGGTGTGGTGCGTGTGTGTGTGGTGTGTGGTGTTGGTGGTGGTGTGTGTTTTTTGTAGTGTGGTGTGTGTGTGTGTGTGTGTGTGTGTTGTGGTGTGTGTTGTTTGTTGTGTGTGTGGTGTGTGTGTGTGTGGTGAATTTTGAATTTAAAGATTTTTTTATATATAAAAATGTTTTATAAAAAGTGACAGTTTTGCTCACAAGTTTGCTCCCATCAACATTGTTTTAAAAGAGTGGGTGGGGAGACTTGAAGCGGAAGGGTTGTGGTTCTTTTTTTGTTGTTGTTGGAAGTGGAACAGGTTGTTTTTTGTTGGTACTTACAAGAAAAATATAAACAGTACAGCAGCTTTTTTTTTGGGAAAGGGTTGGGGGGAGGCGAGTGATGCCATCAGTTTACGTAGTGTCGATTCTAAGTGAAAAGTGTATGGGGTTTCAGTAGCGATAGTTTTGTTTATTGTCAGGCTCGTGCCATCTTTTCAAGGTCGCCGCTATAAAGTAGACGCTTTCGCTTGTTAGGATAATTATATCACGACACGCGCAATCAACAGTTAAGAGTTTCAATTTTCACACCGCCGAAAGTAGACGCTTTTAATTGTTAGGATATAATATCACGACACGCGCAATCAACAGTTAAGAGTTTCAATTTTCACACCGCCGAAAGTAGACGCTTTTAATTGTTAGGATATATCACGAAACGCGCAATCGACAGTTAACCAGTTTCAATTTTCACACCACTTATCTCTTCTAACTCTTTCGAAGTGGCTTTAAAAAACAAACATGAAAGCAGCAGCAGCAATAGCAGCAACAGCAGCAGCAGTACAGTTAAGTAGTAGTAGTAGCAAGCAAGCTCTTTCGTCTCTGACATCTTATTTATATACAGGAGGGGACGGGCAGCGATGGCTTGCGCAGGTAGGAAGGATAGAGATAGAACAAGTCCCTGCTATTGTGGCGTGTCTGTCTAGTCTAGGCTAGGCTAGGCTATCTTGTCTGTACCGTGCGCTGTAAGCCTAGGCTAGTAGTATGCCTCCTCTCCTGATTCAGGTATAAGCTCTGCTACCTCCTGTCTGCCAGAACAAGAGAGAGAGGAGAGAGAGGAGAGGAGAGAGAGGTGGGCTGTCTATCAGAAGATGTAGAGATGTTCCACTTTCTTTTCGTCGTCTCGGCTCTAAGTAAGTCGAGTTTTGTCGCTTGCTGTATGAAGTGCTCACTTACATACATACATACATACATACATACACCCACCCTATACCTTGCCCCACCATGACCTGTGAAGAGGATGCTGAGGTTTTGATGAGAGTGATGCATCCAGCCACTTGTTGCTTGCTTCTACTTACTACTACTACTACTGCTACTGCTGTGTTTTTGGACTAAGTTCAACTCCGGAGG
>CM054140.1:59055542-59058042 GCA_028751875.1 Rapana venosa | reverse complement strand
AATGCTGTCCCAAGGCGTATTTTACGATCAGCCACGTCACTTGGTGTTAGTGCAGTCGACTACACCACCACTCCCAGAGAGAGAGAGAGGAGGAGTAAGGAGAAAAGAGAGAGAGAGAGAGAGAGAGAGAGGAGAGAGAGAGAGGAGAGGAGAGAGAGAGAGAGATTAAATAAAAACAAAGGAAAAGAAAATTAAAAACAAAAAACGAAGAAAGAAAGAAAGAAAGAAGTTTCATAAAACGCAACAGCTCGTTTTGTTTTTTTAAAAGTTTGTCTTGTTAAGATTTAAACGATGGACATGTGCGCGCTATCATCCTGTTGAATGGTTCGGTTTTCTTTTCTGTTTTGTCTTACTCCCCCCCCCGGTCCCTTTCTCTATATTATTAGGGATTACACTGCAGCACGCATGCACACACACAAATATGTGCGACGCAAACACACACACCACTCTCTCTTCTCTCCCTCTCTCTCTCTCTCTCCAACTGACTCAAGCACCTCCCACCATTAAAAGATGATATTTGTTATGGAAGAAAAAAACGGACGACAAGCAAAAAAAGGGGAAAAAGAAAGAAGAAGAAGAAGAAGAAGATGAAGGAGGAGAAGAAAGGAGGAGGAGGAGGAGAGAAGGAGAGAAGAAGGAGGAGAAGAAGATGAAGGAGGAGAAGAAGAAGGAGGAGGAGAAGAGAAGATAAAGGGGAGAAGAAAAAGGAGGAGGAGGGGGGAGAAGAAAAAGAAGAAGAAGAAAAAAGAAGAAAAAAAAGAAGAAGGAAGAAGGGGAGGAGGAGAAGGGGAAGAAGAAGGAGGGAAGAGGAAGAAGAAAAAGGGAAAGGAAGGTGGCGGATGGTTAAGACGTTTGCCTGCAACAAGTCAACCGTGGGGTTCGGGTTTCGATTCCCCGCCTCACCCCTTTTTTCCCCGTTTACAAAAAATCGAATGAAAATTTAAAGTCCTTGGATGAGATATAAAAAGGGGCCCCCTGTCCCAAAGCATGAGAACTCTTGCGCACACGTTTAAAACCCGTTCCCCTTTTCGAAAGAGAGGCCCTTGGTGCCCGTGGGGGAAAATGACAAAAAAAAAAATTTTCAAAAACCCCATACAACGGGGGCTGGGTGTAAAAAAAACACCCCGGGGCTTATTCCATTATCCCCGATGAAAAATAATAATTTTTTTTTTTTAAAAAAATATGTCATCGAGCGCTTTGATTTGTTGCTTTTCAAGATTTATCGCTTTTAAATTTCCCTTTCATTATTATTATTATTTTTATTAGGGGAAGAGAAGGAGGAGGAAAAAGAAGAAAAAAGCAGAAGAAGAAAAGGGGGGAAAAAAGAAGAAGAAGAAGAAGATGAGGAGCACTTTGTAAAATGTCACAATGATTTGTCAGCAGCCCCTGAGATGCTAAAGGTGTGTGTGTGTGTGTGTGTGTGTGCGCGTGTGGTGTGTGTTTTGTGTGTGTGTGTGTGTGTGTGTGTGTGTGTGTGTGTGTGTGTGAGAGAGAGAGAGAGAGAGAGTGTGTGTGTGTGTGTGTGTGTGTTTGTGTGTGTGTGTGTGTGTGTGTGTGTGTCCTGGGTATAAGTAGGCTGGGATTCGTCTGCTAAGGTTGTGTGTGTATGCGTGCGTGCGGTGTGGTGCGTGCGTGCGTGTGTGTGGTGTGTGTGTGTGTGTGTGTGTGTGTGTGTGTGTGTGTGTGTGTGTGTGTGTGTGTGTTGTTTTTCTTTCTGTAGATGGCAAGAGGGGTGTTTTTGCTTTCGGAATCTGTGTAAACACTGATGAAGTCTATTAAGTTTGAAATGGATATGGGAGGAAGACTTTGGGTTGTGGTTCTTTTTCATGTTTTGTTTTGTTTTGTGTTGTGTTGTGGTTTGTTTTTGTTTTTGTGCACCTCATGCTGTGAGCACACTATTGTGTAAGGGTTATGTGTGTGTGTGTGTGTGTGTGTGTGTGGTGTTGTGTGTGTGTGTGTGTGTGTGTGTGTGTGTGTGTGTGTGTTGTGTGGGGTGTGAGAGAGTGTGTGTGTTTGTGTGTGTGTGTATGTGTGTGCGTGTGTGTGTGTTATGTGTGTGTTGTGTTGTGTTGTGTGTGTGTTTTGCGTGTGTGTGTGAGAGAGAATGTGTGTGTGTTTGTGAGAGAGAGAGAGAGAGAGAGAGAGTGTGTGTGTGTGTGTGTGTGTGTGTGTGTGTGTGTGTGTGTGTGTGTGTGTGTGTGTGTGTGTGTGTGTGTGTGTGTGAAAGTCAAACTTTAATTTCCAGATGGTACATTTTGTGTGTGGGTGTGCGCGCGCGCGTGCGTGCGCGCGTGTGTGTGTGTGTGAGTGAGTGAGTAAGAGAGAGAGGTAGTGAATACATGCTGTCAGAACTTGTTTTCTTTTTTTGTGCTTGTCAAAACCAAACAAATAACAAACACGAATCAGGAGAACCAGAAACTGTATACTTGTTGCTTTCTTGTGTGTATAAGCATCCTACATGCATCTTGTCAGTTTTAATGAGCTTGAACTTAAGAAATAA
>CM054140.1:59038042-59048042 GCA_028751875.1 Rapana venosa | reverse complement strand
AGAGAGAGAAGAGAGAGAATAAAAACTTAAAGAGAGAGAGAGAGAATAAACACAGAGAGAGAATAAAAACTAAGAGAGAGAGTGAGAGAGAGAATAAACATTCAGAGAGAGAGAAAATAAAAACTAAAAACTTTGAAGAGAGAGAGAGAGAGAGAGAGAGAGAGAGAGAGAGAGAGAGAGAGAGAGAGAGAGAGAGAGAGAAATGAAAAAAAAGAGAGAGAGAGAATAAAAACAGTAAGGAAATAAACACTGAGGGAGAGAGAAATAACAGAGAGAGAGAGAAATAAAAACTAAAACTTAAAGAGAGTGAGAGAGAGAAGAGGTGAGAGAGAGAGAGACGAGAGAGAGAGAGAGGTAACACTGAAGAGAAAAGAATAAAACTATTTTTAAAAAATAAAAATGATGTGGGAGAGATGGGGTGTGTCGAGAAGTATAGAGAGACGGAAGGAGGAGCTTACATACGTACTCGAGAGAGGTCTGGAACTGTGATTCAAAAAAACACCACCAAAAGCGCTGTGTGTGTGTGTGTGTGTGTGTGTGTGTGTGTGTGTGTGTGTGTGCGCGCGCGCGCGCGTATGCGTGCTGTAGATGGAGGCGAAGAGAAACATGGGTAGCCGGTGTAACCCATCTGGCAATCTTGAGGTGAAAGTGGAGGTGCGGAGTTGGGAGATTAAGTACTGTTTTTTTATAGTGTAAGTATGTGTTGTTAGTATAGTGTAGTGTATTATACAGTGTAGTAAAGTAGGGGTGTTGTTGAAGTACAGTATAGTGTAGTATAGTATGTATGTGTGTTATAGTTGTGTGTATAGTATGATAATTGTTATGAGTGTTATTTTATTATTTTTATTTTATTTTTTATAATATAGTAGGAATATCTAGTGCTGAACTGTAAAGCAATCAAATCAAGGCTCAGATGACTTTTTTTCCCGAGGATAACGGAATTAGCACTCAAGTGCTTTTTGTTTTACATCTAGTCCCCGTGTGTATGCGGTTTTGTAAATTTTGTCATCTATTCCCACCGGCACATAATGGACTACTCTTTCGAAAAGTGGAACAGGATTTAACGCGTGGGCAAGATGTTCTGCGCGCGTTCGCACACGGGGCCTCGGTTTATAGTCTCATCCGAAGGACTTTTGGGGAGAGTGGAGTCTGCTCTGATGTTAACTCCAGGGGGAAAATATCCCCTTGAACGGGAATCGAACCCGGATCGTCAGATTGCGAGCGCAATGTTCTAACCACTAGGCTATGCCGTGCCCCCCTGTAGTGTTAGGTAGTGTAGTATTGTGTAGTGTAGTGTAGTATTGTGTAGTGTAGTATGGTGTAGTATAGTGTAGTGAAGTATGGTGTAGTATAGTGTAATATAGTTTTCCATACATTGTTATTATTATTAGTGTGGTATAGTATAGTGTCGTATAGTGTAGTGTAGTGTAGTCTAGTCTAGTATATATAGGAAAGCTTTGTGCTGAAAGGTAAGGCATAAGACCTTGGAGGTGAGAATCAAGGTGATCTTGGCCTACCTCCTCCTGTTTTCTTTTTCTTTCTTCTCTTCCTTTCTCTGTATCTGTCTGTCTGATTCTGGTTGTGTGTCTGTGAGTCTGTTAAAACTGTGTGTGTGTGTGTGTGTGTGTGTTGTGTGTGTGTGTGTGTGTGTGTGTGTGTGTGTGTGTGTGTGTGTGTGTGTGTGTGTGTAGCTGTGTTAAGCTGCTTGGTTCTGTGTGTCTGTCTGTCTGTGTTGTGTTTTAGCTGTCTGTATCTATACCTGTACCTGTCTGTGTTGAAGTTGTGTGTGTGTGTATGTGTGTGTGTGCGCGCGCGTGTTTATGTGTGTGAGAGAGAAAGAGAGAGAGGAAGAGAGAGAGAGAGGTGTGTGTGTGTTTGCGTGTGTCTGTCTGTCTGTCTGTCTCTTTCTTTCTCTCTGTCTGTCTTTCTTTCTGCCTTTCTTTCTTTCTGTATTTATCTGTTTCAGTCTGTATCGTGTCTGTCTCTCTATATGTCTGTCTCTCTATGTCTGTATCTGCCTGGCATCTTCGCTTGCTGCGATTATCTCAGGTATGGGAACGCGTAGCGAGTGGTGGTGGAGGGGGTGGGGGAGGGTAGCCTGAAATTGTCAGTGTGGTGCTTTTGGTCTGCTTTGTCTATTGCACGCTGGAAGGTTTCAAATGAGTATTGTACGGGGGGAAAAAGGTGGGACTGGAGGGTGTGTGTGTGTGTGTGGTTATGAACACACACGTGCACGCACGCTTACATGCATACGCACACACATACACAGACTCTCTTATAGAAACACACACACTGTCACACACACCACGCGCACACACTCACATTTACACACACACACTTACACACACACACTCACTCACACTTACACACACACACACTCACTTACACACACACACTTACTCACACGCACCCACTCACACTAAGTCTTACACACTCACACACACTCACTCGCACATACCACACACACACACATTCACTTACACACACACTCACTCACACTTACACACACTCATTCACACTTACACACACACACTCATTCACACTTACACACACACACAAAACACTCACGCACACTTACTCACTCACTTACTCACATTTACACACACACACACACTCACACAAGTTTGACTTTGACACAGACACTCACTCACTCACACACTCACACTCACTCACTCACACACTCACACTCACTCGCTCTCACTCGCTCACTCACGCACACACACTCACACACACACACACACACACACACACACACACACACACACACACACACACACACACACACACACACACATACTTGAGCAACAGCAGAACCAATCATGCAACCACCATGTCCAAATAATGAGTCAATCCTGAAAGACGCCATGAAGAATGGGGGTGAGGGGTGGAGAGTGGGGGAGAGGAAGAGAGAGAAGGGGGGAGAGGGAGGGAGAGACAGAGGGATGGATGTGAGCAGGAGAGAGAGAGGGGGGAGGGAGAGAGGAGGGAAGGAGGGAGTGAGCAGGAGAGGGGGAGGGATGGAGAGAGGAAAGGAGGGAGAAGAAGAGAGATAGACAGAAACAGAGAGAGACAGAGACAGACAGATGTAGACAGACAAAACAGTCTCGAACACACACACACACACACACACACACACACACACACACACACACACACACACCACAACACACACACACACAACTCAACCCAACAGGAGGGTAATGAACTAACTATGCCGCAGCACAAACCCAACACAAGCATGATGTTATTATTTTCTTTTCCCTTTTCTGCCTGTATTTGTTCTTTTCTTTCTTTCTCTCTCTCTCTCTCTCTTTCTTTTCTTTCTTTTCCTTTTCCTTCCTTCCCTTCATCAGCAATGGCAGTGGTTATGGGTGCCAGCGTGCCAAAAAAAAAAAACCCGAAAAAAAAGAAAAAAAAAGTCTTGAAACTTTCTTTCAAGTTGGTGGTAGTGGTGGTGTGCTGAGATGCAAACCAGCCTCTATAGATGGGTAGGTAGGTGGGTGGGTAGTACTGGCTGTATGTATGTATGTATGTACTGGGGGGAAATGCTTGCTTGGTGAAGAAGACTTTAAGACTTTAAACCCAGTCAGTTCGCTGCTAGCTGGCTACCTTTAGCTTAGCTACCTTCAAATAGGCAGTGAAAGAAGTAGCCAGGTGAAGGAATACTCGCCATTCTCTTCCGACTTTATTGGAAAAGTGAACTTTTTCTTTTCTTCTTTATTTGAAATGACTGTGAAGCTTGGATTTTTGTTTTGAGTTTTTTATAACTTTTTATATACTTAGTCGTATTGAAAAAAGGAGTTTTATATTATTTGTGTAGCGTCGGAGTATTGAGACAAGAATATGTGAGACGATTGAAAAGTGTGTGGGTATTGGTTTAAAGTACCTTTTCTGTTTTGAATAACCCCCCTGTTTTTTTTCAATATTTGTTCGTGAATGACGAAGAACGTATGAAAGAACGTTTTCTTGCTTGTGTGCGTATCTTTCATTCAGGGGTATTGGAAGAGAAAAAAAAGGGGGTGTAATATATTTTGTGAGAGGCTTGAAGTGTATGCTGAGTTGAGTCTACCGGGTTTTTTGTTTTTTGTTGGGGTTTTTTTTTTTTTAGTACCTCAGTATGTATGATTTCAACGAAGAAGTCACGAAAGAAAGAAAAATTCAAACCTCAATGCATTTCCGACTTGTGAAAAAAGCAACCACCGTGACTTTTTTTTTAAAAACTAGCTTTGAAACATCGCAAACACACACTCTTTGTAACTTTCACGCGAGTAACCTACGATTGTCGGATAACAGTTACAACAAAATCCATATCGGTACGTACTACGGGAAAAAAACAAACATACCCTAGCAGTGTGGGGGGGAGGGGTGTGGGGGGGGGGGGAGGGTTGGTGATAGTTATTATGTTAATCGTTTGAGATTGTGCCAAAAAAACCAAGAAAAGTGCTCTCGCGGGGTCGGCTGAGGCTAGTTCCGCAGGAAAGTGTTGAGGCATTAAGAATGCAGATTAGTGTTGGACCATTAATTAACGCAGGATCAGGTGAACAGAACACCACCTGGAGGTAGGTAGCGGTGTTCGTTGACGCTTTGCGGTGGTTTACCTACCTGAATGTGTGTGTGGGGGGGTGAGTGTGTGTAGTGTTGTGTGTGTGTGTGGGGGGGGGGGGGGGTGTGAGTGTGTGTAGTGTTATGTGTGTGTAGTGTGTGTGTGTTGGGGGGGGGGGGGGAGTGTGTTGTGTGGGGGGGGGGGGGGGTGAGTGTTGTGTGTAAGTGAGTGTGTGTGTAGTGTGTATAGTGTGTGTTTGTGTGTAGTGTGTGTGTGTGTTTAGTGTGTGTGTTGTGTGTGTGTGCAGTGTGTGTGTGTGTGTGTGGGGGGGGGGGGGGGGGGTGTGTAGTGTGTGCAGTAGTGTGTGTGTAGTGTGTGTGTGTGTGTAAGTGTGTGTGTGTGTGGACAGGCTTGTGGCTTGGGCAGTGGGACGTTCTGCTTGTGAGCGAGTCACGATGTATACTATATATATATACTAGGACTTATAGGTGTGCAGGCTTGTCTGTTTTTGAAACCAGAATTAATGTGTGTGTGTGTGTGTGTTGGAAAGATTTCGTGGAAGTTGGAAGTGTCGTTGCTTGTCTATTTTTGAAACCAAAATTAATGTGTGTGTGTGTGTGTGGTGTGTGTGTGTGTGTGTGTGTGTGTGTGTGTGTGTGTGTGTTGTGTGTGTGTGTGTGTGTGTGTGTGTGTGTGTGTGTTGGAAGATTTCGTGGAAGTTGGAAAGTGTCGTGGGCAAAGAATGATGAGTCAAGTTTAAGTCACAAGAGGGTTGCACCAGTTTTGCTTTGTTGGCCTCACGGAAGGAGAAGAAGAAGAGTGTGTGGTGTGTGTGTGTGTGTGTGTGTGTGTGTGTGTGTGTGTGTGTGTGTGTGTGTGTGTGTGTGTGTGTGTGTGTGTAGTGTGTGTGTGTGTATGTGGGAGAGAGAGAGAGAGAGAGAGAGATAGAGAGAGGAGAGAGAGAGAGAGAGAGAGAGAGAGAGAGAGAGAGAGAGAAATGATTTGACGGAAGAAGATTGGATTTGGTCATTGAGTTAAGAAGGTATTTATACACGTGCTTTGACTGTCAGATAGACAGACAACCTGCCGTTTACTCGAGGGATTGTAGTTTACAACAACAACAACAACAAAAATGCAAGAACTATGATCACCAAAAAGGAGTGGTTGTGGTTTGAAACAAGTGACTGCGAGTCGATATCGCTTGTTATGAACCAAGTGTGTCCATGTGTATGATTCATTCAATTCATGTGGCACGAGAGGAAAAGAAATCCGTATACTGGAGACATAGTATGTCAGTGGTGGTGTTTATATTTGAATAATTATTTCTTCTGGGATTTTTTTTGTGTGTGGATGTGCTGGCATATTTTGTGAGATTTGTTGTAAGTGAAGGATTGTGTTCATCTGAATATTCTGTGTGATATGTAAAAAAACTCATAACCGCAAATCGCATACCAACAGGTTTGAGTCGAAGGCGCAAGTTTGTGAATTAAAAAAAAAAGAAAACCTATCTAAGTTTGTGTACGGAATTTAAAAACCAAGCGGTGTGTCCTTTGCCAAGATTGTTTTTAAAAAAAAATATAAAAAAACCTCCGCAAAAAGACGAAATTCCTAACCCACACCCGTCCTCGATCTCTATTGCGGACAAGTTTTATCGTTAAAATCGGGAGGGGAAAAAAAGGTTATTTAAAACTTGTTCTTCGCGCGTGTTTCAAAAAGTGAACGCAACATTCAGATGGGATGGAATGGGTAGAAGTATCAGGCTAGTTCACTCTTCTCACCAGGTGTGTCAGTTTGCCAAAGATGCCATTGCAAGTGCGCTGTTTCTGTTTCTGACGGGGAGGCAAGAGGGCTAAAAATACAGGTTAGGCCTACTTACTAACTCTCCCTCCCTGCCTCCCTCCCTCCCTGCCTGCCTCCCTCCCTGCCTGCCTCCCTCCCTGCCTCTCTATAGCAACAGGGCTGGTTTATTCATTATTCATCCCTCCTGCCTCGCTTCCTTCCTTCCGTCCTTCCGTCCTTCCTCACCGCTGCATACTCGCGTCATACTTATACACTCACACCTACCCCTCACACCCAGGTACATTGTCGACTGAGAAGAAAGAAAGAAAGGAAGAAGAGAGAAGAAGAAGGAAGAAAGAAAGAAAGACAGAAAGAAAGAAAGAAAGACAAAAGAAGAGAAGAAGAAGAAGGAAGAAAAAGAAAGAAAGAAAAAGAAAGAAAGAAAGACAAAAGAAGAAGAAGTAAAGAAGAAAGTAAGAAGGGAAAAAAGAAAAAAAGAAGACGAAACAAGAAACAAAGAAAAGAAGAAGAGAAACGAAGAAAGAAAGAAAGAACAACAAAACAAAACAACAAGAAAGGACGAAAGAAAGAAGAAGAGAGAGAGAAAAAGAAAGAAAGAAAAAAAAGAAGAAAAAAGAAGAAGAACAACAACAACAAGACAAGAAGAAGAAAGAAAGAAAGAAGAAGAAGAAAAAAAAGAAAGAAACAAAAAAAGAAGAAAAAACAACAAGAACAACAACAACAACCAGAACCAAAAGCAGAAAGAACGAACGAAACAGAAACAGAACAGCAGCACAGAAACAGAAACAGCAGCAGCAGAAACAGAAACAGCACACAGCCAAAGATGTCCAAATTCCTCAACAACGCAGCGCTACAGCACGCCGCCCGCTCCTACAGCCACAAAACCTGGCACCACCTGAGAGCCAGCCCCCCGAAAGATGCCCCCGGGCATCCCCCCAAGGACGCCCCCTGGCCCCCGAAAGACGTTCCTCCTCCTCGCCTCAACTCCACCACCAACACCACCAACACCTACACCACCCACACCAACACCAACGCCGCTAAATGCCAGCCTCTGTGCGTCGAGAAGAAGAAAATGTTGGACCTGATTCAAGATCCAACCTGGCAACACCACCACCACCATCAGCAGCAGCAGCAGCAGCAGCAGCAGAGAAGAGGAGCGAGAAAGATGCAGACAACAGCAGCAGCAGCAGCAGCAGCGGGCGATAACGATGAAGATGATGATAACAACAGCAACAGCAACGAAAACTTTACAAATCAAACTACCACCAACACCACCACTACCACGGCTTGTAAACGTTGCGTTTTAACTTCAAACTGTGAACAGTTGTGTCGCGAACAATCTCGAATGATGTCGATGATTCAGAGGAATAGACAGCGCGCTTCTCCTCCTTCCTCCTCTTCCTCCTCTTCCTCCCTCCTCTCCCTCCCGCTTCTTGTGTGGGGGTCAGGGGGACAGGGGCCCCCCCGTGCGCGGTGTTGACCAGTGTCCAGTGTGGGCAGTGCGGCTACACGTTTTGTTGCACGTGCTCGACCCAGCCCGGTGTGCGTAGTGTGAGGAGCGAGTACTGGAGCCATCCCCGCGAGAAGTACACCTTGTCTGTGCATCTGCGCATTCAGGAACAGGTAGTGTGTGTGGTTGTGGTGTGGTTTGTGGGTGTGTGTGTGTGTGTGGGGGGGGGGGGGGGGTGTAGTGTGTTTGTGGGGGGGGGGGAGGGGGGGGGTGTAGTGTGTGTGTGTGTAGGTGGGGGGGGTGGGGTGTGGGGGTGTAGTGTGTGTGGTGTGTGTGTGGTTGTGTTGGAGAGTGGCAGAAAGAGAGAGAGAGAGTGAGGGAGGGAAGGGGAAGAGGGAAGGGGGGGGGGGGGGGGGAAGGGGGGAGGGGAGAGGGAGAGGAATGTGTGTGTTTGGGGGTGTGTTGGTTTTGTGGTGTTGTGTGTGTAGTGTGGTATGGTGGTTGGGTTGTGGTATGTGTGATGTGTGTTGGAGTGTGTGTGTGTGTTGGAGTGGCAAGACTAGGGGGGTGGGGTGGGGGTGGGGTGGGGGGGGAGGGGGTGGTGGGGGGAGGTGGGAGTGTGGGGTTGGTGGTAGGTGGGTAGATGAGTTGATGAGTAGGAGTGGTGGGAGAGTAGTGATGGATGTGTTTAGTGTGAGTGTGTGTCGGTGTTAGAGTAGAGGGAGCTGTGAGATATAGCGGAGAGTTGCCGTTGTTTGATGTCTGTATGTGAGTTGGTGTAGTTGTGTTATTGTTTGGACCGTGTAGTTTTTTAAGCTTGATGTTTTTCTTCTGTTATTGTCTCTCCAAAAAGCCATTACGCTGTCTTGTCTTTCTTTTCTTGCCTGTGTTGTCTTGTCTGTTCTGTCTGTATCTGCTCTCTCTCTCTCTCCCATCTCTCTCTCTCTCTTCTCTTCTCTCCCTCTCTCTCTCTGTCTGTCTGTCGTGTCTGTCTGTCTCTTCTCTTCTCATCTCGTCCCTCTCTCTCTCTCTCTCTCTCTCTCTCTCTCTCTCTCTTCTGGTGTACTGAAACAATGTTGGACCCAATCGTTTATCAGTCACCTGCCTGCTATTTCTTACTTGTGTATCTGGTTTTCCACCCCCAACTTCGCTCTCACCTATTAGTGTACATGCTCACGTCTTTTCGCACAGCGCCGCCCCGCACACACACTACACACGCATACACACGCACAACATACAACAGAGATATACAGAGAGAAAGAGAGAGAGAGAGAGAGAGAGAGAGAAAGAAAAAAGAGAGAGAGAGAGAGAGGAGGAGAGAAGAGAGAGAGAAGTGAGTGGTTGTGTGTGTGTGTGTGTGTGTGTTTGTGTGTGTGTGTGTGGGGTGTGTGTTGTGTATAGGTTGAAAGCTTATTGTGTATGACTTGCAGGTAACAAAGCTGGTTTTCGTTATCCTCCCCCCCCCCTCTCTCTCCCCACAACCCTCTCCCCCCCCTCTCTCTCCCACACCTCTCCTCCTCTCCCCACCTCTCCCCTCCTTCCCAACCTTCCCCCTCCCCCCCCACCCCCCCCTCCCCCACACTCACCACCCCCCCCACCTCACCCCCCTCATTTCTACCTCACCCCCCCTCACTTTCTATTATTTTTACTTTTTAAAGAACCTACCTGTTCCTCGTTAGTACGTGCAACCGAAGTGAACACTAACATCGAAAACGTGATTTTTCACAAATTGAAAGCAAGATTTTGCACTGAGATGTAATTTTTTTGGTTTTAAAATCAGTGTCAGGAAAGAGGGGGGGGGGGGGGGGGGGGGGGGGGGGGGGTGGGGAAGGGAGTTGCAAGGTTTTGATGATGTGTGATGGTATGGCGTGCGTGCAAGTGTTGTTTGTGTGTGTGTGAGAGAGAGAGAGATAGAAATGTATGTGTAGTGCAGTGTGTGTGTGAGAGAAATGTAGTGTGTTGTGGGGAGAGGAGAGAGTGTAGTGTGGGTGTGTGAGGAGAGTGTAGTGTGTGTGTGAGAGAGAGAGTGTAGTGGTGTGTGTGAGCAGTGTTGTGTGTAGTGTTTGTGTGTGTGTGTGTGTGGGTGCGCCGCGCGCGTGCGGAGAGAGAGAAAAGAGTGTGTGTTGGGACGCGGTGTGGTTTTTTCGCGCGCCCCCCGCGCAATGTTTCACGGGGCACGTATGTGTGTGGGGTGGTGGTGCTGGGGT
>CM054140.1:59030192-59037542 GCA_028751875.1 Rapana venosa | reverse complement strand
TAAAAAAAAATTTGGTGTGTGGGAGTGAGTGAGTTGTTTGTGTGTGAAAAGTGAGTGAGTGGTGGTCGTGTGTGTTGTGCGTGTGTGTTGTTGTGTGTGTGCTGGTATATGCAACATTGTGAGGTCTTTGCGCGCACGCACACACTTAGACTTACGCGTGTGCCGTCACTGACGCACGCATGCACGCACACACACAACCCCTACACACGCCCTACAGACAGACACACCACACACCTACACACATCCTACACTCACACACACCTACACACACACCTCTACACTCACACACACCTACACACACACCTCTACACTCACACACACCTACACACATCTCTAAAACTAAACACACACCTACACACACACCTCTACACTCACACACCCTACACACACACACACATTCTACTCTCACACACGCACAATCTACCTCTCTCTCTCTCTCACCCACACACACACACACACACACACACACACACACACACACACACACACACACACACACACACACACACTAAACTAACTAACTATACGAGATAATGCAAGATTTTCCTTGGCGCAATGTAACAAACGCTCAATTATGTCGGCAGAAGAATCATCATTTAATAATAATAATACAAAACAACAAAACCATCGTCTAACGATAATCAACAATTGCCCCCACCCTCCTTAACCACCACTCCCTCTCCCCAAATATTGCCCCCTCCCCTTCCCCCCCAAAAAACCCCCCCCTTCCCCCCTCATTTTCCTGCCTTCCTCCGTCCCACCCATTTGGCAGGGGATTTTGGAAATAGGATACCATTTGATGGGACGAATTCTTAATTCTCTGCATACACCGAAGACTGATTTATATGTAGATTTCTTATTGCTGTTCCTTGTTATATTCGGGGGTAAGGTCCTATTCATTTGGATTTTTTTATGTCCTTATTGGTGTACTTTGGGTGTGTGTGTCAGTGTGTGTGTGGGTTTTTGGTTTTGTTGGGGGTGGGGTGTGTGGTGTGTGTGTGTCAGTGTGTGTGTAATGTGTGTGTGTGTGGTGTGTGTGTGTTGTGTTGTGAGTGTGTGTGGTGTGTGTGTGTGTGTGTGTGTGTGAGTGTGTGTGTGTGTGTGTGTGTGTGTGTGTGTGTGTGTGTGTAAGCGCGTCGATTTGTGCTGTTATCAATATTGGTCAGTGTCTTATTTCAAATTTGTTCTGTTTTTTTTTTTTTTGGTGTTTTTTTTGTTTTTGTTTCAGGGTTAACAACCGTAAGCCTTTTTTTAGGCTCTCTCTCTCTCCTCTCTCTCTCTCTCTCTCTCTCTCTTCTCTCTCCTCTCTCTTTTCTCTCTCTCTCTTCTCTCTCTCTCTCTCTCTGTGTCCCCTCCTCTCTGAGATTGACCCGCCAAAATCACTGACTAGAACGATCAGTCCAAGACTTAAATATTAATCCAGATCTTTAAAACAGATTATTAATGCCGTTCATAGTGTCCCCCCCTTCCTTCTGTCTCTGTCTCTCTTCCTCCTCTCCTCCCTCCCTCCCCCACCTCTCTCTCTCCCTCACTCTCCTCTCTCTCCCTCTCTCCCTCCCTCCCCCCCCCTCCTCTCTCTCCCCGTCTCTCCCTATCTGTCTATGTGTGTGTCTCTTTCTCTCTCTCCCTCCATCCCCCCCTCTCCTCCCCCTCTCCCTCCCCCTTTTCCCCCTCTCTCCTCCCTCCCCCTCTCCATCTCTCTCTCCCTCTCCCTCCCACTCTCCCCCCTCCCTCCCTCTCCTTCCCCCCTCATCCCCTCTCCCTCCCTCCTACCCCTACCCCACTCTCTCTACCCCACTCTCTCTACCCGTCTTCTCGGAAGCCTCACAGTAAAGCCCCTCCCCGCACATGGATATATTAGGGGAAGGGACGCATGCTGAAGTCACACCTAAGACATTCTTCAAGCCTATCTAGCTGCATCTATCTGCACTGCCATCGGCAATACCCTGGTCACAACACAACACTCGGTATTCTTCCTCCCTCCCTCCCTCGCTCCCTCCCTAGTTTAAACTATTGAATATTTATCATTGATTGCATGACTGTGTTAAGATTAGGTTGAATGCATGCGCTTTGATTTTGTCTTCGCCAGATATAGCGCTATATAAGCTCCATTTATTATTGTTATTATTATTATTATTAGATCGCTCAACGGGGGCCACATGGAATGGCTGGCCATTGCGCTGCAACAGGTGTGTGTATTTAATTAAATGACAAGATGGTGGGGGGTTTTTTAGGAGAGGGAGGGGTAGGAGAGAGGGGGTGGGTGTGGGAGAGGAGGGAAGGTGTGGGAGAGGAGGGAGGGGGGTGAAAGAGAGAGAGGGGGGAGGGAGAGAGAGAGTGAGGAGGGAGGGAAGAGAGAGAGAGAGAGAGAGAGGGTTGGGGAGGGGTAGAATCGAGAGAAATGGAGAACGAGGGGGAGATTAAAGAATATAATTATGTGGGATTTTACACCCCCCCCAAAAAAAAAAGAAGAAAAAAGTGATATTAGCCGTTGAGGTTCTTAACGTCTTGAAAAAAATTGCTTTGGGCAAAATCGTTTTAAAAATTGTGCCTAAAAGTTTCTGAAGAAATATGTATAACATTTCTCTGGCTTTGTCTAGAATACCGTCATTGTTGTTCTTCTCTCTCTCTCCTCCATCTCTCTTCCCCCCCCCCCCCCTCTCTCTCTCTCTTTCTCCCTCCCTATCTCCCTCTTATATATATATATATATATATATATATATATATATAAATATATATATATATATATATATATATATATATATAACGTTAACTTAAGCTACCTATCATTTTCTTTCTTTCTTTCTTTAGTTTGGTTTCAACTTACTTATATATATACATACAAATACATGCTTGAACATGTATTTGTATGTATATATATATAAGTAAGTTGAAACCAAACTAAAGAAAGAAAGAAAGAAAATGATAGGTGGCTTAAGTTAACGTGAGTGTGTGTGTCTCACTTTCGCATTACCTGGTCAATGTTCTTTCTGTCTGCCAGCTTGTGCATAGAATTGGCGCCAGCACAACGTTTAGCGCTTTCGGCCTTCGTTTTCTTCTTCTTCTCCTCCTCCTCTCTCTCTGTCTGTCTGTCTGTCTGTCTGTCTCTCTCTCGCTCTCTCTCTCTCTCTCTCTCTCTCTCTCTCTCTCTCTCTCTTCTCTCTCTCTCTCTCTCTCTCTCTCTCTCTCTGTCTGTGTCTGTGTTGGGGGTTGTTTGTTTGGTTGTGTGTGTGGTGTTGTTTTTGTGTTGTTGCCTGCATTCCTTATGGCTAATGAAGTCACGGAGAAGCTTTGTCATAGTCTTTCCAATAATTATTATTCCAGCGTTGTTGTTGGCTTTATTTTGAGGGTGGATGGATGGGCGGGTGGGTGGTGTGAGTGTGCGTGCGCGCGCGCGCGTCTGTCTGTCTGTCTGTGTATCAGATTTTGTGTGTCTCTGTTTCTCTTTCTGTCTCTGTCACTCTCGCTCTCTTTCTTTCTCATACACACAACACACAATCACACATACACACATACACACACACTCTCACTCTCTCTCTCTCTCTCTCTCTCTCTCTCTCTCTCTCTCTCTTTCTCTCTTTCTTTCACTCTTGTCCCCTCCACCCTCTCCCAATCGTCTACTCTTTTTCTGGGCATTATGATTTATAGCGTGAATGTATAAATGCAGAATACATCTTGTAGTGAACAAACATTAAAGTAATGGGGAGAAGAAAAAGAAGACGCAAAAACGGGGGAGACAGACACACAGACACACAGAAACACAGACAGAGATGGACACACAAACAGAGAGAGAGAGAGAGAGAGGGGGAGAGAGAGAGAGAGAGACAGACAGACGACAGACAGACAGAAGACAGAGAAAGAGAAGAGAGAGGGGACGACAGACAGACAGACAGACAGACAAGGCAAATATCTGGTACATAACGGTGTGGGAAAAATGCTACAGGAAATGGGAATGATTCCATGGCAGACGAGTCTTTTTTGTTGTTGGTTTTGTGTGTGGGGTATGTGTGTGCGTGCGTGGTGCGTGTGGTGTGGTGGGGGGGGGGGGGGGGGGTTGTGCAGTTGTTTTTTTTCTTTTACGTATTGGTATCTTCCTGCCATTTTGCCCCTTTGTGTTCTTTTGCATCATCCTGCTCCCCCATCCCCCTTTTTTCCCTCCACCCCCACACCAACCTTCCCTCTCCTTTTCCCCCCCCCCCCCCCCCCTTCCCCCCCCTTCCCCTCTCTCTCTTCTCTCTGCCAACAGACAAACGCCTTCTTTGCAATTCCATTGAATCATGTTTTCCTTTATTGATGTTGGGCTGCAAGCCAGGGTTTTTTGTGTTGTTGTTTTTTTTGGTTTTGTTTTGTTGAAGATGGGTTGGGTTAGTTTTGGGTTGGGCTGGTTAATTTTGGGCAGGTTAACCTGTAAGTGGGAGGTTGGGGGTGGGTGGTTGTGTGTGCTTAATTAAACAGAATAAATGAAGATAATGGTGATATTTATAGCCTTCGGTAATTTAACTGTCTGGGACGAGAGTAATGATAATGATGGGGGAATGTTGTGTTTGAAATGGTTGGAGAGCTGTGATTGAACAAGAAGAGGGAGGCATACTCGTGTATGTGTGTGTGTTGTGTGTGTTTTGTGTGTGTGTGTGTGTGTGTGGTGTGTGTGTGTGTGTGTGTGTTTTTGTGTGTGTGTGTTTATGTGTGTGTGTTATGTGTGTTGTGTTGTGGTGTGGTGGGGGGTGTGTGTGGTGTTTTTGTGGGTGTTGTGTGTGGGTGTTGTGTGGGTGTTGTGTGTGGGTGTTGTGTGGGTGTGTGTGTTGTGTTGGGTGTTGTGTGTTTGTGGTGTGTGTTTGTGGTGGGTGTGTTTTTGTGTGTGTGTGTTGTGTGTTGGGGGTGTTATGTGTGTGTTTGTTTGTGTTGTGGTGTGTTGTGGTGTGTGTGTTGTGTGTGTTTTGTGTATGGTGGTTGTGTTGTGTGTGTGTCGTGTGTTTGTGTGTGTGTGTGTCGTGTATGTGTGTGTCTATGTGTGTGTATTGTGTGTGTGTGTGTGTGTGTGTGTGTGTGTGTGTGTGTGTGGTGTGTGTGTGTGTGTGTGTGTGTTTCTGCGTGCCAGCATCTTTTTTGTTGATTTAGTGCTAGCCTAAGGATCTGAAAATGAGAGGAGTTTAAAGTTGTCATTGTTATTATATTTTTAAAAAAATTCTTGTTTTCTGTTTTTCATGTATGGTGGTGTGTCGGGTGAGGTGGGGGTGGGGGAGGGAGGGAGGAGGGGGTGATTTGGGTGAGAGAGAGACAGACAGGGCAGAGATGGCTTTCTGCCATGTGTACATGAGTGTACGTAACAGGCTGACACACACTTGTGGCGTCTTAATCTGCTCCCCCACCCCCTAACACACACCACTCTCTCTCTCCCCCCTCTCTCTCTCCCCCCCCTCTCTCTCTCTCTTCTCCCTCTCTCTCTCTCTCTCCCCTCCCTCCCTCCCTCCCTCCCTCTTTTTCTCTCTCTCTCTTCTCTCTCTCTCCCTTCTCCCTCTCTCTCTCTGCTGCGGTTTTCGTCTCTCGAAAATGGCCAAAAGAAGCGAAAAAGACACGTGCAGCTGATAACATATAATTATATGACCAGGCCATAAAACCGCCCCCTTTTCATATGTATATCTGGAAGGATCCGTCTCTAATGCCGGAATACGGCTGCCTCAAAAGGTGGACACACACACAAAAAAGGTGTGGCATATAATACGCAAGAATCTGACCATTGGTGAACCTATCTCGGAGCTCTAGCCGAAGAACAGGAAAAAAAAAGAAAAAAGAAAATCAAGTCTAGAAAGGAAGGGAGATAATGTGTATGTGTGTGTGTGTGTGTGTGTGTGTGTGTGTGTGTGGTGTGTCTGTTTTTTGGTGTGTAGTGTGTGTGTGTGTGTGTGTGTGTGTGCGTGTTGATTTTGTGTGTGTGTTTTGTGTGTAGTGTGTGTGTGTGTAGTGTGTGTGTGTTTGTGTGTGCGTGCGTGCGTGGTTGTTTTGTGTGTGTGCGCGTGCGTGTGTGCGTGTGTGTGTGTGTTGGGCTTGAGTTTATTGGTGATGGTCATGATATATAGTGGTGGGACTGTGGGTGATTGTTGAAGTCGCTTTTGTTGTTTTTTCACTTTGGTTTTATGGGAGGAGGAGGGGGCATTAGAATATGATGAACACGTGTGCTTTTCTAAGAGGAGGAATATGGTTAGAGACCAGGGATTGAGTGAGTGAGTGTGGGAGAGAGGAGGAGAGAGAGAGAGAGAGAGAGGAGGAGAGAGAATGAGAGAGAGAGAGAGGAGAGAGAGAAAATGGGGTCGTATGATAATTGAATTTGATACTGACTAGGGAAAAAATGGAAACGTGATTTGTAGAAGTTTTTGAAGGGTAAAGATATTCTTAAGGACACTATTTTGTCTGTGTATATGCTTGCTTGTCTGCTCCTTCCATTTTGTCTGTCTGTCTGTCTATCTTCTCTCTCTCTCTCTCTCTCTCTCTCTCTCTCTCTCCTCTCTCTCTCTCTCTCTGTGCCCCTCCATCTCTTTTCCTCCCCCACTTTCTTCTTCCAATCTCTCCCTCCCCCTCTCTCTCTTCCCCTCCCTTCCCCCTCTCTGACTGTCTGTCGGTCGCTATCTCTCTGCTCTGTCTTTCTCTCTCTCTCTCTCCCCCATCTCTGTGTCTCTGTCTGTCTGTCTTCTCTCTCTCCCCCTCTCCACCCCCTCTCTCTCTCTCTCTCTTTCTCACAGACCCTTGCTACCTACCCTACCCTACCCTGTATTACCAACCTAGACCTCGAGTGAGCTGGAAATCAGATAAGCGTGACTTTTTTTCTCTCTCTCTTGTCTGTCTGTCTGTCTGCCTGCCTGCCTGCCTGTCTGTCCGGGTGATACAGTGCATGTATGTATGTCTACATGTATGCAGTATTGTGGAAAATGTACATAATTATCTACATGGCATGGTATAGTATGGCATTTTGTGGTATGGTATGGCATGGTATGGTATAGTGTGGTATGGTCTTATGGCAAGCGCAGGCATACATAGCCTCTTTTCTCCTCCTCCTCCTCTTCTGCTTTGTGAACTCTGAAAGGAAAGCGATAGAAGAAAGAGATGAAAAGGTCGTATGTGAGAAGTAAGGGATATTATATTATACGTGTGTGTGTGTGTGTGTGTGTGTGTGTGTGTGTGTGTGTGTGTGTGTGTGTGTGTGTGTGTACAGGCTCGCACGATTTTTACATGGGTAGGTTTATACCTGTGTGTAATAATTATGTCTAAGGGTTTCTGTAGGGCTGCCTGTCTGTTTGGTTCTGTTTGTGTCTCTGTCTGTCTGTCTGTCTGTCTGTCTCTCTCTCTCTTCTCTCT
>CM054140.1:58972692-59025192 GCA_028751875.1 Rapana venosa | reverse complement strand
CCCCCCCCTCTCTTCTCTCTCTCTCTCTCTCTCTTCTCCCTCTCCTCACTCAAAACACACGCGCACACATGCATACACAGTCACTCACACACACTCACTCACACACAGCACACTCACAACACCCACACCACTCACTCAAACGCATCACACACACACACACTCACACACACACACACTCACTACACACACTCACACACGCTCACTCACTCATCACACTCACACTCACTCACATACACACACACATTCTCTCACTCTCTCACTCTCTCTCTCTCTCACTCACACTCAGAGAGAGAGAGAGGGGGGGGATAGGGAGGGAGGGAAAGTGACGTAGATATGAAAACCCATGGAAATGGAAATGTGTTTTTGTTGTTGTAAAGATGGTGGAAAGGGAGGTGGGTTTGTTTTTTTTTTGGGGGGGGGGATAAAGGTACAAATGTTTGTTTTCTGTTGTTTCAACTGCAGCACATTTTTCAATTATTGTCTTTGAACCAACACGTTTTAATTGTCATTAATCTTCGGTTATCTTCTTCTTACTGAGAGAGAGAGAGAGAGAGAGAGAGAGAGAGAGGAGAGAGAGAGAGAGAGAGAGGGGGGTGTGTGTGTGTGTGTGTGTGTGTGCGTGTGTGCGAGCATATACGTGTGTGCGAGCATGTACGTGGGCGCGTTCTCTTATCTCTGTGTACAGAATGAAGGTATACTTTACAATCATCAGTGACTATTTCTCTCAGCTATCTTTAGGTGAAATATTTAAAGCCTACGCAATAAGCCTAGACTCTAGCCACAAACACAACACACACACACACACACACACACAAACCACACACACACACCACACCACACACACACACACACACACACACACACACACACACACACACACCACACACACACACACACACACACACACACACACACACACACACACACACACACACACACACACACACACACAACACCACCACACACACACACACACACACACACACACACACACACACACACACACACACACACACACACACACACACACACACACACACACACACACATCACACACACACACACACACACACACACACACACACACACTTACACACACCCCACACACACAACACACGACACCACAACACACACACACTCACACACACACGACACCACAACACACACACACTCACACACACACAACACCACAACACACACACACACACACACAACACACACACACACACACACACACACACACACACACACACACACACACACGAAAAATGTTCAGGAAAATGAACTCGCATTGAGATGGTCCTTAATTCCGTCTGTAAGTACATATGTATGGAGTGAAGTAAAATTGGGTGACATTCTTTCATGTTAGTTAGTTCGAGCAAATATAGACACACATAGCTGTCAGCAAATAGGACTATATTTTTGTAAAGTGAAAGTTTAAATATTTGATTAGTCTTAGTTGTTGCTGTGTGGTGGTTGTTGTTTTTTTTATAAAATAAATTATGTATTCACTTATCGTTTTAAATAACTCGGGGTCTTTTTAAAAAATATATTTTTTAAATTCGCTTTTGAATAATCTGTCGTTATGTTTCGCTGTGGTGGTTTTTGGAATGATTGAAAGAGAGAGTGGGGGGGGGGGGGGGGGGGCAGGGGACGGCGCTCTGTCTGTCTCTCTATCTCTCTCTGTCTCTCTCTGTCTCTGTATGTCTTGGTCACACTCACACCAACACACACACACACATACTCACTCACACACCAAAATCTTGCAATGGTGTACTGTGTTACCGTTTGGTCACCACACAAGCAATACCATCATATACCCTTTATATCCTCTGAAGTCGGAGTAGGGCTGACTGATATGGCGAGGTACTTAAGCTTTAAAACAGCCATACACGCAAACTTCTCATTCAGTGTTGCAATTTCAATCTCCCAGTGATTCCCAGGTGGGATGAGTGAGTCAGAGTGCACATTCAACAACATACTACTTCCTTTACAAACAAACAACAACAAAACTTCACTGTTACGTAACTATTTTTAAACATAGACGGTAATCTTTCACAGGGTATAAGTATTATAGCATAAAAAAAGCTTCCCTGCGAAGAATGGTTTTATCAAACAATAGTCAATAGCTCGAGTCCAAGCTGGCACTAATTTCTGCCCTTGTTCAGTACCAAGTTTGTATGTTGTGCTGGAGTCTCGTGTGTGTTGTGTGTGTGTGTGTGTGTGTGTGTGGGGGTGGTGGGGGTGGTGGCACACACACAAAAATAAGAATGAGGAATTAGCTGCGATTTCATATAGAGGTATAACATTAATCTCTCTCTCTCTCTCTCTCTCTCTCTCTCTCTCTCTCTCTCTCTCTCTCTCTCTCGTCTATGGATGTTAATGTGTGTATTTGTGTGTATGTGTCTGTCTGTCTCTCTCTCCATCTCTCCTTTCCTCCCTCACCCTCCCTCTGTGTGTGTGTCTGTGTGTGTTCCTGCGCGCGCATGCACGCGTGTGAGCGTCTGCACACTCTGTAAGTACTTACCTACAGAACTGTGCTCGCACATGAATGGATAGATATTCCCGCTTGACAGAGCGAATGCTGTTATGTGTGTTAATGTTGGGTAGGGTAGTACGTGCTCGCTTGGTGTGTGTGTGGTGTGTGTGTGTGTGTGTGTGTACGTACTTGCTTGTTGGGGGTGTGTGTGTGGGTGTGGTGTGTGTGTGTGTGTGAATGGCAGTAGCAGACGTGTCAGTTATGTGATGATGTAAGGAAGGGGGTGGGTTGGGGGTGGGTGGGGGGTGGGTTGGTGTACACCTAATTCATTGTTGCTGAAACAATAGGCAACGAGGCGTTATATCGCCTTACTTCTGCTGCAATGGGCGCGTACGCGCATACACATGTACACGCGCACCACGTGTGCACGTGTACTCACACACACACTCTCTCTCTCTCTCTCTCTCTCTCTCCTTGTCTGGCACTTCCATTGTAACCCTCTCACTTCTTCTCCCCCCCCCCCCCCCCCCCCCCCTCTCATTTTCTCTCTTTCTCCCTCCTACCAACCAACGATCTGCTCTCTCTCTCTCTCGCTCTCTCTGTGTACTCTACTCTCCAAGTCTGGCACTGTCATTGTAAGGCTCTCCCTTCATTTCCCCTCTCATTCACACCCACACACACACACAACACACGCACACACACACAACACACGCGCACCCACATACACACTATCACTCTCTCTCTCTCTCTCTCACCACACACACACTCACAGACTCTCTCTCTCTCACACACACACACACACCTCTCTCTCTCTCTCTCTCTCTCTCTCTCTCTCTCTCTTCAAACACACACACACACTCTCTCACACACTCACACACCTCTCTCTCTCTCTCACACACACTCTCTCTCTCACACACTCTCTCTCACTCACTCTCTCTCTCTCTCTCTCTCTCTCTCTCTCTCTCTCTCTCACAACACAACACAACACAACACAACTCTCTCTCTCACACACATTTTCGCCTATCAAAAACCTTTTGGGGATTTTTTATCGCCGGAAATTACCCGTGTGTGTTTAGGCTAAAGGGAGAGAACAAAGCGTATTCCACGTCACACACACGCCCCAGGGAAGAAGTAGAGAAAAAGAAATAAAAGTGGTTTTTTTTTTCTTTTTTTTTTCTTGGGGGGGGGGGGGGGGGGGGGGGGGTTGATATGCTGATCTGGGCGTGGCTGCGAGAAATATGGCTGATTGATTGAATGAAACGGAAAAAATTGGGGGGGGGGGGGGGGGGGGGGGGGGGCAGTCCGTATTGGATGAAAAAAATTTGGGGGGGGCTTTTTAAAAAATGTTTTTTTTTAAATAAAAATACTTATTTATGTTAATCTCCCCCCCCCCCCCCCTCTAGTTTCTCAGGTTTTGTCTTATGGATTCTTCTCCGGTGTGTGTGTGTGTGTGTGTAATTTATATTGCCACTGTGGCTGATTTCAAGTGCGGCTGAAATTCCAAACGTGAAGTGAAGTGTCATATTGGTTGAGTGCACACAATTTTCTCTCTCTCTCTCTCTCTCTCTCTCTCTCTCTCTCTCTCTCTCACACACACACACACACACAGAGGGAGAGAGAGAGAACGTATCACTCAAAACCTCGAGAGGTGAACTTTGAAACCTATGCACAATAGGATAGAGATAGAAAGAGAGAGGGGGGTCTTGACAATTGACACTTCAAGTCGGTATCGCGTCCACGCCACACACTTATGCCTGTATATATTAAATTTAAAAACATAGACAGAGAGAGACAGAGACAGACAGAGAGAGAGAGACAGACAGACAGAGAGAGAGAGAGAGAGAGAGAGAGAGAGAGAGAGAGAGAGAGAATAAAAGACTATATTATTGGAATATTAAAAAAAAAAGTAGGAGGGACATGTACTAAAGGAACGAACAAGGGACGACAGCTTGACAGCGACAGCATATGGAACAAAGAAGAGAGAGAGAGAGAGAGAGAGAGAGAGAGAGAGAGAGAGAGAGAGAGAGAGAGAGAGAGAGGATGGAGGGGTGGGATGAGAGAGAGGGGGGGGGGGGGGGGGGGGAAGGTAGCGAGTTTCCACGTGTGGAAGGGGTTGGGTTGGGGGGGGGGAGGGATGGCAGAAACAGAATGGCAGCTCGGATGAAAGAGAGAAGAAGAGAGACAAGGTGAGGGGCTGTATCCCTCCCTCCCTTCCTCCCTCCCTCACACACACACACACACACACAGGAGCCGTCTCGCCTGCCGGCATTGTGTGTATGCATTCACCACAGACTTGTACGAGTCTGACAGACAGACAAGACAGACAAGGCAGGACAGACAAGGCAGGACAGGCTGGAGCTATTTTCAGGTCTGGCAGCTAGCTAGACGCCTGCCTACCTACCAGGACAGATTTTGAAGGGTTGTCCTGTGTCTGTCTGTGTCCTTATCTGTCTGTCTGTAGTAGTAGTAGGTAGGTAGGTAGGTAGGATACACCAGATGTGCATGCGGGACTTTCAAGCTTTCCACGACTAACTAACTACCTCTACTACTACACACACAACTGTGTCAAACAAAAACTGTTACGGTCACCTTAGTGCGGCACCTATGTTTGCATTAGGTTTGCGTTGGTGGTCGTGGTGGTAGTAGTAAGAGAGAGATTGTGGTACAGTTTTTCTCTCTCTCTCTTTTCTCTCTCTCTCTCTCTCTCTCTCTCTCTCTCTCTCTCTCTCTCTCTCACCTTCCTTCCTTCCTCTGTTCCTTGTGTGTCAACTGACCGAAAAAAAAGTTTCCTGGGCCGAGCTTTTTTCTACCTGTCTCTCTCGTGTGTCGTGGTCGTGGTCGTGTGTCCTGTCTTCTTGTCCTTCACAAACCGGTGTGAGGGGCTTGCTAGCTGTTTTCTTTCTTGCCAGTCACTGTAGTAGTAGTAAGGCCCTAGTAGTCGTAGTAGCAGATGTGTGTGTGTGCTTTTGAAGATGGGTGGTGGCGGTGGTGGTGGTAGTCGTATGAGGAAGAGGAAGACCAGCTGGTTTCCTCCACTTTTGTGGACTTGGGTTTGTTGTGGACTGATTGAATCTTTCGCTGGATCCTAGTAAACGTGTTTGGGTAGGCTAGTTGGTTTTGTGTGGAATTTTGTTGAACTGTTTCGCTGAATTCTCAAATGTGGAACTGTTTCGCTGGATTCTAAAGTGTTGGATTTGTTAAACTGTTTCGCTGGATTCTAAAGTGTTGGATTTGTTGAACTGTTTTCGCTGGATTCTTAAGTGTTGGATTTGTTGAACTGTTTTCGCTGGATTCTTAAGTTTTGGAAATGTTGAACTGTTTCGCTGGATTCTAAAGTGTTTGGGAGCTGGTTTGGTGGAACTGTTTCGTTGGGATCGTAGATCATCTGTGCATGCTGTTCCTGGATTATATATTCACTGTTGCTGTACCTCTCCTCCTTCTTCTTCCCCCAAACGCAAGACGTGTTATATATATATATATTTATTTCATTCACTTACCCTGTAAGGTCACTCAGTACTCTTAACAGACTTTTGGCTGGAATAGTTCACAAGATCTTCCCAATTTCGTTATTTTTTGTGTGTGGGAAGATTCGAGATATAATTAAACAAGATCTTCGATTTCGAGGTGGGGGTGTTTTTTTTCGGGGTTGTATGAAGATTGTAGTTTTATGAGAGGCGTGTGTGTGTGGGCGTGTGTGTGTGCGCGCATAACCTGTGTAAGTCAGCCAGGTGTTGAATGTTTACCTGTGTGTGCGCAGCGCGAGGTCTCTGTCAATGTCTCTACTCAAGGGTGCTTAATCTTATCCCAGGCCGTTTGGAATACACTACCCTGGTCGAATTGTTTCTGTTGTGTTGACCCTACCCACTTTTCTAGTGGTGGTGTGTGTGCTTGTGCTTAGAACAAGGACAGAGGGGTGTAGTGGCGATTTTTTCGTGTGTGTCAGCATATGGTATAAAAATGTGATAGTGTGTTTATCGTCTTTGTTAGACGGGAGTATAATGATATCCACCCCTAAGGCCTGTCTCCTGCACCTGTTTCGGCTTTCGTGTTGTGAGGAGATAAACCCTTATCAGGGGGTGGCTTGTTGTGTGTGTGTGTTTTGTGAAAAATAATGAGCACACGGTGAAATTAAGAAAGAAAAAAAAGCTAAGTGTGTTGTGAAAAATAATGAGCACATAGTATAAAAACCAAAAGAACAAGAAGAAAGAAATTCGCAGTGAAGTGGATTACTACTACTACTACTGCTACTACTACTAGTACTACTACTATTACTGCTCCCTTGATTAGGATTACGTTCCTGGTAAAGTAGGGTGTGTCGTCATTTCCTTGATTTGATTGCGTGGGTTTGGATTTGGCTCAGGTATTTTTGTTGTGTGTATGTATGGGCCAAAGAGAGAAAGAGTTAGCTCTGGGTCGCCTTACCTTACGAGCTTCTTGTGTTTTTGTTATGAGAGAGAGAGAGGAAATTTCCTGTTTGGTAGTATTTGTGTGTGTGCACTGTGGTTTTTGAGAAACAAAACGCATCGGTAGTCGGCTTGAGTCTTCACCGAATTTCGTGGAATACATCCCTTCATGTATATACTTCACACACACACACACGCGAGTCGAGTGGGGAGAAAAATCGTCCTACCTGGCATCTAACGTGAAAATCTGGTGCTAGCTAGCTGTATCAGGAGAACATGTGCCTTACTGCATTTTCGTGATTTTTGGGGGGTTTTCTTTCTTTCTTCTATCTATCTATCCATTTCTTTTCGTCGTCGTTGTTGTGTGGAGCTAGCTACTCTCTCACTCCCTCACTAGCCCAAGCATGTTCAGCTGCTGCTCTCCCCGCAAAAAGAAGAAAAAGAACAAGAAGGGGAAAGAGAAAGAGCCCTTAGAGAAAGAAGACAAAGGAAACGGAGTCGCGACCGAACAGAGGACGCGGCTTCTTCAGACTCAGAGCGAGCATCGAGCCTGGCAGCAGCAGCAGCAACAGCAACAGCAGCAACAGCAGCAACAGCAACAGCAGCAGCAGTCTGTAATAGCAGGCCGAGTTGTGCCAAAGCCGCTGCCGAGTGTTTCTGCTGTTACGCAACGCCTGTCGCCCCCTCAGGTAATGAGAAGAATGGGAGGGGAGATGGGGAGGGAGGGAGGGAGAGAGTGGGAGGGGGGGGGAGAGGATGGAGAGGAGGGGAGAGAGAGAGAGAGAGAGAGAGAGAGAGAGAGAGAGAGAGAGAGAGAGAGAGAGAGATTTTATGCAACTAAAGTCACGATATTGACAAAAAATCCGATTGTTCTTGTTGTCGTTCTTGTTCTTTACTTCTTGCTTGCTTCCTTCCTTCCTTTCTTCCTTCATTCTTCTTCTTTATCTTGAAGTTCTTCTTCCTCCTCTTCCTCCTCTTCTTCTTCTTCTTCTTCTTCTTCTTCTTCTTCTTCCTCTCTTCTTCTTCTTCTTCTCTCTCTCCTCCCCTCCTCCCCTCCCCTTCCTCCTCCTCCTTCTTCTCCTCATTCTTCTTCTTCTCCTCCTTCTCCTCCTCCTCTTCCTCCTCCTTTCTCCTCCTTGTAATTGCCCTTCATGGGATGATTAAAGTGTTTTTGACTTGACTTGACTTGACTCCTCGTCGTCCTCCTCCTTTTTCTTCTCCTTTTTCTCCTCCTTCTCCTTCTCCTCCTCCTTCTCCTTCTCCTTCTTCTCTTCTTCCTCCTCCTCCTCCGCCTCCTCTTCCTCATCCTTCAACTCCAGTTGAAAGTCATAGGGATTAAATTTTAGTTAACCCTGAAGAGCTCATAACAAGTTCCATCTAGCCTAGTTTACAATAATATACACTGTGTGAAAGTCTGGAAGCGTAAAACAAAAACCTTGATGTGTTATATAACTTTATAAGAGGGCGAGGGGAGGGAGGGATGGAAACTTCATCTACTCTACCCGGGCAGCTCATTCAGCAAGGCAACACGGCAGTATGATAAAACACAGGTAAGACGGCACTATAGTGTAAAACCAACAATGACTTGATCTTGTGGTTAATTAATGTGTGTGCTCTCCCATCTGACTGAATCCTGGTGATCTTGACTCACGGGGTCCAAGATTCACTGACTATTCTTTCTCCGAGAGAGAGGGGGTGGGGGGGGGAGAGAGAGAGGGGGGGGGGGAGAGAGAGAGGGGGGGGGGAGAGAGAGAGAGAGGGGGGGGGGAGGGAGGGAGAGAGAGAGAGAGAGGGATAGCACCACATCACACTCCCCCCCTGCTCCCCATACACACACACCTCATATCAACCCAACCACAAACACACCTCATATCACACACCAACCACACACACACACACCTACACACACACACACACACACACACACACCACACACACACACACACAACACGAGTACCCCCACCCCAGACACACACCGTATCACAACACACCGTATCACATACACACCGTATACACCACACACACACACACATCACACTCACACCGTATTGATCATCTCACACACCGTATCATCACACACACATACACACAGACCGTATCACCATACACCATACACACACACACACACACACACACACACACACACACACACACACACACACACACACACACACACACGTACACACGCACCGTATCACCACATACACACACACACGTACACACACACCGTATCACCACATACACACACACACCACACACACACACACACGTACACACACACACACACACACACACACACACACACACACAACACCACACACTACACGTACACACACACACACACACACACCACACACACACACACACACACACACACAGAGAAAGACTAGGATAGTCTTACATCCTTCGTCCCTTACAATTAAAAATAAAATCTTGTCAGGTAGACACAGACACACTCAACTCGTGGGCAAAGATGTCGGTAGGATATTCTGTTTCGTGCTTGTCGGAGCGAAACTTTGGCTTTAGCGCTCCAATGACAAGAGGTTTAGCAATGCATCCTGAAGGCCTGTCTGTCTGTCTGTCTTCTACAGGGAACTTTAGACTTGGGTGCTTGGTTGGTTGATTTTCGAGACCTTAATTTTGGATGTAACTTACTAGCAAGGACCGGAGACTTTGAAAAAAAATTGTAAAATTTTATTTTATTTTATTTATTCATTTATTTTTTATTTTTTGTTTTTTTTAGTAAGGAGAGGCTTTTTGTAGTTTTTGTGCTAATAAATTGATGACTTAGATTAGAAGTACGCTCTGTGTGTGTGTGTGTGTGTGTGTGTGTGTCAATTTGTTGTTAATGTGATTGTGTGTGTGTGTGTATTGTTGTTGTTGCTTCGATTTTACGTCTGTTCACTCAAAGTGATTAATGTGTGTGTGTGTGTGTGGTGTGTGTGTGTGTGTGTGTCGTGTGTGGATGTGTGTGTGTGTGTGTGTTGCCTAGAAGTTTTGTTGTAAAGTTTAAATATTCAAACCGCAACGAAGAAAGACAGAGACAGAGACACACAGAGCGGTGGACAGACAGAAAGAGACGACACAAACATAGATACTTGACACAGACAGACATCGGACAGACAACAGAGCAGAGAGGATGAGATAAGAGAGAGAGAGAGAAGGGGAAGAGAGAGAGAGAGAGAGAGAGAGAGAGAGAGAGAGAGAGAAGAGAAGAATAAATACAAAATCGTTATATATAACAGCACAGAGAGAGGAAGGAGGAGGAGAGAGAGAAAGGACGAGGAGAGGGGAAGAGACGAGACAGACAGACAGACAGAGATAGAGAGCAAAAGAAACCACTGTTACGTCCTAGCCTAATCACGCACTTTTTTTTCCTGAGAAAAACACACGATCATTGTTATCAAGCCTAATATAATTATATATCCGGATTGTCCTCTCTCTCTATCTCTACCTTGACACTTCAGAATCGAGAACTGTGACCGATAGCTTAAAATAGCACTGTTCTACTTCTATGCATTGTGTTTGTCCACAAGCAATCCCGTTCTAAGTCACTACTATTTTGCTGCAGAAAAAGGCCTCAGGCTGAAATTAATATTCAGGAGGTATATATTACTATATAGGGGACGGGATAGCTCAGTGGTCAGAGCACTCGCTTTCCCCCCAGTTAAGGTTAAGCAGCATCGAGCGTGGTTACCACTTGGATAGGCGAACGTTTTCCCCGCACCTTGGCTTCAGTACAGTCCCCCAGTTCACCCCAGCTGTAAATGGGTACCTGCCCTCTTTAGGGTCAGGGAAGGTAAAGCAGCGAGGAAGAGAGGAGATGGGTGCTGCTCTCAATATGCTGGCCCCTAGAGAAGCTGAGGTCTCTGATGCTTCGCTCCCCTACGACCTCATAGGTTATGGGGACACCTTTACCTCTTTTATACGCATTATGTAATGAGGTGCAGCTACCATGATGGTGGAGGGAAAACGGTTGCGTATGCTAAATTTTGCCATTGGTGAATTTCGGAGATCTAGCCGAGAAACGAGAGAGAGAAAAAAAGAATGAAAGAAGTTGTATCAGGTTTTAAATCTGCACTTTTTTCCTCCTGTCTAGTTTTTCCCAACTAGTCTGTCCGTCTCTCTCTCTCTCTCTCTCTCTCTCTCTCTCTCTCTCTCTCTCTCTCTCTCTCTCTCTCTCTCTCTCTCTCTCTGTAATTGAAAAAATATAGTAGTGGAGGAAGTCAAGGGCAGGTAACCAGCAGTTACAACTTTTTCATGATTACGAAAATGATTTGTCGAAGATCCGTGAAAAAAAAAAGTCAATTAGAAGGTAAAATCTTTAATACACGTACACGTACACGCGCGCGCGCACACACAGACACATGCACACACACTACACACACACACACACACACACCACACACACACACACACACACACACACACCCACACACAACCATCAGTGACAACAATTTGCCAACAAGCTTGCCTCTCTTATAGTCTCTCTCTCTCTCTCTCTCTCTCTCTCTCTCTCATCTCTCTCTCCTCTCTCTCTCTCTCTCTCTCTCTCTCTCACACACACTGACAAAAAAACCACCTACGTACGCTCGTACAGTGCTGATCAGCAATTTCGATTGATCAAGTGTTCAATGACCTGTGATCAAAAATCAAGCACTGTGGCGGGATTTTGTCGTCTGCCAAGCCCTCGTGGGCTCTCTCTCTCTCTCTCTCTCTCTCGCTCTCGCTCTCTCAGTCATACATTGTATTGCACACAAAGAGACACGGGCTTCAAAGTTCAACGGAGCGTGCAGAAGCAGGCCTGGAAAATATTGATTGAAAGGATTTAGGACTTCAGGACTGCCTCGTTAAAAGTCGCCCAGGTATTTATTAGGAAGGCGCTCTGTGTGTGTGTGTGTGTGTGTGTGTGAGAGAGAGAGAGAGAGAGAGAGAGAGAGAGAGAGAGAGATGTGTGGGTGGGTTGGGGGTATTCCAGACTAGGGCTGAATGGTAGTTAGTAGGTATACTGTAAAGACTGCACAAACACTTGCACGCACGCATGCACGCACGCACTTACACTCAAACACATACACACACGAACGAACGAACGAACGTACATGTATACACACGTATTCGTCTAATATCACAAGTTGTGAAGAGACGTAAAATGAATCGAACAAAACACACACACACATACACGAACGTACACACACACACACGAACGTACGTACACACACACACACACACACACACACACGAACGTACGCACACACACACGAACGTACACACACACACACACACACACACACACACACACACACACGCGCGCGCGCGCGAACGTACATACACACACACTTAACACTGGAACAAAATAATATGGATCAGTCAAAACATTCCTTAAAGAAGTTGCATGTAGCTTAGAAACGCAAAACCGTTGTCCTTCTGTGAAGTAGTGTAGCGGTAGTGTAGATATTTGTTTGCACGTGCTATATAATATACATTTTATTATATGACAAAGGTACTCATAAAGGTACACCACGATGGCAGCAGATTGTTTACTTTGACTCACAACCAACACGCACGCACGCACACATGCGCGCGCATACACACACACATACACACACACACTCTCACACGCACACACACACACACACACACACACACACACGTTGGTAGAAGATTGTGTGTTTGTGTTGTGAGGAAAAGGGTGTACTTTATGAAGTGTGTGGATGAAAGGGAACGTTAATAATAGTGCATACATGTATGTTATGTATGTATTGTAATGTCTTTGTGAAGTTGAATTCTTTTTACTGATAAACACACACACACACACACACACACACACACACACACACACGTCTGCAAAAAATAGCAAATAAGTCAGATAACTCCAGCCCAAATGTTTTCTCAGGACAAAGGAAGTCATCAGCTACCAGATTGTTCTGAATCAAATGTTTGCGATTGAGTGTGTTCAATTCACAAGGAAACTAAACACCATTGTCATTTCGGTTTCATAACCCTGGACTGCAATTCCTTTTTTTTCTAATTTGTATGGACTGCAATTTCTTTTCTTTTTTTTGTAATTTGTATTATATATATGAGAGAGAGATGCAGTGTCTTGGTTTTGAAGAACATTCTCGTATTGAAAAAAAAGGGCAATGTAAATATTCCTGTAGAAAATCCTCGAAACATTAAACCCTTTGACATGTTTATAGCTCACAAGCCACATTGAGTAGCGCAACAAGAAAAAAATGCCATAAACATTCAGTTTATTATTCCACCTTTAAGAGTGCTTATATCATGAATAAAACATCAATGAAAATCCACTTTTGTGTCAAAATCAGCCCGCTAAATCTAGAGTAGAGCTTTAACCATGTGAGCTTGCAATACTTGGGTATACAATTATGGCGCCTCCTGTAATGGATATTATATAGTTAAGACGCAGAAAGGAAGGGTTGTTTTTTTGGCGGGAAATGGGAGACAAACCATCTTCAAGGTTGGATTTTGACCTCGACCTGCCCATGTCACATTGGAATGTACTGGAGAAAAACAAAGTGTGGGGTGTATTATAATTGCAATCTGTGCAAGCAGGGATTTTCCTTGTGTGTGTGTGTGTGTGAATTGTTCCCCCCCCCCCCCCCCCCCCCCCTTCTCTTCCGTCAAAGTGGGGAAAAGAGGTGAAGAGGTTTTTCCCTTTTTGTTTCATTAATCCGATTCTCTCTCTCTCTCTCTCTCTCCACTCTCTCGCAGGAATGGTCCGCTTCTCAAGCGTAGGTCTGTCGAATTTTGGGCAAACATTTCAAGTGTCAAAGGTATTTTTTTACAGTAGAGAATTTGTGATAATCACACACAAGAGTCTAGACAGGTTGCTAATCCAGGGTCAAGGTACTCGCGAGAGATTGAATTCAGTGTCAAGGATGTGTGTGTGTGTGTGTGTGTGTCAAGGTAGGGAGGGTTATTAGATCAATCCAGGGTCGAAATAAAGGCTGAATCCTGTGTTTAGGTAGAATATTTCCCCCTCCCTTCCCCAGCCCCCCCCCCCCCCCCCCCCCCCCCCCCCCCCAAAAAAAAAAAAAAAAAAAAAATCAAACATGACTTTAGCGGCCCAAGGTGTGGTCGTAAGCGGGCATGCTTCTGTGATTGCTGTTTAGCCGTGTTTGAATAATCTGTCAGTGTTGAAGTTACTGTCATGTGAAATTTTTCATTTTTATAATGACTATCTCCTCTGCCTCTTACTTATAGCTTTCTCTCTTTTTCCTTATCGTTGCCTTCTTGTGTGTGTGTGGAAAGTGTGTTTGGGTCTCTCTCTCTCTCTCTCTCTCTCACTCTCTCTCTCTCTCTCCTCTCTCCTCCTCCCTCCCTCCCTCCCTCAGGAATGGTCCGCTTCTCAAGCGTAGGTCTGTCGAATTTTGCGCAAACATTTCAAGTGTCAAAGGTATTTTTTTTACAGTAGAGAATTTGTGATAATCACACACAAGAGTCTAGACAGGTTGCTAATCCAGGGTCAAGGTACTCAAAGAGAGAGATTGAATTCAGTGTCAAGGATGTGTGTGTGTGTGTGTGTGGTGTGTGTGTGTTTAATCCGGGGTCAAGGTAGGGAGGGTTATTAGATAAACCCAGGGTCAAACCAAGGGCTGAATCCTGTGTTTAGGTAGAAGATTCCCTTCCACCCCAAAAAGATCAAACATAACTTTAGCGGCCCAAGGTGTGGTCATAAGCGGGCATGCTTCTGTGATTGCTGTTTAACCGTGTAGACTAATCTGTCAGTGTTGAATGAAGTTACTGTCCTGTGACATTTTTCATTTTTATAATGACTATCTCCTCTGCCTCTTACTTATAGCTGACTCTTTCTCCTTGTCGTTGCCTTCGTGTGTGTGTGTGTGTGTGTGGAAAGTGTCTTTGGGTCTCTCTCTCTCTCTCTCTCTCTCTCTCTCTCTCCCTCTCTCGCTCTCTCCTTCCCTCCCTCCCGTCCCCTTCCAACGACTCCCAAACTTTGACCAGTGCCCGCCCACACGGCTTAACTTGCAGGGAAGTGTGATCTGTCGTCAGCCAGTGTCCAGTTTCTTTAGGGTCCAGCTGATGATGATGATAGACGATGATAGATTACTTCCGCGCGCGTGAATGAAAAAGACCAGCTGAGAATGGGACAGGCCACCTCTATGGCCAGTTGGGGGCCATGGGGAGAGAAGGGAACCGAACCGAGAGAAATTCGGAATGGAAGTGGTGCGGGAAGGTCTTGTTTGGAAGGCGACAGAGCACAGAAATTTTGAATGTGGGGGGGGGGGGGGGGCAGATGGGGGAAGGTAAAGGTGTTCCATCATTTATAGGGGGGGGGCTTGGCTTCAGAGACCTCACTTCTCTAGGGCCAGCATATTGAGGGCGGTGGCCATTTCCTCTCCCTCGCTGCTTTACCTTCCCTGACCCTAAAGAGGGGCAAGTATGCATTTACAACTGGGGGACTGTACTGCACTGAAGTCAAGGGGCGTGAACCGGTCACCCATCCAAGTGGTAACCACGCTCGATGCTGCTTAACCTTGTCTTGGGGGAAAAGCGAGTGCTCCGACCACGAGCTATCCCGTCCCCACTTCTCTAGGGGCCAGCATATTGAGGGCGGCGCCCATCTCCTCTCCCTCGCTGCTTTACCTTTCCCTGACCCTAAAGAGGGCAGGTACCCATTTACAGCTGGGGGAACTGTACTGAAGTCAAGGCGTGTGAACTGGTCACCCATCCAAGTGGTAACCACGCTCGATGCTGCTTAACCTTGGCTTGGGGGAAAAGCGAGTGTTCTGACCACTGAGCTATCCCGTCCCCAGCTAAGGTGTCTGAAGAAAAGAGAGACAGGCGGCTTGGCTGTCCATGAGAGAGTGAGATCTTGCTGCTTAAACTGTTCCCACACCGCACTGGGGGGAGGGGCTTTTAGTAGAGAGAATCAAAGTTGTTCTGTATTCCCTGTGTGTTCACAGTGAAGTTTTGAAAGCAAAAGTTGTTGACGGGGGTCTTCTGAGGATGTTTTGAATGAATGACGGTGTTCTTTTATTGTTTCTGTGGTGGTATTCTCCCACGATGTCTTTGAAAAGTCATTTGGTTGTGTGTGGGGGTTTTTTTTTTGGGGGGGACTCCTGGTGTGCAACAACAAGCAAGAGAAACAGACTGAAAATAAAATTAATAGCCCCTCCTCCCCCCTTCCCCTGCCCCAAAAGGGAGACAATAACAATAGCAGCAGCAAAATAACAAACAGATTTGCCACCTACTCGAGAAAAAGATCAAAGTTATTTTCAGTTTTGAAAAGTGTGAAAGAGTTTATTTGTCACATCCTCTTTTCATTCAAGATTTCAGATTCAGATTTTATTTCAAGAACCCCCCCCCCCCCCCCCCCCCCCCCCCCCCCCCCCCCCCCAAGGGGTACCTGAAATTTAAAAAAAAAACGTGTGAAAAATACTCACAACACAAATTCGCTCCAAAATGAAGAGCACAAATCATGGACATGAAAAGTGAAAGAGCATTTACAATACAGGAAAGGTATGATAAATCAACATGTTTGGATACATGTATCAACAGTCAATTTTACCTCTCTCTCTCTCTCTCTCTCTCTCTCTCTCTCTCTCTCTCTCTCTGAAAAGTGTGAAGTTTGTCACATCCTCTTTCGACCTGCAGAGTTTCACACACACACACACAGTCACACACACACACACAGTCACACATACACACACACACACATACACACACACAAAATCACATACACACACAAAGTCACACACACATACACACACACAAAATCACATACACACACAAAGTCACACACACACACACACACAATCCCACACACACACACATAATCACGTCACAATCATTTTTTTTGTAGGTGGGTTAAATCTGATAGATCAAAAAGACAGGCTTGGTTACATTATGCAACTTTTCCGTAGTCACTCCTCAAACCGTCAGTGACAAAAGTCCCGACATAAAAGAGAGAAACTCCTAACACCTTGCAACAAGTTATAAATGCGTGGTATGGGTGGGTCAGTCTTGACCAGCCCTAAGGGGGAGGAGAAGAAGGATTGGCTGCACTGACCCTAACTAATACTTCCTGCTGTCCAAGACCTTGCAGGTCAGGTCATAGTGACCGCTAGATTGCCCTGCCTAGCAGGCAGTTGTGTTGTGTGTGTGGTCAGTGGGCTGGCTTTAATGATTAATTATGAGGACAGGCCAGTTGCCTGACTATTTTGTTGTCTCGAAGGTTTTATTTTTGGTGGTTTAAGTAGGTGTCTGTGGTTACTGGTAGAACTGAGTGTGAGAAGGGTCATAATTTTTTTTTCATCAGTTAAAACTGGAAGGGGGAGTTCGAGGGGGGAGGAGTGAGTGGGAAGGGTAGGAGGGAGGGAGATGGGAGAGAGGGGGGGGGGGGGGTGGAGGGAGGAGAGAGACAGAGAAGTCAAGTTTTCAAGTTGAAAAGCAAACGTTGAGTCAGAGGACGTCCATTTAATCCAAAGAAAGTTGTTAGCGTGCGTACGTATCTAGGCTGTGTGTGTGTATTTTGGGTATTGATTAAACACTAGATTAAAGAATAAAGGCGAATGTAGGCGTATTTAAAATTTTAAGTTCGTTCATTTTTCTTCTTCTGTTCAGTGTGTGCGTGCGTGTTCTCTGTCTCTGTCTCTGTCTCTCTCTCTCTGTTTGTGTGTGTGAGTTCTCTGTGAATGTGTGTGTGTGTGGTTCGTTGACTTTGGCAAGCTGACAGTGAAATTAACCTTTTCTAGGACATCTGATACTGCTTGTCTGAACTTCCAAGGTGACCACAAAGAGAGAGAGAGAGAGAGGGAGAGAGAGAGAGAGAGAGAGAGAGGGCGGGGAGAGAGAGAGAGAGAGAGAGGCGGAGAGAGAGAGAGCAGAGAGAGAGAAAGGGCATAGACACACAGACTTTGTGGGAATGGACTGAAGTGAACCATTGTCATCTCGACCCCCCCCCCCCCCCCCCCCCCCCCCCATCCCATCAGTGGTCATTTTCTCTCTCATTTCTCTGGTGACTAGTAGGCTAGTTCACCGACGACGATCAGGTTTAACCTGTTCAAGCCACACTGCTTTACCTCTCAGGCCCTAGCCACCTATTCAGTTCAAAAGGAGAGAGAGGAGGGTCCCGATGGTAATGGTGGTTAGTCATGAAGGATAATGGTACTTTTTCTTGTGGGATCAGTCAGTCAGTTCGACTTCTTCAGCCTTCTTTTTGTTGTGTTCCTGTCGTTAAAAGCTTGGGGAGGGAGGGGGGGGGGGGGGGGGGAGGGAGGTGGTGGAGACATGGGTGGGGGGTTGGTCATCTTTCATTAGGTTTTCAGGGCTGTTAAGAGAACGTTAGTGGGTTGTTGTGGGGGGTCTCGTTATAGAGTGTTTTTGAGAGAGAGAGGGGTAGGCCTAGGGGGGGGGGGGGGGGGGGGGGGGAGGAGAGAGAGAGAGAGAGAGAGAGAGAGAGAGATCTTTAATGTGGTAGTTTGTCCTTGTAAATAATATACAATAAGTAAACATGGGAGGGAGGGAGGGGGGGGGGGGGTAGAATGATCTTTAGTGTGGAAGGATAAAGAGTTGAGGCCAAGCCTAGGCTTGCAATTTGTCCTTGTAAATATAAATAAGTAAACATGGGAGGGGAGAGAGAGAGAGAGAGAGAGAGAGAGAGAGAGAGAGAGAGAGACAGAATTTTAATGTGGAAGGATAAAGAGTTGAAGCTAAGCCTAGGCTTGCAATTTGTCCTTGTAAATATACAATAAGTAAACATGGGAGGGAGGGAGACAAGACAGAGACAGACAGACAGACAAGAGATAAGAGGGTGGAGGAGGGGGGGGGGGCAGGCAGGTGTGAAGAGGGAGCAAGAGACATGAGAGAGAGAAAAGAGAGAGAGGAGAAGAGAGAGAGAGAGAGAGAGAGAGAGAGAGAGAGAGAGAGAAGAGAGAAACACCCAGTAGCCTACCAGAAGCCACACAGCAGTGATGAGCTGTTGACATGGCTTGTTCCCATGGCTTGTGTCTGTGTGTCGTCGTGACGCCAGTATAGTGTAATCCGTCACCATGATGTCACTCCCGTTGACGTGTAGAGTAGTCCCTAGCAGTAGCTGAAGAAGAATGGAAGAGGGGAACTGGCGGAAATCTGCCTCTCCTACCAGCCTGATACAATGATATAATCTGTACCCCTCCTCCTCCTCTTCCATCTTCTTGCTCTTTATTGGTGTCTAACACTGTCTCTTTTGTCAGGACTCGTGTCTGATCCTTTTTGAGTTATAAGCAGTCATACTGATGTAAGGTTATTGGCGGGTTAAGTCATAGGTAGCTGTCACAAAGGTTTGGACCGGCCTTGATAGGACTTGGCTGTGTTGTTGCTGGGAAAGGCTGAAGACAGACAGACAGACAGACAGAGCAGCCTGGAGAACACCTCTTGTCGACCAACACGTCCCTCCCTCCTGTCCCCCTGATGACCATCTTGGTCATGGGACTGATGATGATGATGATGATGATGATGTATGGAATTTATATAGCGCTTGTAAAACGAATCGAAGCGCTTGATGAAGATGATGAGGAGGAGGAGGAAGAGGAGGAGGAGGGGGAGAAGGAAGAGGAGTTGCCGCTGTAACCTGGGCTGTCTTTGATGGTTTTCTTGAGAATTGTAAACGTTTTAAGTTTGGGTTTGGTTTTTTGGATGTTTTGGGTTAATTTGTTGATTTCATTGTGTTTTCGTTTCGTTGTTTGTTTGTTTTGTTTTTATTGTTGTTGGTGTGTGTGTGTGTGTGTGTGGTGTGTTGTGTGTGTTGGTTGTGTGTGTGTGTGTGTGTGTGTGTGTGTGTTTCTTTTTAATAGTTTGTAGTACACTAGAAGGAACGCATGTTCGTCAAATACTGACTGTAATTATTTGAATACCGTGTTACTTGTTAACAAAAACATTACTGCAATTGCAGATTACACCCCCCCCCCCCCCCCCTCCATCCCCTGGGAGTCATGTATGCTGGCAAATTATTACAGTAAACCAAAACTATTGTCTGGACGTTAAAATAACAGACTTCCCAATCCATCAAGTGCTCTCATTGTTTAGGTCATATCAGCGGAGATTTCAGATTTCGAGACTTTTATCTCAAGGCACAAGGAAACGATTTGTATCACTCCAGTTTGAAGTGTGCTGGTGAGCTATACATGTATATGTACACGAGAGAGCTAGGACAGTGTCATTACAGTGGTCATTCCAGCAGCAAGGGAGACATAACATAACACAGCAGGCAGATAACGGCCACTAGGGACAACACTGGCGCTTTGTTTGCATGGGTGGGTGGTACAGTACGTCTGTCCACAGCCCTGTGTCACTGCTTCCCTCACCTCTCCTCACCTCGCCTCACAGGGGAAAGAGTTTAGAGGGCAAGGGGGTAGAGATGAAGGCGGTCGTTGTCACTCTGTAAACCTTCGTCTTGTCACGCTGGAAACCTTCGTCTTGTCACTCTCACTCTGTAAACCTTCATCTTGTCACTCTGTAAACCTTCATCCATTCTCCCACTTTTCGCGCTGTATTGTAATGTATTGTATCGGATGAGACTATAAACCGAGGCCCCGTGTGCGAACGCACGCAGAACACCTTGCGCACACGTTAAATCCTGTTCCGCTTTTCGTAAGAGTAGGCCATGGTGTGCCGGTGGGAACGGATGACAAAATTGACAAAACTGCATACACACGGGGACTAGATGTAAAAAAGCACATGAGTGCTTATTCCATTATCCTCGATATAAAAGAATAAAATAAAATAAGTAATAGAAAAGAAAATGGTACTATTTGAAATTTGGGCTGCCTTCCCTTGCGAGTGTGTCGCCACAAAAGCAGCGCCACCCAGGTTTTTTGTTGTTGTTTGCTTCCTTTTCCTATCTGCATATTTGGTTTCTCTTGTGAGAGTGGCTTGTTCTCCAACATAAGTTTGCCAGGAGACTTTTGAACGCTGGATTCATGTTAAGATCCAACCGGTTGCAAGCTCAGGGTGATTTTGTCACCGATAAAACATATGCAAAAGCAGCTTGACAGTTTGTAGTGTGTTTCATTCCGTGCTTAATATGTTATTTAAAAAAAAATGTAAACATGGACAAGTCTTTCACTTTTTTTGAAGATGTGGAAAACCACGTTTGCGAAAAGCTTGCTGTTGCTCTGAGTGTTCGTGTTTCTGACGATTTTTTTAAACAAATTTTGAATACACCAAAATCAGCATTGACAATGATTATCTGAAGCAGCATTTGTTATTTTGTTCTGTTGTTTGTTCTGTCGTTCCCTGAACATGCCTGTTAACTCCTTCTGTCCTTTGTGGATGTTGCGCTTAAGCCTGTAATTCCCTGATTTTATTAAATAAGAAGAAAACAAAATGTATATAAGAGGTTTCCATCCTCTAATGGATAGTATGTTTACATGATATTGTCAAAATGAGAAGAAAAAACCGATTCTTACATCCCAGCTACTTTTGCCTTATCCCATAACAGACCAGTACGATTTCCAATCATCCCCCTAATGGATAAGAGTACGTAGTACAAGATATGGGTCAGACTGAGAAGATTCGCTCACGACCCAAACCACTTTTAGCATACCACACATTGCAAAGTTACAACAGTACAATCATCATGCAGAGCAGAACTTTGAAAAAACCCTTGTCCCATTGTATCGAATATCGGCGGGTTGTGTCAGTACACGTACACACACACACACACACACACACGCTGACTATGCTAGCTAACTAGCTAAGCCCTTGAGGGCCAAAATGACAGACTTGGGGCAGACAGGTACAGGTACAAGGGAAGGCAGGGCTCTTATTATACGTAAAGCAGTGACAGTAAGGGGGCCCCTCCCTCCCATAGAGCTCTCAGAGAGACAGAGAGAGAGAGGTGGGGGGGGGGGGGGGGGGGGGGTCGGCATACGTGAAAGTGGTGCCTGAACAGTGAACTGATTAATGCTCAGGAAGAAAAACAAAAGGGCGAAGTACAGCTGTGAAAGCAAATCCGAGACAAACGCTGTCACACATCCCAAAAAGTAGAAACTATTAGAGACAAATAAACCCAACAGTAAAAACGAACCCCCCCCAAAAAAAACAACAACAACAACAAACCAACAACAACAAAAACCAAACAAACAAAAACCAAAACCCCTACCCCCCAAAAAAAACAACAACAACCAAACGAACGAACGAACGGAAAACAAACGAAAAAAAGCCATCAGACTTCATGACATCTCTTGTGTGAAATGTCTAGCATGCAATTATTAATTATAACCCTTAATTGGCGAATGACAGTAGGACTACTATATATGCTGAGGTGTGAGTGAGAGAGAGAAAGAGATAGCGAGACAGAAGAGATGAGAGAGAGAGAGAGAGAGAGAGAGAGAGAGAGAGAGAGAGAGAGAGAGAGAGAGAGAGAGAAGTCTCCATTATTTCGAGGATAATGGAATAAACACGAAGAGGAGAGAGAGAGAGAGAGAGAGAGAGAGAGAGAGAGAGAGAGAGAGAGAGAAGAGAATCTTTGTTTTTCAAGGGTAACAGAATAAGCATGCGCATACTTTTTTTCATCCAGCCCGTGCCCTGATTAGGGACTATCAACAAAACAAAGGTAAAATCTTACTACGAGAGAGAGAGAGAGAGAGAGAGAGAGAGAGAGAAGGAGAGAAAAAGACAGACAGACAGACAGACAGACAGACAGAGAGAAAAGAGAGAGAGAGACATAGAGAGAGACAGACAATGATAGAGAGAGAGACAGACAATGAAGAGAGAGAGAGAGCTGTGTGTCTGTCTATCTATCTGTGTGTCTGTCAGTCTGTGTGCCTGTCAGTGTGTGTATGCAGTGAAAGACACAAGAGACGAGCACTGACTGTGTGGACGCCAGTGCCGTGACCGTGCATATTGCGGCAGTGACTGGGGGACTGGGCCAGTTCTTGTTTGTATTCAATCCTCACTGCTCACATACCACATCCCATCACTGTGGTGTAGTGTAGTGTAGTGTAGCGTGGTTTGGGCCAGACATCAACCCTATAGATCTCCTCCTCCTTCTTCTGCAATGGACTGTGTGTGTGTGTGCCGTTGAAACTGTGTTGTTGCCAGCCAGTCTTTGTTTCGAAGCGATCTCTTTGATGGATTGTTAAAATTTTGTTTCTTTCGAAAGTGTGTGTTTGTGTGTGTGTGTGTTGAGTGTTGTGTGTGTGTGTGTTGTGTGTTGTGTGTGTGTTGTGTGTGTGTTGTGTGTGTACGTACGTGTGTGTGTGTGTGTGTGTGTGTGTGTGTGTGTGTGTGTTTGTGTGTGTTGGTTTGTTCTTTTCTTAAACGTCTTTCCACTTTAAGTGATATTGGACGAAGGTGTGTGTGTGTTGTGTTGTGTTGTGTTTGTGTGTGTGTGTGTGTTGTGTTGTGTTGTGTTGTGTTGTGTTGTGTTGTGTGTGTGTGTGTGGTAAGTAAGTCTTCAATTTTAACGTCTTTCCACTTAAAGTGATACCAGACGATCCTTAAAATAGAGACTGAATATGTGAGAGAGAGAGAGAGAAGAGAGAGAAGAGAGAGAGAGAGAGAAGAGAGAGATCTACTTTTTGTGTGTGAGTGTGCGTGGGCGTCCCTGCATGCATGCGCGCTCGTGTGTGTAATAAATAGTAATAACAAAGGAAATAGTATTCTTAACATGAACAAATCAAGTGTGTGTGTGTGTGTGCGCGCGCGCGCGCGTGTTGTCCCCGTTTATATAATTTTCCTTTCATTCTTCTTTCTGCTCCCCCCTTCCCACCCCACCAACCCCCACCCCCACAACCCCTACCCCACTTGGGTGACCCCCATGATGTTCAGCTAGGGAAACGTACAACAACAACCACCCACCTACCTACGCTAAACAAATCCACCCCCACCCCGAGAAAAAAAGAATAAGCTTTACCTTCCTTGTGTGTTGAAAATGAGAAACACCACCTTGCCAACCAATAGACACAACGACGACGATGATGATGCTGATGATGCTGATGATGATGATGCTGATGCTGATGCTGATGCTGATGATGATGACTCAAAAAGGATTGGACAAACAGACCATCATCTGTTGGAATGGGTGGATAATGCCTGGCGCCCGCTTTTAGCTCCAGATTCTATTTTCACTCATGCTCCCTTCACTCTTGTCAGACTTTATAAAAAAAATATATATAAAAATTTCTGGTGCTGAAAGGCTTTATGCAAGCTGTTGTTTTATTTAGCTTGTGGTTACCAAGCTTGCATGGGTCTCGAGGATCCACAATGTTTGGTTTCCAGTCTCTATTCAGCTAGGATTTTTCTTTACTGTATCAAGTGTGTGTGTGTGTTGTGTGTTTGTGTGTGTGTGTGTGTTTGACTGTTTGGTTTAATAGTTCAAGCACTGTGTTAAGTACGGAAAAAAAAGTGTGTGTCCATCCATGTACAGGCGAACCAAAGATTTTAAGTTGCTGTGGAGGTGCTTGCATTCTGTTAAGAAAAAAAAAGACTCGTTAGAGGTTTCTTGTCTACATAATCGGAAGCTGAGAAATCTGTAATAATATAAACTATCAGATTAGGTATACCACCTCCTCTCCCAAAGACCACACCCACCCCCCCACCCCCGATAGCACTCCCACCCACCACCCACCCCACCCACCAAAAAAACCAACCCAAAAACCCCCAACCAACAAAGACTGAACAAGCAAAACAAACGAAAACTAACAAACAACAACAACTCCCTCCCCCCCCCCCCCAAAAAAAAAAATTTTTGGCTGCACGAATAGTGACAAAAGTTGAGATACAATGATACAACACAAACCGACAAATACCGTTTCTAATAATAAAAACAAGAACCAACAACAAAACAAAACAAGCATCATCATACACATGTTTCCTATCGTTCATGAAGAAGCTAAATGAAGAAGAAAAAACCAACAACAGCCTACACAGAAACTGAGAAAGATCACACTAGTGTTCTCACTTTATAAATTAAAAAAAAAGAAAGAAAAGTAAAGAGGAGGACAGTAAAAGGGTTTGACACTGTGTTGGCAAGCAAGTCAGACAGCAATCCGCGACACCCTTGACGCCCCTGTCCTTTGTGTGTGTTCACTGCTGTTGACAGGAGGATACTGGATAGTAGCTAGCTAGCTGGCTAGCTAACTAGGCTATAGCACTACTGCAGTCTTTTTTTTTTTTTTTGTAAGGGCCAAGGAGCTCAAAGCAGTGGTGGACCGTGGGGGTCATGTTTGCTTAAGGGGCAGTGTGGAAAGCGATAGGAGGTAAAGATTTCCCCGTTATGTTGGCTCACACCTGAGAAAAAAAAGAAACTGGTGTGTGTGTGTGTGTGTGTGTGTGTGTGTTGTGTGTGTGGGGGGGAGGGGGGGGGGGAACTCATCACTTAGGGGAAAAAAAATGAGGACAGCTTAATTGCTTACTGTCTGTCTGTCTCTGTCTGTCTGTCTGTCTGTCTTCTCTCTCTCTCTCTCTCCTCTCCTCTCTCTCTCTTCTCTCTCCTCCTCCTCTCTCTCTCTCTCTCCTTCCTCTCTCTCTCCTCTCTCATCTCTCTCTCTCTGTGTGTGTTTGCTTGCATGCTTGGTTATCTATAATAGCTACGACATCTCACATCACACACACACACACACACACACACTACACACACACACACACACACACACACACACACACACACACAACACTTTATCAGGCAAAATCAGACCACGAGCACAGCAGCCCAGTCCAGATGCCCAGCCTTCCTAGGCAAGCACTTCTACACCCTCAGAAAGTGTGTGTGTGTGTGTGCGCGCGTATGTATGTATGTGTGCGTGTGTGTCCACAGACATACACCGAAACCTCCCCCCCCCCCCCCCACCCCCACCCACCCCCTCCCTGTCTCTGTGGGTGTTACCCTGTACATAAGCTGATAATACCCAGAGCTATCAACCATGCAGAGAGGCTTTTAGACCAGGCAAGTGGGCTAATCCCTAGCACTACACACACATTCCCAGTCTGGCAGATTGTGACTGGTGGTGGGTGGCTGCTTAGAAATCGTTGGCTGGACTGCCCTGTCCCTTTTATTATTAATTGATTGATCCCTGTAAGTCGGCCAGCGAAGAAAACAAACTTAGAGTACACTCAGGCAGGAAGCCGGTATTGTTTTTATAGGAGTGAGTTTGGTTATAGCTCGCGCTAATTAAAATGAAACGTTCGAGCATGAGATGGTGATAGCTAATTGCTCGAACCGTTGATTGCAATGTGTTGATTAATGCAAGACAAGGGAAATGGAGGAACGCAGCAACAGCAATTGTAGAAGTAGTAGCAACAGCAGATATAATAACAGCAGCAGCAGCAACAACAACAGGTAGTAACAGCAGCAGCAAGCAAACAACAACAACAAAAGATGCAAGAATATGCCGACTTTCGCCCTTTAGTTGACGCACTGTGTTGTCATTTGTCTTGTTTTTCTTCATGTGAATGCCAGAAACCTAAACGGGGTATGCACAATCAGATTATGTCATAAATAGCATTGCTATAGGAGGACTTACGACTGCATTATTTCCCCTGGACAATTTACTGGGGCTTTTTTGGGGTGACATCTTCTGAAACCCAAACTGACCAGTTTTATTTTTCGAAATGAAAGATCAGGAGACTTAACAACCGAAATGCTCAACTTCTCATTGGTTGATTGATCAACACAAAAACATGATGTTCTCTGACATTTCAGAACTATCCCTCTAGTTCCTTCAACCCAACCTTTGCCCAGACACTTGCATACATGCAGGGATGCAAAAAAACAACCCCAGATTTCTTTCGAGTGGTGCTGCTCGTGTGGTTAGGGCTGTCCCCAGGAAGTCAAGTCAAGTCAAGTCAAAAACACTTTATAAGGAAGAGAGCAGCCGGACTTTCACACATAAAAACCTGCTGACTTGTGTATAGTATCTATATATCAGTTCCGGCATCAGCGAATATTTCTCCTAGATCCAGTTAAAACAAGGTGTCCATGCAGAAAAAAACGATTGTCCTCATGTGTGTGTGTGTGTGTGTGTGCAGGCCACCTGAAGTAAGGTGGTGTAAGCTGATACACTCAGGACAGAGTGAAGTGTGGGAGGGAGGGAGGGCTTAAGTAAGATCAAGTACTGGGCAAATCCCAACACCTGCTCTTGTCTTGTTATAGCTTGCAACCACTGACTTGTGTCATTGTGTGTGTGTGTGTGTGTGTGTGGTCCCTTTGAATTTGGTTGACTAAAGATCCTTTTTTGCACAAGAAGGATTGTTTACGTAGAGCTCTATGGTGTGCTTCAGAAATTCCTAAGAAGTGAGGCACAGATATTGAAAATAAAAAATATATCTCTCTGTAGAAGTAGGGAAACTAGAAACTCGTTGTTTTGTGGCTGGAAGTGACAGCAGTTGGAAGTTAATGCGTTTCGAAGTGCCTGTTTAGTGTTTTGGTTGTGTAGAACGGCGTGCCTTTTTATGTGCATGTATTTTTCAAGTGCTCTGAACCTGAAGTAATAAAAAGTGCAAGCGTGCGATCACACCTTTGGTCGTGGACGTTTTCTTGTGTTTTTTAATGCGCTGTACAAATCATAGATTTTTTTTTTCATTCATTGAAGCATGCTCTACCTTTGTTGAGGGGACCCCCCCCCCCCCCCCCCCCCCCGACTCCCCAACTCATCCTTCCCTCCCACAGCATAGATTTGCATGTGTGATATTGTCTTATATCAGTCTTAGGATGCGCTGCGTATAGTAGGAACTTATTAAGTTTTGTTTGTATTACTCTGTCTGTGTCCCCCCCCCCCCCCCTCACCTCTTCTATGCCTTCACCACCAACATAATTGTGTGTTTGAGGGGGAGAGGGGGACAGAGAGACAGACAGACAGACAAGACAGCCAAACAAGACACACACACACACACACACACACACACACAAAGACAGACATTTCTCTCTGTTGCGTTCAATCCGGGACACGCAACGTCATTCACTGTGACAAAATACTAACCCCGTTGAGTCTCCCCCCACACCTTGAGTAGTAGTAGTAGAAGAAGAAGTAGTAGAGAGAGAGCCTAGAGTATTGAGTTTCTGGCTGAGCTCAGCTCAGCTCACAGGACTGGGCCCGACAGGCCTGCCCGTGTGTGTGTGTGTGTACCCTAATGGTAGGAGTAACCATGGGATGGTTAGAAGAGAACACGATAATTAATTGATTAGTTTACATCGACCCAACGGCTGACGCACGCAAGCGTGCTTTGCCTAGGCCCTAGCATAGCATGGGGAAAGCTGAAAGGAAGAAGTGGGGTGGGTGCTTGTGCACGCGTGCTCATAGAACCTCTAAAACCACCCACCCACACTACTACTACTACCACCACCACCACCACCACTGCATCAGTGATAGCACACTATCGCAATTGCCTTTTCTTTTTTTTAAAAAAACCCCAACAAACTCCTCTGTCCATATATTATCTTCTAGGTCTTCTGTGAATGTGTGTGGTCTGGTTTAGGCTATGTTGTAGGTATAAAAGAATGGATTAATGCAGTCTTGAGCTAACGAGTGTGTGTGTGTTGTGTTGTGTTGTGTGTGTGTGTGTGTGTGTGTGTGTGAGAGAGAGAGAGAGAGAGAGAGAGAGAGAGAGAGAGTCCAAACTTTATTTTTAGATGGTACATTGAATAAGCAGTGTGTGTGTGAATAAGCAGTGTGTGTGTGTGTGTGTGTTGTGTGTGTGTGTGTGTGTGCACGTGCTGATTTTGTGTATGTACGCGCATACGTATTTGTGTGAGTGAGTGTGTGAAGTGTTCGGGGAGAGCTTTGTTATCTGTAAGTCTTCCTCGTGTGACCAGTCTCAAAAATGATGACTGGAGAGAGAGAGAGAGAGAGAGAGAGATTGCCAAAGCTGATCGTTTTCACCTGTGGGTGCTGATAGAAGTGCTGATTCAGTGGAGTGTTGTTGTTTTTTCTTTTTTAAACACGCAGTGGAAGGAGTGAAGAAGAAAAACAAAACAAATTGCAATGGAGACAAGAAAGGAATATGCAGGGAAGAACACAAGGTGAAGATAATATTAGACTAACCAGGGGAAGGGTTGGGGGAGGAGGGGGGAGGGGGGGGGGGGGGTAGGTGTGGAGATGTGCAATGCATTGTTTGATCAGTATACAGCGTTTAGCAACTCAAGTTGTCATCGGTTGTGTCATCGTGAATTTGATTATCTTTTGAAATTCAAACTTTGTGCTTTGGAGTCAAATGTTTCGGTCTGTCTGTCTGTCTGTCTGTGTCTTGTTAGTGCATTTTCTCTTTCTCTCTCCCCCGCCTCCCCCTTTTCCCGGTGTGTGTGTGTGTGTGTGTGTGCTGTGTCTGTCGTCCGTCTCAATGTATGTTCCTGTCTGTCTGTCTCTCTCTCTTCCTCCGATTCTAGGTAAATACTTTCATACAGATCACAAGGTTCATCGTTCATTCGTCCAGAAGACAAAATTCTCAGCCTCATCCTCATAAGAAAGTAAGATTGTTCGATTTGTCCATGTTGCGAATTTCATCCATATCATCGAGATAGAGCTAGTGCCATCACACTTTTTTTTTAAAAACCCAACAAATCTGTGCTAGACCAAATAAAAAGAAAAAAGAAAAAGATGTGGCCTTATTAAAACCGTTTTGGCCCCACTCTTCACAAGGTTAGAAGATACCATCGCAAGGCCTCTCAAGCGGAGGCAGTCAGGACACCCACCTCCCTGACCTCCAAGGGTTCTCAGGATGAGCGCTCCGCATGCAAGGCTGCTCGGAATCTCTCTACAACAGCAGCTGATGAGCCTATTATGCAGGAGGTTGAGGTAGCGAAGAAGGCAGTCGTGAGTTGGCCTTTTCTTTAAACGGTTTACTTTTGTTTTATTTTCGTGCTGGCTTGAATTCAGTTCGTGGGAGGGGGGACAACTGTGGAGGTTGCAAACCCATCTTTAGTTTCATACGGGTCTTTTCCTTCTTGCAGGTGTGGAATTCCCTTTCTGGAAGTAGGAAATGTTTGAGGGAGATTGTCCTTTTCTTTTGTTTTTGAGGTATTACGTTGGGAGTTTGGATCAAATTTTTGGATGAAAGTTGGGTCGTTTTGTCTTGTTTGATCTTCGATGTCCTGTAGTAGTGGTCATGATTCCTATCTTGTGAACTTTCCTCGCAAGTTGTGTCCTTATGTAGAACAGTCTAGATCTGTGTGTTGTTTTTGTTTGTTTAATTAATTCATCATCAACATTCATCCCTGCATGCTCGGTACTCTGTCCTGTGCGTTTCAGCACGTAGCGGGTGAAATGACGATCGCGGGTTAATTTAGTTGTAGATAGGGATGGTAAAAGGTGACAGTGTGATTGGGGTATGTTTGAATATTTTGTATTTGTTTGTTTGGTTTTAGATGATTTTAGGTTTTTGTCTATGTTTGTCCACTCCTTCAATTTATGATTTCCCTCCAGTCTTTTCCCCCTTTCTTTCAATCTTCTGTTGCCAGTACTCACTGTTCTATGTGTTTAAGTGAAGACATGACCTTTTAATTTAAAAAAAAAAAAGATGTGTTGATTATGTACGTATTGTAGTATTACAAGTCAGAATAAAATGTATAACCTCATGGCGGATGGAAACAAAAGAAAACAGATGTGAAACACTTGTCAAGTCTTTCGTGATCGGGCGCTTTTGTTATTGTCAATCTTTCCTGTTATTGTATGAAGACCAGGTGCATGCAGTGTGGAATTTGCTTTCAGTCTGTTGACATTATCACAGTAGAGATCACACAGGCGTGCAAAAACCTACAGTCAGCATAATAGCGATAGATAAAAGACATGAAAGAATACGGATAGGAGTAGATGGAGGAGGGTGGGTGGGGGTGGATGTGGAAAAAGATTTGTAACATTTGAGAATGTGTATGCTGTAGGCGTTTTGCTTGGATTAAGGGTACAAAAGAGAAGCCATTAGCGTCAGCCTCAGAATAGGGGTTTTGTACAGGCTTTTGATGTGTTACCGTGACAGTGACTGGTGGAACGTAACAGAATGCCTTTCATGCTCCCACCCCCCCTACCCTATCTCTCTCTCCCCATTTCTTGTAGCTTGGGTCCTTTCTCACCTAGGTGTCCACCCTTTTTCATTCGTTCTGTGGCATGTGCTCCCTCCTACCACCACCACCCCTCCTCTTTTTTCTTTCTTCTTTTGCTTGCAGCAGTGATTTCCTTCCTTACATTGTTTTCTCTTTCTCTCTTGTGTCAGTCCCAAAGGATAGATCTTGGACTTTGATATTTCACAGTAGGAGTCTGAGAGGCATGTGGAATGTAGAAAAGCACATTCGTCTGGTTCCTTCCCTCCTTCACCTTTCTCTGTGTGTGTGTGTGTGTGTGTGTGTGTGTGTGTGTGTGTTGTGTGTGTGTTGGTGTCGTGCGAAAGGTATGCATAGTTTGGCTGTTAAATTATTGATTGGTACGTTTGTTGAATATTAAACATGCCATGGAGAAAGTTTGTATGTATACTTAACACTTAATGGATTTTTCAAAATCGTAAAATGAAGATTCATAGATATCACTCTCTCTCACTCACTCTGTCACACACACACACACACACACACACACACCACACACACACACACACACACACACACACACACACACACACACACACACAGTGAATGCAAACGCGCACAAAACTTTAAAAGTTAGACCAGAGTGTTTTAGAGGAGTTGCACGACACTTGTGAGTGATGTCACATTTCTAGCCCTGGATCGTGTGGCAGTTTTCAAAAGTAAAGTCGGTGCTTACAGTGATGATGAAGCCATTGACGAGAACTATATGTATTACTTCCAACAACTTGTTTGTCGCCACTGAGTGAATGCATGATCAGTAGACGTACTTCATCATCATCATCATCAGATAGCGCTGAGTGATTGGGTTTAACTGGGGCATCTGCTGTCACTGCCCTGATTATTGTGTCGCAGTGTTTATGTTGCTGTTTGTGAGGGACGCTTGTCCCTGTTTGGCTTTCCGTCCTCTCTCTCTCTCTCTCTGTCGCTGTCCTCTCTCTCTCTCTGGTCTCTCTCTCATCTCAGCTCTCTCTCTCTCATCTTCCATCTCTCTCTCTCTCTCTCTCTCTCTCCTCCTCTCTCCTCTCTTCCCTCCACCGTCTTTCCTCTCCCCCCCTCCTCTCTCTCTCTCTCTCCTCTCTCTCTCTCCTCTCCTCTCTCTCTCCTCTCTCTCTCTCTCTCCTCCTCTCTCTCTCCTCTCTCTCTCTCTTAGAGCCCACCCTGACCTTTAAATTGTTTGTGAGAACACTTGTCTCTGTTTGGCTTTCTGTCCTCCTCCTCCCCCCCCCCCCCCCCTCCTCTCTCCCTCTACCCCTCCCCCCCTCCCTCCCATGCTACCCCCCTCTCTCTCTTAGATCCCACCCTGACCTTTTTTTTCTTTTTATTTGGTTCCTTTTATGTTATACACCTTTAAATTTATTATACACCTTTAAATTGATCAGAGGTTTTGGAATGAGGAGTCTTATTTTGTGGTTGTTTTTTTTTTTCTCGGCATGGGGTTTGTAGTATCTGTGGTATTTGATGTTTTCTGTCTTTTGTATGTTGATCCTAGCTTAATTTTAGTATTGATTACAGAGCTAGAGTTGACCAGGTTGGTGAAAACGAATTAATACTGGTTTACACGTTGCTTCTGGTATTTGTTTGATTGTTACCGTGGTGGTTGTTCTCTTGTGTGCTTAAATAAATATGGTTAATATTTATTAGCTCTCTGTCTGTCTGTCTCTGTCTGTCTGTCTGCTCTCGCTCTCCTCTCTCTCTCCTCTCTCTACTCCTCTCTCTTATGTTGTGCTTATACATTAGTGTGTATATCTGATTCAAACCCCCCCCCCCCCCCCCCCCACTTTTTTCCTATGTCACCCTCGTGATCTTTGTGTTGCTGTTTTAAAAAAAAAAATTCTTTCTCTCTCTGTTCTGTTAAGTTTTGTCTGCTTTTTCTCCATCTTTCTGTCTGCCTAGCCATCTGTCTGCCATTCATCTGTAGTTGGCTTGTCTGTCTAAATTATCATTCATTTCTGTGTCTCTGTCTGTCTCTGCCCATCTTTTTGTTTGTTTGCCATGTTCTATGTGTCTATTACTGTCTCTGTGTTGTGTCTCTTGCCTGTCCGTCGATCCCTCTCCCTGTTCCCTTTACAGACCGACCCCCCTCCCCCTCCCCCATCACAACTGCCTCCCCCCCCCCCCCTCTCCCTCTCTGTGTGGTATATTTTCTTTATGTATCGCTAGATATCTTGCTTCTGCCATTTACCGTCTCTCACCAGCCTTCTTTTCGATTCTGTTTGTCCATCTCATTTCTCTCTTTCTTTCTTTCCCATGTGTCTGATTGCCAGACTTTTTTTTTTTTTTTTTTTATTCTATTGCATTGCTGCAGTGTGTGAATCACACTTGAGGGTGATCCATTACAAAAACAACAACCGGCTGTACTACTGCAGTTTGAAATACAGCACTGACAATAGGATACATGCTTGATCCCACACTTCCAGTTCACTCATGCTTCAGGGCAAACCAGCCTTTCTAATAAAACAAAGTTAAATAGTTGGAAAGGTGTTTGCTTTTGGTTGTTGTTGTTGTTGGAGTTTTTGTGTTTAATCACAAGAAAGAAAAGACAAGCTTTATTTTTTCTTGTCTATCAATCACACACACACGCGCACGGTACACACACACACACCACACCACACCACACACACACACACACACACACACACACACAACACACACACACACACACACACACACTCTCTCTCTCTCTCTCTCTCTCATCTCTCTCTCCTCTCTCTCTCTCTCTCTCTCTCTCTCTCTCTCACTGTAATACATCCAAACTAATTTTTTCACCCCACTCTCAACTTATCAAGCGTTCATCAAGAGATCTCACATCACCGTTCCTATCCTCTGAATCGATTATAAAAAACAAACAAACATATGTGTTGTGCAGGTATCAGATGTGGTGGTACCAGGACAGGAAGACATTTCTGCCCGCGACGCTCTGCTGCTGTGGTCGCGGCGCACGACTGAAGGCTACCCTGGCGTCAAAGTCAAAGACTTCTCCTCCTCCTGGCGGGATGGCAAAGCATTCCTCTCCATCATCCACAGAAACAGGCGAGTGGCGGTAGCAAGAACTCCAACATGTTGAGTCGTAGTCCTCTCTTGTGTTGTTTTGTTGATATGTCTGTGTGTGTGTGTGTGTGTGTGTGTGTCTCTCTCTCTCCTCTCTCTCTCTGTCTCTGTCTGCTGTCGGGGGTGTGTGTCTCTCTCTGTCTCGCTTTCTCTCCTCTCATCTCTCTCTCGCATCTCCTCTCTCTCTCTCTCTCTCTCTCTCCTCTTCATCCTCACTCTCTCTCTCTCTCTCTCACCCTCACTTTTCTATCTCTCTCTCTCTCTCTCTCTCTTTCCTCTCTCTCTCTCCTCTCTCCTCTCTCTCCTCTCTCTCTCTCTCTCTCTTTCCTCCCTCTCTCTCTCTCTCTCTCTCTCTTTTTCCTCCCTCTCTCTCTTTCTCTCCTCCTCTCCCTCTCTCTCTCTCTCTCTCTCTCTCTCTCTCTCTCTCTCTCATCTCTTCGTCTCTCTCTCTCTCTCTCTCTCACTTCTCTTTCTTCCTGTCTTCTCTCTCTCTCTTCTCTCTCTCTCTCTCCTCTCTCTCTCTATCTCGTCCTCCGTCTCTCTCTCTCTCGGCATGGCCTTGTAAGAAGCCTTGTTCTTAGCCATTTTGTTTACCCTCAGTGAAACAGTGCAAGTTCAAAAACACTTTCGTTTTCTTTTTGCTTGCCTGTCTTGTCGGCCAGTCCTTGCCTATCAGAACAAGACCAAAAACAAAAAAAAATTAAAATGTTTTTCTTTGAGAACAGAAAGAACATACCTGAAAGTCAACTAGATCACAAACTCATACAATTTACATGTAGATTAGTTGTGGGGTTTTTTCTCTCCCCAGTATGTGTTTATTCTTTTTAAGAGATAAGATTTGAAAACTGGTGACTGAACTATAAATTAGTGCTGTTTTGCAGAATAGACAGTTTCATGTTTACATTGTATTTAGAGAAGAAAGAAAAAAAAGGTGTCAAAATATTGCTGTTTCTCCTGACAATTTTGTGGGGGTGGATGGAATGGTGAATTCAGCAGTCATAAGTTGATTTTTTTTTGTTTTTGTTTTAAACAAACGTGTGTTTGTCCTCTGAAGCAAAGGCCTGTTCTTTTGAAGTCAGGGCATGTTAGAGTTAGTTGCCTGGAAGCTAACGGATATGATATCATGTATGTTGTGCAGGCCGGAGTTGATAGATTTCCGTCAGGCTCGGCACAACAGCAACAAACACAACTTGGAGACAGCCTTCAGCATAGCAGAGAAGGAGTTTGGTGTCACACGTCTTCTGGATCCAGAAGGTACTTTGTCACAGTCTGTGCTTTTGTGTGTGTGTGTGTGTGTTTGTGTGTGTGCATGTGTGTGTGTGCGTGCGTGCGTGCGTGCGTGCATGTGTGTGGTGTGTGGTTGTGTGTGTTGTGTTTGTTTTTTTATAGTTGGTGTGTGGTTGTGTTTGTGAGTGTGTTTGTTTCTTTTTTTTTATGTTTGTGTGTAGTTGTGTTTGTGTGTGGTTGTGTTGTGTGTGTATGTGTGTGTGTGTGGTTGTGTGTGTGTGTGTGGTTGTGTGGTGTTTAGTTTCTTTTTATAGTACTCCTCCCTCCCCTCCTCCTTCCTAACCCTACTCTCCCCATTCCCTCCCTCCTCTCTGTTCTATCTCTCTTCTCTCTCTATCTCTCTCTCTCTTCTCTCTCATCTTCTCTCTCTTCTATCTTCTTGTCTGATCACTCTCTCTCTCTCTTTGCTCTCTTCCTCTCATCTTCTCCTCATCTCATGTCTCTTTCATCCTCATCTCTAGCTCATTCTCTCTCTCTTCATTCTCAATCTTCTCTCTTTCAATATGTAATTCGTGAATCTTGATTCACTCTTTAAAATACGCTGTTCAGTACCATATTGGTTGAATCTGTCTGAAATTTATTGTAAGAAATTTCAATGTACACGATTTTAAAGAATCTTTATTTCTTTCGATAATCATTTTTGTTTCTGCTAAGTGTCGCTTTTGGGGGATGTAAGTGCCTGTGCGTGTTGGATAATCTTTTCAGATAGCATGAAATGAATGGGGTGCAAAGAATTGAGAGAGAGAGAGAGTGAGAAGCAATAAAGGCAAAACAATGAAGAAGGTTTGTTAAGCTATAAAGAACCCATTCTATTTCTGAGAAACCCTCTCAGCCACAGCCTATGATCCTTATCCTAATGTCTTGGCAGACTGGCTCGGCTTTCATGACCCATTTCCCCCTGAAGCAGACAATGATAATGCAATGATGGTGATTGTGTGTATGTGTGTGTGTGTTTTGTTATTCGTTATGGGTTGTTTTTTTTGCTGATTGTGGTTTTGGTTAGGAGATAGCAGGGCACAGAGAAGAGGGAGTTGGAAGGAAGGGGGGGGGGGGAGTTTGGGGAGCAAGGGGGGGGGGGGGTGTGTGGGTGGGTGGGGGGGGGGGGGGGGGGTAGGGAGAAGAAATAACTGATCCATAGGGAGATAAGGATGGAGTGTTTCTGAGCTAGCTGTGTGTTGTAGGAAACGCGTTGTGTTTGGGAGTGTGTGTTGGTTATATTCATGATGTTTCTCTTAGTGTGTCTTTTGGGAAGGGTTTTATATATTGCATGTACTCGGAGACACGTGTGTGTGTGTGTGTGTGAGCATCATGTATACACACAGACTCAAGCTTGTGTATGCACACACACACACACACACACACACGCATCTAGTTTTGTTGCCAGGTTGTTGGTTTTTCTCTTCCCATATTTTTCTCTTCTGTCCTCTCTGTTCCCTGTGTACTAAAGTATTTTTGTCTTTGGGAAAGGTTTTATATATTGCATGTACTCATAAACACAAGAGTGTGTGTGCATTATGCATACCACAGACTCAAGCTTGTGAAATGTACACACACACACACACACACACCACACACATCACACACACACACACACACCCACACACCACACATCACTCAGTTTGTTCCAGTTGTTGATTTCTTTTTCTTCCCATATTTTCCCTTCTGTCCTCTCTCTTCCCTGTGTACTCATTAAGTAGATTTGTGTTAGCAGTACCTTACTTAGCCAAAGCCCATGATATGCTGCATGAAGTTTCTCGGTCTCGGTGTTGAATTTCAAGTAGAAGGGTCATGTCATGGCAGATCCGTGTGGCTCATTTTCTGGCATACTAGCCAAGTCATAGGACGTGAAGGTCAGATAGACAGAACTACACAAGCAGAAGGTAGGTGGAGGGTATGGTAGCTTGAAAGGGGTGGGGGAGTGAGGGGGGGGGGGGGGGGTTAAGCCCATTAGTGTAGTTTGGGTGCATTATCTCAAGTGTGGGGAGATAAATGATAAGACAGCTTTGTGGAAGGTAGTCTTATTATACAAGAGTTGTTTGAGTGTGTCCCTACAACGACTCTGAAGTGTGGCTTCTGAAATGTTACACATGTTACGTCTAGTTTTTGTCTATTTTTCTATGGTTGGGTTTGTTTGGGTTTTTTTTGGAGGGGTGGGTGGGGTGGGGTGGGGGGGGTTTCCTCAGTCTTTCATATGTTACTTACCCTTAGTACCTAGGGTGTGTGGGTGTGTGTGCGTGTGCATGTGTGTGAGCGCTTGTGCTTATAGGTGAGACAGAGTAGGGAAGAGGGAGAGAGAGAGAGAGCTGATTTGAAAAAGCAATGAATTGAAAGAAAAGAATGCTTGCCCCTGGAAGGAATAAAGAATATACATACAAGATAAAAGAAAGCAAAAGTAGCAATGTTTCAACTGACCTCAGATAAGATTTTTAGTTCACAATGCAAACGGCAGCAGCTACATTTTCACCATTTTTATGTGTGGCTATGTCTACCAACTATGTCACCTTCGTTTCCAGATAGCCAGCCACCTTATTCGAAGGTGCACCCTATAACCTGTCTCGAGTGAATCATGATTCTGTGTGTATGAAAAGTTGGCAGGCTGCTGTGTTGTGTTCGTCATCTTTAATGAATGCAAATGGGTTCCCCTTAGGGCCGGTGGGCAGGGCGGAATGATGACATCATGCTGGCCTGTTTTTTTGTATGAAACGACAATGTCACTTTGTTAACAGGCTGCCCCTGTGTTGTCTCTGGGGGGTGATTTAGAGGGGGAGGGAGGGAGGTGGGGGTGGTGGTTGTGGTGGTGGAAGGGGGGGGGGAGGTAAGGAGAGAAAAAAGTTGTTTCTTATTTAGACACAGTTATGTAGATGTTTGATTACAAACAGTTCTTTTTATTCTCTTCATCGTCCACATACTGAAACATTGTTCTGTTCAAGAATTCTCTCTCTCCCTCCCCCTCTCTCTCCCTCTCTCCTCTCCTCCCTCCCTCCTCTCCCTCTCCCCCCCCTCTCCCCCCCCCCCCCCCCCCCTCTCTCTCTCTCTCTTCCCCCCTCTCTCTCTCTCTCCTTTCCTCCATCTTGATTAGTGGACAGGTATGTGGAAGTTCATGCATGGAATACATACGTGTGTATACATAGTCAATAAACACACATATACACCAGCATGCATATATTATGTGCGCGCACACACATATTCCCACAGAGACACACCCACAAGCCCATGCCTCCATATGCCCTTGCCAACGCCACCCCCCCCCCCCCCCCCACACACACACACACACACACACACACACTAATTAAACAAGACATACCTGGAAACACCAGTGTCTTTGTAAACGTGCTTTTACTCAATGGGTTCAGCCTGTCTCATTTGATCAGTTAACGTAAATAGAATAGATACACACTCTACAGTGTTTTCATTCTCTTTTCAATCTTGCTCATGTCTGTTTGCTTAGCTCCCAGCCTTCCTTCCTCCTACACTCTCATTCGTCTTCTTCTTCTGTCTTTCTCCACCCTATGTTTTCTATACTCTTAGTTTCAGTTTCTTTTATCAGTTGTGTGATGTATGACTGTGCTTGGTTTTGCAATTTTATTCATGTCCAAATTTCTTATTTCTGGAGGTTTTGTTTTGTGTGTTATTTTTCTCTCTCTCTCTGATTTACTGGGTCTGCTCTTTTGTTTTCCCAACTGTTTTTGTCTGTATAGTGTGTGTCACTGTGTGTGTGTCACTGTGTGTGTGTGTGTTTCTTTTATTTCGAGGATAATGGAATAAGCACTCACGTTGGGTTTTTTTCCTCCAGTCCCGGTGTGTATACAGTTTTGTAAATTTTGTCATCCATTCCCACCGGCACACAATGGCCTACTCTTCCGAAAAGCGGAATGGGTTTTAACATGTGCGCAAGATGTTCTCTATGTGTGTGTATGTGTGTGCATATATATGCATATGTGTAAATGTATATGCATGTATATGTATATGTATGTGCACTCACAGAGAATACAATACATTCTTTATTTCAAATAGTAAGGTGCATACCAGTGTTGGCGTATACATGCTTCACTCGAGCTCGCGATGTTTGAATGAGCGATTCCTCCTAGCTAAAAGCATCGAATAGTGTTTGAAGCGTTTGTGTGATGTATGTGGACAGATGTGGATGTGGCCCACCCTGATGAGAAGTCGGTCATCACCTACGTGTCCTCCCTCTACGACGTCTTTCCTCAGGTGCCCAGCGTGGAGCAGTATCTCAAAGACAATGTACGGCTTTTTACTTCATTTTCTGTTGGGTTTTTTGTTTGTGTGTATGTGTACTGGACAGTGTGCTCAAGAGTTGTATGGATGTTTATATAGCAAAGAGGGAAATTTGCTGTGATTTCTGTGTCATAAGTGTGAAGAAAATGGGGGTATGGGGAGGGGGTATGGTGGCAGAGGGAAAGAGGGAGAGAGAGAGAGATTTGATTATGTTTGAAAAAACAGGGTGTACAGATTTGAAAGTTGTGTGTTTGTATATATTATATGTGTGTGTGTGTGTGTGTGTGTGAGAGTGAGTGAAAAAGAGAGAGAGATGGGGGGTCTTGTATATATACATGTGCACACACCATCATTATGCTACAAACAAGTTTACATAATTCAGACCAAAAATGCATGCTCCTCCACTAAATACTGAATGTACATTCATTCTCAGCTTTAGTGAAACTTGTTTACACAGCACACAAGCAAATAGTGCATCACCCCCAGCCACTAGTACACCTGCAGTGCAGATGTGACTGGGTCAGTCTTGAAGAGGAGGATGACTGTTGGTTATCCTGACACTGTGCAGGAGAGACAGCTGAAGGTGGAAGAGTACAGGGAGCTGACCACCTCCCTCCTGGCCTGGCTCCATGAGGCCTCCGCCATCATGCGCGACCGAACTTTCCCACACACCGTCATAGAGATGCGGGTATGTTTTTGATTGATAGATGTGTTTTGGGTTTCGATTTCGTGGAAGCAAGGGCTGTGGTAAGTCTGTCTGTTTTCTCTATCTGTTTGCCGTGACGATGATAGAGATATTTTGTCGTGGGATTTCGTGAAAGTAAGGGGTGTGATAAGTCTGTTTTCTCTATCTGTTTGCCATGACGGTGATAGATATATTTTGTTGTGGGATTTCGTGAAAGTAAGGGGTGTGGTAAGTCTGTTTTCTCTGTCTGTTTGCCATGACGATGATAGAGATTTTTTGTCTGGTTTCATAAAAGTAAGGGGGGTATGTTTATCTTTTTTTTTTCGTCTTTGTCACTTTTAGAGTTTGTGTAAATTTGTTGACCTGAATCGAATATCTAGTGTATGATTGAGGCTGTGACAATTTGACAAAATTACTTAATTAATGTGACTGAGAAAAAGTATAGTAGTTTTGAAAAGTACTCCAGAGTGTATAACAATTGTGATAAGATGTTAGGATACAGTGATGTATTTTCTATCAGTTTTCCTTACTTTTTATATGTGGATGTATGTCAATGTGGGTTGCAGTACATATGTGTAATAAGCATGACAGCAGGATATATAAATGAATGACTCTGTAAGCATATATAACGTACTGTGATTAGTGTGATTTTCAATGAAGAAAGAGGGTGGAAATTTGGGGGGGGGAGAGAATGAATTCTGTGTTAGGTAAATAATGAATACTATAGATTATGTGTGTATATATATGTGTGTTTATGTCATGAAGACTGTGTTGTTTCAGGCACTGCTGGCAGAACACAACAGATTCAAAATGGAAGATGTCCCGCCCCGGTTGGAAAACAAAAAGAAGATCATCAAACTCTATGAGGAAATTCGGGTAGGCAGTTACTTCTCCTTCTTTTTTCTTATTTAAAAAAAAAATCTAAATTGATTCTGTTTGACTGAATGTGGCGCCCCCCCCCCTCCCCCCCCTGAGATTGACATGAAAAGATGTGGATCATCTTATGTATTATTTTCAAATTGTGTGTGTGGGTTATCTGAAGAAGCCTTCAGTTTTTGAGTGTGTGTGATTAGTGAAAGGGATCATTGTGTTTTCTCATTTATTTAGTTTTAATGTCAGCAAAATATTCTTGTGTTGATAATTGTTTGGGGAAATTTCTGTGAAGGTAAAATTCAACATATGACATTAGTTCAGTTTGGATGAAAATGATCATTTCATGTCTTCCATTTCATGTTATTTTTAATGAAAGATTCAGCGCTATATAAATTCCATATATCATCATAAACAGATTGACCTGAAGACCTTCAGCTTACCCTGACTTGTTGGCTTTCCATGGATAATCATATACTGGAAAATGAATGAAAATTATGTATACTAGAGCGGCTAACTGCAGTCTGAAGTCTGAAGGCTTGCTTTTTGCATGGTTTCTGCCTTTTGTTTCATCGTCTTGTGTTTTCGTGAACTTTTTGGTCTGTGCAAGATTATAAGATGACACTGGCTGTGGTCAGATGGTGACCCCTGACATGACACAGCTGGGCATTGGAGAGGAGCTGTCCCCAAAGATCGTGGAACGACTGTGGAGTTCTTTCGCTGCTGAAATGCAGGAACGAGATACCGTGCTGCAGGCTGAGCTGATCAGGTCAGTGTTTCTTTTCCTGCTTCTTCACGAGTTAAACTCTTGAAGTTTACTGTTGATGAGGAAATTGTGTGTGCTAAATCATGTCAGTTTGTGGCCTTTAAAGGCTTCGGAAATCATTTTGTCTTCTCTGATATATTTTTGAAAACTGTACATTTTTCCCCCTTTTGTATATTTGAGGATGTTGTTTGATTTTTTGTCTGATTATCGTCTTCCATCAGAATACGATTCCTTGACATGAACGGACAGGAATATTAATTCTTTCTTTCTGAACTGCCATGTTGTGTAGAGTCCCAAAATTTTGGGAAGAAGTCAGCTGTTATGCTACTGATACATGTTGCTGACATAACTTTGTCCAGATAACTATTATAACAACAATTTACATTTTTTTATTTTTAAAAAAGGGGGGAGAGAGAGATCATAGAACATAGCTTGCAGTGATCTGATACTCAAAGGGACATACTTTTTCACACAAAAATGATTTTACAAAAAGCATACATATTGAGAATTTTAAAAAAAAACCCACTCAAACAAACAACAACTGCCCAGAAAAAAGACAGTCGATACTGCTAGGTCAGTGTCATGAATATATTTCAACAAATTGTTTCTTCATGTCAGCTACTACTTAAGACGACAAAATCTACAAAGATGACAACATTGACAAAACTACATACTCACGGGTGGACTGGATGTTAAAAAAAAGAAGCAAATTCTGCTTATTCCATTCCATGGATCAGTGGTCTAGACGTAACGCGCCTGTCTAGAAAGTGAAAAGTCCAGGTCGGAAGTGTGCGGTGGTTCGTATCCCGTTTGGACCCGAAACTTTTTCCCCATCCATTAGATCATGAGTAAGGAGGCACCGTGGTCGAGTGGTTTAGGCGGTCAACTCGTGATCCAGAGGTCGCGGGTTCGACCCCGCTCGGCTCGGTGTTGTGTCCTGGGAAAGACACTTTAGTCTATTTTCCTCACTCCACCAGGTGTACAATGGTACAGCTCTGCTGGGGAAGTATCTGGCGACAGACTAGCGTCCTGTCACAGGGGTGGTGAAAAACCATCAGTTCGCTTAACGCTACAGAAACCGGGATAAGCTCCGGCTCTATGGGCCTTCTGGCTCGAAAGAACATACTTTTTAGATCATGAGTGGTGGTCTGGGCGCTAGTCTTTCGGATGAGACGATAAACCGAGGTCCCAAGTGTTGCTCATAATTATTTAGCGCACGTATGCTCATAATTATTTAGCACACGTAAAAGAACCAACGGCAACAAGAGAGTTGTCCCTGGCAAAATTATGTAGAAAAAAGCCACTCTGATAGGGAAACAAATACTGTTGCAGACAGGAAAAAAGAAGAAAAAAAAAAAAGGGTGGCGCTGCTCTTGTGGCGACGCGCTCTCCTCGGGGGAGAGCAGCCCGAATTTCACGCCGAGAAATCTGTCGTGACTTAAAGTGGTATAAATGAAAAATAAATAAATGAAAATATCCTCTATATAAAAGAACGTAGGTAAAACAAAAAAATATACATTTTTAAAATCCTGCTCAAATTTTTTCCCCCAAACACAAGCAAACACCAAACAACAACAAAAAATTTTCCCGAAAAAACTCTTTCAGACTGGAGCGTCTGGCGCGCATGGCGGAAAAGCTGCACCGGGAGTGTCGGTTCCTGGAGGAGAGCCTGGAGGACCTGGAGGCCCGCATGGGGGACAGCCAGCGGCGGGCAGACGTGATGCACCCCGTGGAGGCCAAGAGGACCTGCGAGGCCTTGGAGCGCTCCTTGCACAACACGGGGGACACCCTGAAGGCCATGTTTCGGGACGTGCAGACCTTGCAGGACAACCGCTTCCACCAGGCCCAGCAGCTGCACAGCAGGTCAGTCAGGCTGTTGAGGGAGGGAGGGATGAGGAGAGGGAGGGAGGGATGAGGAGAGGTAGGGATGAGGAGAGGGAGGGAGGGAGGGTGCAGCAGCTGCACCACAGGTCAGGCTGGCTGGGAGGGAGGGATGAGGGGAGGGATGATGAGGAGAGGGAGGGGAGAGGGAGGGAGGGAGGGATGAGGAGAGGGAGGAATGAAGGGAGGGATGAGGGAGGGAGGGATGAGGAGAGGGAGGAGAGGAGGAGAGAGGGAGGGATGAGAGAGGAGGGGAGGGAAGGGAGGAGGAGAGGGAGGAGGGACGAGGAGAGGGAGGGAGAGGGAGGGAGGGGGGATGAGGGAGGGAGGGGTGAGGAGAGGGAGGGAGAGAGAGGAGGATGGAGAGGAGGGGAGGGCGCAGCAGCTGCACCACAGGTCAGGCTATTGAGGGATGAGGGAGGGAGGGAGGGATGAGGAGGGAGTGTGGGGGTTGGTGGGGGTGGGTGTGTTGGTGTGGGTGTTTGTGTTTGTGTGTGTGTGTGTGTGTGTGTGTGTGTGTGTTGGTAGTTGTGGAAAATAATAATAATGTATGGAATTTATATAGCGCTGAATCTTGTAAAGCAACAAATCAAAGCACTCAGATGACTTTTTTTTTTATAAAATTTATGCGTGTGTATGTGGTTTTGTAAATTTTGTCATCTGTTCCCACAGGCACACAATGGCCTCTTTCGAACAGCGGAACAGGATTTAACGTGTGCGCAAGATGTTCTGCATGCGTTTGCACACGGGACCTCGGTTTATAGTCTCATCCAAAGTTGTGGAAAATAATAATAATAAATGGAATTTATATAGCGCTTTATCTTGCAAAAAAACAAAGCGTTTTCATTCATCCTATTCATTCACATGCAGCCTTACAAATTCAAATGTATACACACACGCTCGCATGCACACACACACACTCATGCACGCACATAAAGGTTGTACACTCCGGCAGGGTGATGGGGTTTTGGTTGTTGAGGGCAGGACCGACAAAATTGAAATGGAACAAGAGGGGAGAATCTTTGGTTTGAAATAAATGCGTCTTGAGGCCGGATTTAAAAGCGTAAAAAAGAAAAATGGTGTGTGCATGCGTGTGTGTGTGTGTTGAAAGTTAAACGTACAGAAAGGTAGAATGATACATATACGTACATATGTATTTTGTATGAATCATACAGGCCCTGTTACATGCTGTACCAACATGCATCAGAGAGTACAAAAGCATTTTCCTTCCTTATATTTTTGATACTGGTAAACACCAGGGGACAGGATAGCTCGTGGTCGGAGCACTCGCTTTCCCCCCAGCCAAGTTAAGCAGCGCCGAGCGTGGTTACCAGTTGGATGGGCGACCGTTTGCGCGCCTTGGCTTCAGTACAGTTCCCCCAGTTCACCCAGCTGTAAATGGGTACCTTGCCGTATTTAGGGTCAGGGAAGGTAAAGCAGCGAGGGAGAGGAGATGGGCACCGCCCTCAATATGCTGGCCCCTAGAGAAGTGAGGTCTCTGACGCCTCGCTCCCCTACGACCTTATAGGTTATGGAACTCCTTTACTTTACCTTTACTAAACACCAGAAAACATCGTTTTCATGTAAAGTCAAACCTCGACCATCTGGCGCCGTTTTCAGAGTGTCGGAGCTGCAGTCGCGCATGTCGGCCCTTCGCAGTCACCTGCACAGCTCAGTGGTGCAGCCGCTGCTGCAGAAGTCGTTTGTGGAAGAAGGGCGCGTGACGACACGCAGGAAGGAGGTGGTGACGGAGGTGCGCCTGGTGGAAACCAACCCGGCCTTCAGGCACATCCAGGACTGCCTGGACTGGATCGACGCCCAGCAGGTTGGTGATGTCTGGTCCTGTGAAGAGATTTGATAAATAAAAATACCCTTTCCCCACCCTCCCTACCCCCAAAAAACAAACAAAAAAAACCCAACAACCCCAAAACATCACAAAGTCTCCATCTTCTTTCTTTTTCTTCTTCTTCTTCTTCTTCTTTTTCTTCTTTCTTCTTCTTCTTCTTCTTCTTCTTCTTTTTCCTTCTTCTTCTTCTTCTTCTTCCTTTTTTTGGTCATGTTTCTCCCAGGGGAGGTTTGACATTGATTAGCCTTCTCCATATCTCTCGTTTTCTCTCTCTCTGTTCTCTCTCTCTGTCCATATGCATGTAAAGTCTTCTGCCTTTTGTTAGGTAGGTTTTGGTGTGAAGTAATTTGGTAAAAAGAGAGGGGTGGTTTGGGTTGTTTTGCGAGAGTTCGAAGCCCATAAGCGGAAAGAAGACTGTTGTAAAGCGTTGTATTCAGCAAACTGAAGGAAGAGGCTTCATCACAAATAGGGAAAAAATAACACTAATAATATATATTTTTTAAAACGAACAAAAAAAGAAAGAAGGAAAAGTATTAAAAAAAAGAAGTGACCTGGTCTGGCATAGAAAATGTCAAAATCTTGTGGGAAGTCTGTGACATGCATTTTTCTTTTCTGTGAAAAATGCTGATTGTTGTTTTGGTTTTGTGTTGTTTTGGTTGGGCTTGGCAGTTGGTTTTTGTTTGGTTTTGTTCTGGCTGCCCTGTTGATCTTGGGTCTATCAGAGCTAAGAAATCATGCAAGAGCAGTGTCATGAAAAGGCAACAGAAAATGTGGGGAGATGACAAGGATGGGGGAGGGGGACCTGAAACATAGATAGCTGTAGATAAGTGTGCGACTGTCGATACTAGTCGTCTTGAGACTGTGGGTAAATTATTCCTTGTGACTATGCGGTTTTTGTACAGGAATGACTCAAAGAGTTTATGTGTATAGGAGTAAGTGATATTAGTTTAAAGTTGAAAATCGATTATTCTATAATGATACTTGCAGAACTTCTATGTAACATCAACATCTTTGTCTCTAGGTAGAACATCACACCTTCATCTGTGAGTTACATGACTTTGTTGATATCTTATGCTTTGGGTAGAGCGTCATATTGTCCAGCATCTTGTGCCCTATCTGTTCAAAAATGTCCGATATATCTCTTTTGCTGATAACATCCCACAGAGTTTTATGAAGTGTGCTCTTTTTTGTGTTACAGCGCAGCCTGGATTCTGCAGGTTACGCCAACGACTTGCAGCATGTTCAGGAACAGCTGAGGGTTCATCTGAAAACTCACCAAGAAATCACAACATTCCGATCTCAGATTGACAAGTGCATTGCAAACTTGGTACGTCCTCTGCTCTTTCCGATTCCACAGCTGCAAACTTGTGGAGTGCAATGTTGTTTATGGTGGTAGTAGTAGTAGTAGTAGTAGTCAGCATGTTGAATTGAATGATTAGATATACTATGTTAAACAGAAATGCCTTTTGAAGTAGATGTTTTTGCTGTTTTTCTGAGTTTTTGTGGTATGAATGAATACACGGTGATGAATTGTGTTCAGATTGTTAAGAGTTTGATAATTTGGTGTACGAGTTTGGTAATGATTTATGTGTTTTTTTGTGTACACTGCTGTATATTCATTTTTCCAAGCATTGTGACTGGAAGCAACATAGGCATTATAGAAGTGTGTTATGTATTCTGTTTCAGAGAAATGAATATCACTGTTGCTTTATTGATGGACTGATAAATAAATAAAAACAGTGGACTTTTCTCCACAAATCTCATATTTTTGTGATTTTCTGGTTGTTTGTGACTACAGTCAAATGGCCCAGAAAACTTCTCTCTGTTCTGTACATTGGTGTAAAAGTGAAGAATTCTTAGATATATACATATGATTTTGCATGGTTGTTGCAGAAGAGCTTGTCACCTGAGGAGCAGAAACTGTATACGCAAAAGCTTTCCAGTGTAGAAGTCGCTTATTCTGTGTTGTTGGTAAGTTGGACAACCATTTTGGAGCAGGGTTTTTTTTTCTTCTGAAAGAGTGAGAATAGTTTTGCTAAGGGAGGGTTGAACACTTGTAAATGGGACACATGAATTAAGTAAGATGTATGTCAGAAGGATAGAATGTCTGATGTTAGAAAGAGATCTGTAGATGTGTGTGTTGTGGTATACATGAACACTTTGAGAAGTGGCCATTGTTTTTGCAGTCATGAACGACATCACTTGTGTGTATATGAATTAAGGGGGGTTTGTGGTTAGAAAAAAGGAAAATGTAGGAAAATTAAGTCGGAAACATCTCCCACATGTAAAGTAACATACTCTCATCTTGCACATATACACACGCTACACATAGTTTCTCATTAATACACACACTGTTTCTCATTAATACATGTGCATGCATGCGCACACACACACACTCTTCTCTCCTCTCTCTCTCTACTCTCTCTCTCTCTCTCTCTCTCTCTCTCTCTCTCTCTCTCTCTCTCTCTCTCTCTCTCTCTCTCTCTCTCTCTCTCTACTCACTCACTCACACACACCACACACACACACACACACACGCTTGCAAGCATGAATTCATAAACGCCATGTTATGTGAGATCATACAACAGACACACACAAGGTGGCTGAACCAGTTATTCATAAAAGAATCAAATATCAAACTGAGATGTGTAAAGACTTACAAAAAAAACCAAAACTCTTCTATAAGAAAATGACAGTGTGACAGTAATTGGTATGCTTGGGTTTTTTTTTTCTTTTTTCAGAACATGTCCAATCGTCGCTTGAAGCGTTTAGAAGAGCTGAATGACTTCCTTCAGACACCCACTGCCGAGTCCAAGGTGAAGAGGGCATGCTTCTCTTCTGGTCACAGTCTGTCTTCTCTGTCTTACTAGTTATTGTGTGTTTGTTGTTTGGACATTTTTTTGATAAAGGAGGGATTTGGGAAGATGGCGTTATTCTTGATCTTTAGATTATAGCGTTTTGGGATGTTCTTTCACATAGTGTCTTCCTTAGCAAAGAACAGAAAAGTGCTTTAGTGAATGAGAATGGAGAGGAAAGGGGGGAATCTATGATATACATGTTATAAAAAAAAGCACTTCACAGTAAAACCTCCATGTAATGATGGTAGTATTTTGAAGTGCACTCACACACACACACACACACACACACACACACACACACACACACACACACACACACACACACACACACACACATCAAAGTCTTTCAGTGAAACCATTAACCCAACGCTTACTGTAAATCTTTCTCAGCTAGATAGAATCAGGGAATGAAACCATAACGGTTTATGTTTCCCTGTAAAAAAAATTATGGTATTTTTCGTTGTTTGTTTTGCTTTTAAAAAATTTTTAAGACAGTTTTTAGTTTCAACTTTGTAATGTGGTCGTTTTTTCTTCCAGTTTTTCGAGGAGACTCGACACAGTGAGCAGTGGATGACCCATCACTCTGAGATTCTACAGAACCGATTCGCTCAGGAACAGTCTCCGGTAGAACAGGCGGAGATCATGATTCGTGAACTGCGGGTAAGGATAGTGCCTGTGCTTGTGTGTGTGAGAGAGAGAGGCAGTGGGCTTGTGCATGAGTGTGTGGTGAGTGTGTGTGTGTTCCAAAAGTCAGATTGGGTAAATGCCAGATTCACGTGTGTTGTGCAGTAAATTCTTTTATATGATTTGTGAGACAATAGAATGTAGATGTTTTAAATTTCTTTTTTAAAGGTTACATAACCTTATCAACGCATTTCATTTTTTGGGTGACTGTGAAACGAATTCGGAAATGAAATAAAAATCGGAATAATTTTGTATGAGTCTGGAAAACATAGTATAATATTGCACATCATTTGCTTGATCGTCAGCAAACTGAAAACTGTTGGTTTATTTCCTCCTCACAGATCCTCAGTATGAACCCGGCACAGCGAGAAACAGAGTGGCACTCTCTCAAGGACCAGATACAGAGCTTGCTGTCAGACTCTGCACACTTCCCCAAACACGACTTGAAACGACTGAGGAAAGATCTGGCCGAGTGCGAGCAGATCTTCCAGAGAATGTCCGCTGAAGCTGCTGCTAAAGGTATGTGTGTGTAGGGTGGGGTGGGGATGGGAGTGTGTGTGTGTGTGTGTGTGTCCTGCCTATGTGAATTTCTCTGCAGTGTGTGTGTATGTGGCCTGCCTATGTGAATTTCTCTGCAGTGTCTGTGTCCTGCCTATGTGAATTTCTCTGCAGTGTGTGTGTGTGTCTGTGTCCGGCCTATGTGAATTTCTCTGTTTTGGGACAATAAAGTACCTGAATTTATGTCTTTGTGTGAGATATTTCTATAGATAACATTTTAAAGTTTGGTTTCATGTGTGTGTGTGTGTGTGTGTGTGTGTGTGTGTGTGTGTGTGTGTGTGTGAATGTAAGAGAGAGAAAATAAATATACATGTATGAACATTCACTTATTTCAGCATGGATTTGTTTTTAAAGATTTGTTTTTGTACTGATTCATGCCATTAGTAGAGAAATATATTTGTTCTATTCATTATTTTAATCTCTGAATAAAGATTTATTTTGTTGTTGTTTTCATTATTCTTATCGCTGAATAAAGATTATTTTGTTGTTGTTGTATTCATTGTTTTTATCTCTGTTCAATTCATATAGAAATCTTGATATGCATGCTCTCTCTCATTTTCTCTTCGTGTCTCTATGTTTGTGTTTGTGTCTCTGCCTTTCTCCCTACACACACACACACACACACACACACACACACACACACACACTCACACACACACACACACACACACACACTCACACACACACACACACACACTCACACACACACACACACTCACACACACACACACACACACACACACACACACACACACACACACACTCACTCTCCCACCATATCACACATTTACTCTTAAGTAGCTTGACCCTGCAAAAACTAGCCTCTGTGATGGTTAGCAGGGCTATTTAAACACACGTTAAATCCTGTTCTGCTTTTCGTAAGAGTAGGTATTTGTGTGCCGATGGGAACAGATGACAGAATTTACAAAACTGCATACACATGAGTGCTTATTCCATTATCCTTAATATAAGAGAATAAAATAAAATATAAAATAAATAAAAGAAAAGAAGATGGGATTGTATTGAACCTGCGAAAAACTGATTTATCCCTGTATGTTGTGACTGACCGACAGAGAGCCAGGGAAGCAAGTCCGCGGTGCAGGTGTTACTGCAGCAGATCGACGCTGTGAGCAGAGAACTGGATGTGTGCGACCAGCAGTTGTCTGCCATGATTCACAGCCCCCTGCCCCAGAACAACTTGGGGGTTCAAGACGCCTTTCGCAAATACAGGGTGAGTCAGATTTTCAGACTCTTTTTTTAGAAAAAAGGTGGGGGGGGGTATATTTTTTTTGGGGGGGTGGGGGGTTGTTGACCTTATAGGTGACCCCTAAAGGTTTCTTTTCTTGGTTTTGGGGTTGTTGGTTGTTAATTTTGTTTTGTTTTTGTGCGGTGATACTGTACTAACTTTTAGTCAGGGTTTGTATAGAATCCTGGCAGTCCAGAGAAAGTGCCAGTAACCTTTTCCAGACTATGAAGAAAGACATTAAACTTAGACCTATTGAGGTTAGCTGCAAAAAGTCTTTATGAATGGAGAAATTTTCAAACTTCAAGAATCATCAAACATGATTAAACTAGCTGATCAATAATTGTGTGGTAAATGGAGCTTAGTATCACCCTTTCACTCAAAGACAGCTAGTAAAAACTACTGACTTAGCGTGAATGGGAGGTGTGGCGATGATTTGGTATGGCTTTTGCCTTCATCCCCCATTCCCAATCCACTTTGATGACACAGATCAGAAGAATTATGGGTCTGGAAAAACAGTTTAGATGGCCTGAAAAAAAAGGTCTGGAAGTTTGTTTTTGGTCAAACTTGAAAAGAACCCTGATTAATCCCATAGTTTTGGTGTGTGTGTGGGGGGGTTGTTGCAAACATCCCGAGTTACACGCTAACGTATTTGTCTTCTTCTCTCGTCCACTTTTTACACCGTCAGATGTGTTTGGGAGAAATAGTGACAAGTCCTTTCCAGCTCCTCTTGTGGGCCGTACAGCTTAGTTTGCAGGGTTATCTCCGTCATCAGCCACACAATCTTCCTCAAGGTTGCTGAATAACTAACACAGTGAGGTAGCTCTACACTACTGCTGCTACTGCTGTTAGTGCAGAGCCTCACGCACCCATTTGCTAATGCTGTGCTGTGCTGGGCGTGTTGCAGGAGTTCCAGGAGAAGTTTGAGGGGCTGGAGAAGGAGGTGGTGATCCTGCAGCGCAGCTCGCGGCAGCTGGCGCCCCCGTCCCCGCAGGTGGAGTCCAGGCTGACCCTGCTGGTGCAGAAGCACCAGAAGATCCAGGCCACCTCCTACCTCTACATGGACAGGTAGGAGGCTGTGCGAGGCTTTAGCACAGTGTGTGTGTGGCCTGTGTGTGTATGTTTAAAAAAAAATTTTTTTTTTTTTTTAAAGTCTTTTATATTGAGGATAATGGAATGAGCTCTTATGTGCTTTTTTTTTTACATCCAGTCCTCGTGTGTTTGCGGTTTTTGTAAATTCTGTGGAATAAGCTCTTATGTGCTTTTTTTTTTACATTCAGTCCTCGTGTGTTTGCGGTTTTTGTAAATTCTGTCATCTGTTCCCACTGGCACACAATGGCCTACTCTTTACGAAAAGCGGAACAGAATTTAACGTGTGCGCAAGATATTCTGCGTGCGTTCGCACACGGGATCTCAGTTTATAGTCTCATCTTTATCTAGCTGTGTGGTAGTGTGTGTGTTTGAGAGAGGGGGGGGGGAGATAAGGGACATGTTTGGGTGTGGATGGGTGTTGTTTGTTAGGTTTTTTTGGAGGGGGAGGTGTGTGTACTTGTATATATCTATCTCTGTGTGTGTATGTTCGCTTGTCTGTTATTCTACTTTTGTTGTTATTTCTATGCTGA
>CM054140.1:58897692-58967692 GCA_028751875.1 Rapana venosa | reverse complement strand
AAAGTTATGTACAGTTTGTTTACTTTTCACCCTTCTGAATGTATGTTATTAATTTTGTTTTTTAGTGTAACGTTTTTCTACTGTATGTCTGTGTGATCAAATGTTGTTTGGTTTAACATCCCTTCACCGATGGAACAAGTTATTCGACAAGAGAGAGAGAGAGTGTTTGTGTGTGTGAGAGAGAGAGTAGAAATGTGTACATACATCTTACGTGACCACAAACTTTTTCTTGAAATTGATGTAAATGTGTGTGGCGGTCACAGGCAATTCAGAACCAGCTGGCAGAACACAAGCACCCCATAGAAGCAGTCAACCAGATTGGAGGCCAGTTCATCCGAGAAGCCAAGGTAAGCTTGTCTTTTTTTCTTTTAAAGCGTGCAGATTTCAGGCTTTGCCTTATTTAGTACTGCCTTGTTTTTTTCCGGTTTGTTTTTTACACTTTCTTGGATTTTGATTATATTTTAAACCAGTTTTTTGTTTGTCTACCCCAGATTACACTGGTTTTCTGTTGTATTGACTTGGTACTGCCCTGGAGCTTGTCTTAATTTTTTTGGTTTTGTTTTTTTGTGTGGTGTGTCTGGCTGGCTTTTGGATTGATTGTTTCATGTTAACAACAGCTTGTAAAAGTTGTGGATGTTATCTGTCTTTTTTCTGGTATTTATTTTTCTTCTCTTGATTGGGGGGTCATTGAGATGCGCATGGAAGAGCATGATTTGTGTTTGTAGGGAAATAGACGGTCTGTGTTTTCTTTTGTGTACGGTTGTTTTGCCATGTTTGGTGTTTGTTTTTTTTATTTATCTCTGGATTTTTTTTCTTCTTAGGGATGTATGTTGGTGTGATGTTTGGTGTTGTGAATTGGTTTTTAATAGTTTTTACCCTTAGGAAGAAAAATTTAGGCTATGAAAAGCTGACCAGGTGATGTATAGTTAGTTATAGTACCAGCCGTAGTAAGAAAGTTCCAGGGTTGTTGTTTTTTTTCCTTCCTTTTAAAAATTTGTTTTTTCTCTTTCAATTTTTAAAATTAGTTTTGTGTTGTAGCAGCGTGATGTCAGCATGCAAGTTTGCGGATGCACAGCACGTTGTTTCCTTCTTTGTGCATTTCACCTTTGACATGCCAAGGCAACCCGCATGCTGTGTGTGTGTTGTTTGTCTTCTGCTTTTGTTTTGTCGGTTTCGTTCCTACCCAAGATCTAGTCTTGGCTGTGTGAGGATGGAAGTATGAAGATTGCTGTTAGAGCATGTGTAGTGCTTTACCGTTGAGATACAAGGATTAGACAGATTGCGGATGCAGGCCAAAGTCTGTGTTAGTTTATTTCAGGTTGGCTGTGTATGCATGTGTTTGAAAGTGCGGGTTGATTCTGTGTGTGTGTGTAACTTTTAAAGATTTTCGCTTGTTGTAGTTTCTTTTTCTTTAACATGCCAAAACATTTTCTTTAGTGTACACTCCTGTGTGCTGATCTCTGTATGACGTACAGGAATGAAAGACATCTTTTTTTAATTCATTTCTTATTAACAAATATAGTGTTGGGGAGGGAAGGGAAAAAAAAGCTCTTGAAACTATGGGAGAAGGTGTCTTGAGTACCCAACAGCGTAGAGATTTTTATTCTCAGTATTCACACTAAAAGAGTGATCAGTACAAAACGTATCCTTTGTAATTTTTGTACGGACTGAAAATGTGTACGGCTTCAATTTACAGCGATTTGAGTTCCAGCCATTTATGCCTTCTCCGCAGATGATGGTGTCTGACTGCTCCTTTACGTGGCACTCGCATGCCACTAATATTAATCCACCGCCCGTTTAGTTTTTGCAGCTTTTTCCGACTCGATCTGTGGCTTGCCAAGTTTGATCCCACTTTGTTGTTTCTTCCCCCCCACCCCCTGTTGCCATGGCGAGCGCTGATTTGACTTTTTGCACGGTTCTCATTTGTTATGCACCGCTTCCATTTTCTTCCTCCCCCTTCCCCTCTATGTTCTGTTGATCGTTTGGTGGTCATCCTTCCGCTTCTTGGTCGCCAAAAAAACAAACCAGAGTGAGTAGCAGTACCCATGGGGGTTTCATGGCAGGTTGGAGAAATGAAGGATTGGCAGTGTTTTCATTGGGTTAAAAAAAAAGAATGTTTAGAAGATGAACAGTTAGAAAATTGTTATGAAAGTGGTTTGTTATGCAAGTGATCTGACGGCAAAATCCTTTTGTAATTTTCATTGAAAAAGCAAATTGTTATTTCGTGTCATGGTGGGTAGAGTGGTTATCTGCCCTTGCAAGTGCTAAAAGACATTGTCATGTCCTTCATTTTTGCAACCTAGCTGTGTGATAAGTGAATTTGTTATGGTTTAGATTATTCCTTTTCGGCATGTATGTCCCTATATATAGCATGGTCTTATATTTATATCTATTCGCCAGAATTTCATTTCTCATGTTTTGCTAATGGATTGTCTGGAAAATAGTTTAATCAGTACATTTGCTGATTTCTCTGTGGTGGAATGTAATGTTGTAAATGTATATATGAAAGAAAAATGAAAGATTCTGTGTGGTACTACTTATTAGAATCTAGGTGTCCAAAAATACAGTATATCTTCTTTCAAGGAAAAAAGCAGACTAAAGAATGATACAGTTGATGTCACTCTTGTAGTTAGTTGATGCGATATGCTTTTTCAGTAGGGGAATGGATAGAAAGTAGTTCTGCAAAAGCCGGTACGCTTTGATGACGGAAAGGTTTTGCTTTGGAGCTTGAATGGAGGTTTCTGGCTTGCTTTTTTCTGCTTTTTACTTAACTACCCCACACCTGTCTGCACGCTCCGCTTTTGCGCTTTTTTTGCTACCCCGCATGTGTTTTGGGTGATTTGTGTGTGTGTGTTCCCCTGTGGTACGACTTGATAATTAACGTGGGTTTGTACAGTGTGTGGCTCAATGTGGGTTTTGTACAATGTGTGGCTTCTTGTAAATGCCATGACACATAATGGTTGCTCTGATATATATATCGGTCATCTTGAGATTTTACACGGATTTTGAAATTGAATTATTTTAAACTAAAAATTATTTTAAATCTTGGGTAATTTCTTTTTTTTTTATGTAAAAGGGTGGGCATGGTTTCCAATAAAGATTTTTGGCAGGTTTTTTTTTAAAGGGGGGGGGGGGGGGGATCCTCAGCTAGAGCTCTGAGGTGCACCAGTGGTGAGATTTTGCGGACGTGACTATTTTTTCCCTCCCACCATTAAAGGTAGCCACATTCCAACTTCAAGTATGGAGCTGTTTTTGGTATTTCTCCTAAGTTTGCCTGTCAGGAAAGCCAAGAGTAGGCTTATGAATTTTGAACCTTGGGATCATCTTCTCCAATTGCTTATGCCAGATAAACAGTCAACTGAAAAAGGGGATCCCAAGAATAGTAGCATCAGCTTGTACAGATTTGGATTTTTGTTTTTGTTTTTGTTCCTCTGTCAGAGCTCTGCAGTTTACCAATAGTGAGATTTTCACTTATGCAACCGTTTTTTGTTTTTTTTCCCTACCCCACCAACTTCAAGAATACAGTTAAGAATTGAACCCACCATTCTTTTTTTTTTTTACCAGGACAGTCAGGAGGTACCTCCCTGCTCTGTACAATTTTCAACTTTCATGGGTTTTTTGACGTGCACAAGTCGTTCAGCGTAGGGTCCAACTGATTTAGTCTCTTCCAAAAGACTTGGATGTTCAGTTTGATTTTGTTCCTGTCAAACTGGGAGGAAAGCATTTTTGGTTTACTTGTCAGACAGGTGAATGTTTAAACCAGTCTTCTATATTCCTTTTGGGAGATTTAGGAATAAACGTGGTTTTTTGGGATGTTGAAAATGTTAAATGATTCCTATTCTTGCTTGAGACAATTAAAATGTATGGCACAATGTTTTTGAATATAGTTTTTTGTTGTTGTTGTAAACATGCATGGAATTTACCCTATGACAGTTTTTAAAAGTATCTGAATTAACTGGAAAGGATTGTATTAATGTAGAAAGTTAAAACAGCTATAGATCTCCCATGTATTAATGTGTATTTATAAAGTAATTCCTTATTTTTTAAATGCATTTTCCTTTGTTTTTGTTTGTTTTGTCTGTTTTTCAATGTATACTTTTTTTTGTTTCACCCTTTATCGTATCCCTCACTCCAAAAAGAATGGAGATTTCATGCCTCCATTGATTGTGACAAGTTGTATTAGTAACCCTTGTTATTTCTTCAAGCAGTGTAAACATTGATGTTCATTATTTATCAAAAAGAGGGAGATAAAAACCTTAGTAAAGATTCTCTGAATGCCAGTGTAAATATTTTTTTAAAAACCCAAAACAAACTAAATAACACACACAAAAAGGTAGAAAGAAAACCATACAAAAGATTATTTGTCTGCAAATATAAATACCCCCCCCCCCCCCCCGCCACACCCCCCTCCCCTGTCTCCTAAACAGCTCCTCCACAGAGTCTTTTAAAAAAATCAACCAAATTCTATCCCTGATTCAAATCAGGCAGTCATCCCCAAAGTCAGAATGCAGCTACCTTAATGGTGGGTAAAAACGGCTGCATACACAAAACCTCACCATTTTTGGGTGAACCTCAGAGCTTTAGCCAAATAACGAGGAAAAAAACCCACACCACCCAAACTCCAGGCAAAAAGATTTATGAGATATGAATTTGTGGCTGGTTTAGGCGACCACAAAAATCAGCAGGAAGGATTTTTTTTTTGTTTTCTGAAGATTCTGGTTTAAAAAAAATTATTTCTAGCTATGATATGGGAAAGATCCCTGCTGCATATGATGTATAAACGTGTCTTAGTAAAGGCATGGTTGTCAGATTCATATTGCAGAAAATGACTTATGTAGGCGATTCAACCTTCAGGTTGTGTTGAGTTCGAAAAAGGGAAATAAATCACATTATACAGGTTTATTTTCTTGTTACTGTATATTGATTTGACTGTCCATATTTTGATCAAAATCGTATAACTTTTATCCCTGAAGTTGGAATGCAGCTACCTTCATTGTGGGCAAAAACACGGTTGCATATGCAAAATCACACCATTGGTGAGCCTCAGAGTTTTAGCCAAGGAAGGAGGATGAAAGATTAAGAAAGAGAAAAAAAAGCAAGCATGTGTTGTTTATTATTTTAACGGATGAATGAAGAATGGATTTTTAAATAAAATCAAACCACAGAGACTAGAGTAATTTCATTTCGCAGACTGCATTTAACACACTTGGTCTACAAGTCATAGTGAAACAGCGATAAAGCCATATTAGTACATCCTATTGTCTCAGCCTGTATCTCCCTTCACAGAATTAATGACTTTTTTGACAAGCCTGATGATACCCATAACTCTTCTTTCTTCTCTGGTTTTTTGTTTTCTTCCCTCCTTTCCACCATTTTCCCTGTTCCCTCCTGTCCATTCAAACTAACTTGTCTCTGTTGTCATTTCCATTTATCTTCCCTACTTATTCCCTCTATCCATACAAAGAATTGGTATTTGTTTTGTTCTTTTAGAGGAATGAGATTAGGAAGGTTCAAGACTGTATGCCCTCTAGTCCTACCTTGATTAGTCAGTTTTTATTTGGTTATAGTTTTTTCATATTTTTCTGTGTGAAATAGGAATTTGTATTCCCATAATAAGTATTTTAGTGTTAATGTATTGATTAAAAAATAAATTATCAAGTGAAGATGACTTTTCTCATGAATCTGTGGATAGAGGGAGCTACTAATCTCAGATGTTTGTACTGCTGTCTGTCCAGTCACAAGACTTAGACACACACACACACACACACACACACACACACACACACACACACACACACACAACAAAGGGAGAACAAACCCCTAAACTTAAAAAGCCTCCGTGCAGCGGTTAGCACTTGTGAGTTGAAAGTTCAATCCCAGCTATGATGTACCAGCGAAACACAAAATCAGCAATTCTGCGGCAATAGCGTGAGTCATTACAATCCCCATTAGATGTGTTAGTTTCTTGTAGGGGAATTTTTCCACATCTGGCGGGATCCTTTTCAAGAGATGACTGAACTTTGGGCTTAGTTGAAAAACTGAAACGCATTGTCCAGTACCATTAAGATATAGATATTCATTTACCTAAATTGCCGTACCAAGCACTGCAGATGACGGTATATGTCTGGAATGGTTGTCAAGGAGGCTGTATTCCTAAAGGAAAGTGGAAACTTTATCCGTGTGGCATAAGTCTTGTCGAACAAGTCTGAAACCGATGGCAGCTTCAGAGTGGCATTTGGACCATCCTCATCAGTCTTTCAGGATAGGAGAATGTCAGCGGGTGTCTTAAGTGTTCAGGCCTGACTGTGTTGGCCACCAATTTTTATTCCATGTCCACCTCTTTGGTATGGTCATAATCATAAACAAATGTTGGGAATCTGCTTATTCATGAGAGATTACAAAGAAAACAAGCCCAAAGCCAAACCTGGAAAAAAAAAAGTTTTGGATTTAAAACAAGCAAATGCATTGCTTATTCAGTGTACCAACTGGAAATAAAAATTTGACTTGACTTGATGCGACAATCAGACAAACAGTAATGCAAGTCGATTGAGAGATATTGAGGATTCTGAGCAGCTTTAGTAGTGTTCAGTTTTATAAAAATCATCAAAAGATACAAAAATAAGATTTTATTATACATTACAGTGGTTTGGAATTCAGACTAGAGGGTGCGCATATGCTTGCTGTAAAACGTGGGCCCAGGTGTACAACTGCTTATACTACTTGCGCTTACCACTTAAGTGCGTTTTATCAAATGAATAAACATAAACGGCCAGAGGAAAATATCCATGCTAGGAGACAGACTGAATCTTTTCATTTGCTAGCATAATTTCATTGAAATTGTACAAACTCCTTAAGTGGAGTAAGCCTTAAAAAGTATCCCAAAAATTAGAATGAGAAGAAAAATGTATATGTATCAGTATGCAAACATGTGAAGATGATGATGGTATTCATCTCGATTACTGATGTGTATGGATTAAGAAAAAGGTTACTTCTTTAAATTATTGTGTTTATCATAGTATCTATTTTTGTTGTTTTATTTCTTTCTTTTTTTTTTAGTCAAGAAATAAAAACACGTCATTGTAAAGTATTGATTTTACATAGAAATTTGTGGAAATGCCCCTTGTATATATCTAAATGGGGATAGTTTTGGGATTGGATTGAAGTCTCCAAGGAATATGTGTTCCAGCTTGGTTCAGAGCCTTGTCTCCTCTGTGTAACGCACCCTTGCTATAAACAAATTATATCATGCACTCGTAAATGACCAGTAATCAAGTCACTAATAAAGTGTGTGTCACAAAACTCACTATATCCATACCATAATTTATGGCAGCATTGGTTGAGGGGTATAAATATGCTGGTTACATGAAAAACGATATCTGCTTGAAGGTATTGGAGTTTAACACTGATGTTTGTACATAAGGGGGAGACATTTGGAAATGCTTCTAAACACAATGGGATTTGAACTTTCAACTGACGCTGCACTGTCTCTTTTTTTGTCACATGTATATATCTCTAAAAATTATGGGGCAGTCACAGGACCTATGTATTGTAATAACCAGGACATTGAACGAGAAAGAAAATGTATCTATGTATATATATATATTTTACTTTAGTTGCTAGTTGGTTGTGGGAAATGTTTAAAAAAAAAGCCTGTGTATACAAAAGTGGGCTGAACATTTAATAAAAAAAGAAAAAGCAAACCTGTAAACCTCAAAGCTTATACTACCGTCAAGCTAATGCATTTACTGTCAGATTGTAGTTTTAACATTCATTCTCTTCGTATGAGCAAAACGGAAATTTTGAAAACCATACGGACAGTATACAATAAAAGAGAATACAACAAATTTGCTATTTAGCTCGGAAATCATGGAAAAAAAAAGCTAGCTCATGTAGTTTATTGGTTTATGCTTGAACTGAAATTACCAGCACGTAATTTAGTTTTCCCTGTAACCAACCTGGTTTATGCTTGAACCGAAATATCCAGCGCATCATTTAGTTTTCCCATGACTAACCTTGTTAGTTTCCTTGCAGATTCATGACAAGCGGCTGAAAAAGTACCAAGACTCGCTGCCGACCTTCGACGCTGGCAGCATGAAGCGCTCCAAGCGCAGCAGCGGGGCAGAGAATGTGAAGAACGAGCTGGATTCTCTGAACAGGCGCTACATGGAGCTGGTCAAGTGGACCAACGAGCGCCTGAAGCAGATCAGGTCCACGCTGGATGATGCCGGTGTCAATGTGCAGGTGGGTGAGCGTCTGTGTTTGTGTGTATTTGGTTGTTTGTGTGGTGTTGTTTGTGTTTGTTGATTTATTGTATAGTCGTGCTAGTTGTAATGGTTGTCTTTGTTTATGTGTATTTGGTTGTTTGTGTGGGGTTGTTTGTGTTTGTTGATTGATTGTATAGTCTTGCTGGTTATGATGATTGTCTTTGTTTATGTGTATATGTTTGTTTGTGTGGGGGTGTTTGTGTTTGTTGATGGATTGTATAGTCTTGCTGGTTATGTGTTTGTCTTTGTTTATGTGTATATGTTTGTTTGTGTGGGGTTGTTTGTGTTTGTTGATTGATTGTATAGTCTTGCTGGTTATTATGATTGTCTTTGTTTATGTGTATATGTTTGTTTGTTGGGGTTGTTTGTGTTTGTTGATTGATTGTATAGTCTTGCTGGTTGTTATGATTGTCTTTGTTTATGTGTATATGTTTGTTTGCGTGGGTTTTGTGTGTGTGTGTGTATTTTGTTGTAGATTTGCGTGTTATAGTTTTCTGTTATTTGTGTCCGTTTCTTTTGCAGAAAAAGTGTGCATGATTAGATATAGGGAGTGTGTGTGTGTGTGTGTGTGTGTGTGTGTGTCGTGTTTTGTTGGGTGTGTGTGTGTGTGTGGTGTTCAGATAAGTTTTTCAAAACATGGAAAACAAAATAGTAATACATTTTGTAATGCTAATTTAAAATGTTCTGTCAATTCACTGCAGTTTTCTTCTTCTACTCTTCCAAGTAAGGGAGATACATTTTTTTGAATGATTTTAAGAATTCTTCATTTTGGATGAAAAAGATGCTAACTTTCTCTTTCTTGAAATTTCTTCATCGAATATGAGGCATTTCTGACAGGTGTCATTTCTGTGATTTGCAAACAAACAAGAAATGTATTTCTCTTCAGTCTGCGAGCCACACATGGGGCACGGGGGCTGGGCAGATGTCATTGACAAACCATGTTTTGCAGGCATTTAGGCCTAAAGTTCTTCATCTCAGTTAAGCAAGATTACTCCTGTGCCATTTCTGTGTTACCACCTTAGTATACTTTTCTGTATGGAAAACACTTTTTAAAGGAAGAGTACCAGGTGAACTTTTCTGATTCTTCTATGCAAGCACACCAGTCGTGTTTATAGGAAGCTACCATTCTATCTTTAACTTCACAGACAAGTAAGTGAGTGAGGGACAACCTGGCTACTGCTATTAAATTGTATGATACAGGGAATAACTATAATTGAGTCGTACGAAGGATTTTTTTCATTCCTTGGCTAGAGCTCCAAGACTTCCCCACTGAGATTTTGTGAATGTAACCGTTTTTGCCCACCACGAAGGTAGCTGCATTCCGACTTTGGATACGAAGGATGTTTTATTTTATTCTCTTTGCTGCATATCTGAAAATTGTCGTATTGTTTTATATCACTCTCCTATCTTTCTTTCTGTCTTTTAACGGGTTGTATTCACTTTAAACGGGAAGATCCACCCTTGTGGTTTCAGATGGAAGGTTCAGAGGATGTTCCTTTACTGCGATCATTCCGTGCCGAGCTGACGACGACCTCCTCCACCCTGACCACAGAGACCTGCAAGAGTTCTTCACCCAGGTCCACGAGTTTGAGGGCTACGGCGCCCACCATGCCACGCCCACATCTCCCGGCCAGAACTATGTCAGCCACCTGACCGTCCGGCCAGAGGAAGTGGCCACGGCAGAGAAACGCCTCCCTGAGCAGACCTTTCGCATCACTCTGCCTGGCGCGGAGCGGCCGACGGCAGGCTCGACGGCGCTGAACCAGCTGTCCATGTCGCTGAAAGCCATGCAGCAGGAGCCAGCCGTCACCGTCGCCACCCCCGCCGCACCCAGCAGACGGCGCAGGTGGCGGCTCCCGATCACCAGCAGACCGTCGTCACGGTGCAGGACCGCCGACGTGTCTCCAAGGGGCCAGATCCTGAACGTGTCTGCGGTGCTGGACCCCACCACCAACCAGAAACTGACGCTGGTGGAAGCCTTGAACGCCGGGCTGATCGACCCGCACACTCAGAGCTTCTACGACCCCGGAGTCGCCAGAAGCTGTCGCTGGCCCAGGCGGCCAAGAAGGGACTGGTGGACGAAGTGCTGCACAGGCAGCTGACGTCGCCCTGTGGACTGAGGGACCCCACCACGGGTCAGGAGCTGTCCTTGATTGAAGCCATCCAGCAGGAGCTCTATGACCCCAACACCAACCAGGTCAAGGACACCAAGGCAGGCACGTACGTGACGGCCTCGGAAGCCCTGAGCCGAGGCATCATCTCCGAGTCCTGCTCGCGCGTGCTGACGGGCGACACGGTCAGCCTGACCTCTATCACGCACAGCCAGGCCCGTTTCGCCAACAGCGAGCCCCTGTCCAGCAAGACCTCGCTCAGCCTGGGTCAGTCCATAGAGAAAGGCCTGTACAACGCCAAGACGGGGCTCTTGACCGATCCCCTGACCGGAGGCAAGCTGACCCTCCTGCAGGCTGTGGAGAAGGGCTACATCAACCCCAGCTTCCACGAGGTGTTGGATCCCACCAGAGACAGCTACGTCACGCTGACGGAAGCCGTCACCAGCGGCATCATTGACCCCGAGCAAGGACGCTTCCTGCACAAGGTGGCCCAGCAGAGCCTGTCCCTGGATGAGGCCTTGAGGGAAGGGCTGGTGAGGAAGCCCACCACCTTGGCTGACCTGGTGCAGTCTGGGTCTCTGGCGGAAGGTGGCCGTGTGTTTGACAGCTCCACGGGCCAGATGATTTCCTTCAGGGAAGCTCTGGACACGGGTTTGCTGGACAAGGACAAGAGGTGTATTTTGGACCCGGTGACCAACGAAACCATGAGTGTGGCTGAAGCCATGAAGCGAGGATTCATGACCCCTCAAGGCAGCTTGTGGAGCCCAGCACGGGCAGAGCGATGTCTGTCTTTGATGCCCTGGAGAGGGGGATGGTGAAGCTGGTCAGAGAGGACGTCAACTTCTCCAAAGCTGCTGTCATGGACACGGCCACCAACAGTCCAGTGACGGTCGCCGAGGCATTGAAGCGAGGCATCATCACTCCGGATGGAAAGTACCTGGACAAAAAGACCGGCCGACAGGTGACTGTACACCAAGCGGCAGACCAGGGTTTGGTGGACCGCTCTGTGGCTGAAGAACTGACCAAACCCACCAGTCTGAAGGACGAGGCCGGCAGAACCTTGTCCTTCCTGCAGGCCGTACAGAAAGGCCTGATCGAGCCGCAGCAAGGTCTTTTGAAGAACCCCACCACGGGTGCCAACATCACCATCCAGGAAGCATCCGTGCAAGGCCTGGTGTCGGCAGACGAAGCCATCTCCTTGCTTGGTCTCATCAGCCCCGTGATGACCACGACCACCATCTTGACGCAGATCCAGCCTTCTGCTCAGACGGTCACCTCTGTGACGTCTGTCACCATTTCAGAGGCTACAGCACGAGGGCTGCTGGATGAAAAGACGGGCTGCTTCACAGACCCAGCCACGGGGAAAACCATGCTGGTTGAAGAGGCCATTCAGGGTGGCCTGCTGAAACTGTCCTCTCAGTGGCCCGCTCCGTCCCTCGTGACCACTGATCTGGATCAAACCGACGCCATGGACACCGGCGTCACCACCACAAGGACAGTCACCGAATCGTTCACCACCACCACCACCGTATCAGAAAGGTCCAGCAAGAGAGCGTCGGATGCGTTCATCATCGACATGTCTAAAGGCACCAAAACGACCATTCCGATCGAGCCCGGATCGAAGAAGTTTGAGTCTGGGCACCTGACCAAGAAAGACAATCAGTTCTCTTTCACCACCACGTCTCTGGCCAAGCCGTTGCAGACTCATTCTGTGATCAGTGAAACAAAGCACATCACGGTGGAGTCGGTGATCGACCCCAAGACAGGAAGGAGTACAGCGCCGAAGAAGCTGCCAGAAGAGGACTGATCGACTTGAACCAAGGTCTCTTCTGCCACAGCGGGACGGGAGAGAAGATGCCGCTGAACGTGGCCATCGAACGAGGCTACATCAAGGCTAGTCACTGGGGAGAAGAGCGGGGACATGCACACGATCAAAGAATCCAGAGCGTTCTCCATCACGGGTGCCATCCACCCCAGAACCGGTGCCAAGATGACCGTCAGCCAAGCCATACAGGAAGGCATTCTGGATCAGGAGAAAGGCGTTTACTACGGCTTGGATGAGCTGGATCGCTTCAAGCCCATGCCCATCAGTGAAGCCATCGAGAAAGGCTTCGTCATCGCCGAAGATGCAGGCAGTTCTGTGGAGGGGTCTGCAGGGTACATGAGAGAAACCAAAACCTTCATTCTCAAAGGGGTGTACCACCCTGTCAGCAAGAAGCTGTTGACCCTCCTGAAGCTATCGCCGCTGGAGTTGTGAACGAATGTGAAGGACTGTACGTCAACCCCTTAACAGGGGAAGGCATGCCCATCCACCAGGCCATTGAAAAGAACCTGATTATTTCTGAGCTGACAGACGTCACAGCCGAGACGGACGTTGATGTGAACAAAGTGACCACCACCAAGTTGACCACGCTGTCCGTGACCGCCGTCGTGGATCCTGTCACGGGCAAGGTCATTTCCGTCACCAGAGCCATCGCTGAAGGAATCCTCGACCAGACGCGAGGTTCCTACGTCAACCCGCAGACCGGGGAATCCATGGCGCTGAGCGATGCCATTGACAAGCGACTCATCCTGGCCCAGTCTGCTGAAGCCATGTCTGAGGATCCTCTGGAGAGAGCGGAGATTTCCAGCATTCACATTACTGATGAAGCCGAGCAGTTTGAAGCCACGTACTTGGAGGACTTGAGTTCAGAAACAGTGACACTAAGCATCCAAAGCGTTATCGACCCTCGGTCCATGGAGATGGTGTCCTACGATGATGCTGTGAAGTCGGAATCCTCAACATCAAAACGGGGTCCTATGTCAACCCCATCACCCGGGAATCCATGACCATCACCTCCGCCATGGAGAAGGGACTGATTCATGGAGAGGTTACGTCCAAAACCCGAGAAGAGGATATCATGCGAAGTGTGGTTTCTGCGGAACATGTGGACTTCCCCATCGACAGTATCACCACAGTCGTAGACAGGAAGACGGGCAAACAGATCTCCCTGATGAAGGCCATCAAAGAAGGAATCATCCACAAGGAGAATGGCACCTACCTGGACACGAGAACTGGAAAAGAGACCAATCTTCAGGAGGCCATGGACAAAGGACTGATTTATCTGTCGAAGCAGTCTGATGCTGCCCAGCTGGAAAAGTCCATGGAGGAAGAAGAGGCTTTTGAGGCACGCCTGCTGACACCTCGTTCCCCTCATGATCCTAAAAAGCCGTGGTCCAAGGTAGACATAGAAGTGGAGAAGACAATGGTGACAGATGAACCTTCACCAGCTGGACTAGCATCAGAAGTCCTGCACTACTCCACAGACCAGGAAAGTAAACCCGTCTCAGTTTCCAAAGGTCCAGTAGCGGTAGGGCTGTCCTATGAAGAAGGCCTCAGACTCGGAGTCATCGACAGTCAGAAAGGAACGGTGAGAGACCCTGCTACAGGAACGGTCATATCCTCGACAAGGCCATCGCCATCGGCATCATTGACCCTGACAAGCCAGCAGTGACGGACCCCACAACGCAGAGTCGTTAACGCTGAACGAGAGCATGGACAAGCAGATCGTGAACCCAGTGACGGGGAAACTGGACATGGACAGAGCCACAACTCAGGGGCTCAGCAACATCAAAGACACCAAACAAGTGTTGCCCATGAATCTGCTGGATGCAGTAGCCGCCGGGCTGTTTGATGCCAACACCTCAAAGTTCATGGACCCCAAAACAGGACAGGAGTACAGCTTGCAGTCGGCCCTGAACAACAACATCATTGATGGCGCGCTGGTCACAGTGCGGACAGCCCCAAGAGGAGAGAGGGTGGCGCTGAAACATGCGGTCAGGAAAGGCATGATCAGTGGGAAGACAGCTCAGGTGCTGGACAAAAAGAGCAATCGCTGGCTGCCGCTGCCCGAGGCCATACAGAAGGGTCTGGTGCAGAATGCGGTGGATGAAGATGGAGACGCCGTTACAGACCCACACAGCGGCCAGCAGGTAACCCTCAGCCATGCCATTTCCAGCGGCATCGTGCCTTCAGAAAACATCACCGTGCTGGACACGAGGACGGAGAGCAGGTGAGCATGGACGCTGCGTATCGCCGAGGTCTGGTGGACAGGAGCGGCACAGTGCAGGATAAGATGACCGGGCAGAAGACCTCAGCTCAGGACGCGGTCAAGATGGGACTGTTGGCTGTGGTGGGAGCCCCCATCCTGGCTGGGAAAATGGTCGTCGACGCTGTCCAGCGACACAGAGATGAAACAGACGGTGCTACCAGCAGCAAAGTGGCACCCTCCGACAGAACCGTCCTCCAGAAGACGTCAACCCTCGTTGAGAGAACGTCCGTTTCGGATAAGCCTTCAGCCACAATTGTCTATGCCCAGTCTGGCGATCACATTACGCCGTCCCCTCCCAAGATTAACGCGGAACAACACAGTGAGAGGGAGACCAGGGTTCTTTACCCACAAAGTCCAGGTTCTCCTCTCGCTCAGAGAGGAGGACAGGACTCAGTCACCACAGTAATTAAGAGAGAAGTGGTGGAGAGCAGTGTGAACGGACAGCATGTGATTGACGTCTCCCCGGTAAGTCCTGTAGTGGGCCAGTCTGTAGACATCAACATTTCTCCTCTCTCCCCTACACTGCATACATCCGGTGTACGGGAACAGCGCGTGGTGATGGGTTCTGTCTCTCCGCTAGTCTCCTCTAGTAGTACTGCCTCTGTTGTTGTGGCTTCCCAGTCTCCTCTGTCAGACCGTACTGGTGTAACTGTTTCCAAGCATATCAGCCCACAGGACCTGGACATTGACTGGACCACGGGCTCCGTCACAGTGAAAGCCACCGGAGAGAGAATGAGTGTAGCCCAGGCAGTGCAGCAAGGGCTGCTTGACTCGGACACTGTAGAAAGACTAGCGGTCAGTTCTGCTGGCTCTACCACCTCCTCCAGCATTCACATTGACTGGGACAGAGCTGAGGTCACAGACACCTCTACCGGTCAGACCTACACCATTGATGCTGCAGTGAACAAGGGTCTGATCGACAAAGCAACAGCCATGGCACTGAAAGCTGCCACTGTCACTGCTCCAGATGTGCAGCAAACAACATCGGTCAAAAAGACCACCATCTTTCGTACTGAAACAGCTGAAGGAACGACAATGAAACAAACAACAACAGTGGCATCCTCTAGTGACACTGGCAGTGACGTGACCACTGTCAAGTACATCGCAGTGCCTGAAGATCGCCCATACACACTGAACGATGCCGTGGCTACCAGTCAGTTCATTCCACAGACTGGACAGATCATCGCCCCGGGCAGTGGTCAGCCAGTGACGGTGAATCAGGCTCTACAGATGGGGGTCATTGACGGCCAAAAGTCCAGTGTCGTTGATCCCAAGTCTGGGCAGAAAATCACCTTGCAACAAGCCATCAGCCAAGGCAAATTCGACCCCCATACTGGGCAGCTGGTGCACTCTGACAGCAAGGAAAGAATCACTCTGCAGGAAGCTTGCTTCGAAGGACTGATCCCTGGAACAACAGACTCGGACCTCCAGCCCCGCAGCCCTGTGAGGCAGAAAATTGTCAAAGTCTCTGTCAGTGGCATGCCTTTGGAGGAAGCTGTCAAACAGGGCCTTGTGGATGAGAGCAAGGGTACGTTCCACGACCCCAGCACTGGAGAACTCATACCTCTCTCCACTGCCATTCGCATCGGACTCCTCAGTGGTGTTGAGGCCTCACCGGAGTTGCCCAAACCACCTAGCTCACTATCTCATACTCAGGTAGATCGTTTCCAGTCTGTCCACTCTGAAGAGAGAGCAGTCCTCAGGCCCAAAACCAGCAGACAGAGTGAGCCAGATCATCGCCTGTCCTTTGCAGAGGCTCTTGACATGGGTTACATCAACTTGCAGCAGCAGCAGTACACTGACCCCAGTTCTGGCTCTCGAATGGCCATCCTTGACGCTGTCAGAAATCAGATCCTGGACACATCCACCCCCTTACAAAGTGAGCAAAGCGAAGGCATGAACATCACTACCGCTGTGGAGCAAGGCTTCATGGACGAAGAGAAAGGAGTCTTCAGGGACCCTCACACAGGCCGCCAGATGGTCTTTGAAGAAGCCGTGAAGACCGGCAAGCTGAATCCAAAGTTCACCATGTATGAAGTGAAATCTGGGGAGATCTTCAGCGTGGAAGAAGGCCTTGAAGAGGGCAAGATCGACTCCAGAACTGGGAAGTACATTGACAGAGACACAAACCGAACAATGACACTGCAAGAAGCTGCCAAGCTGGGAGTGATAGCTGTGGTGGGTGCTCCATTTGCTGCAGCCATGGCAGCGAAAGACTCGCTGTCCACACTCTTCGACAAAGGCTCTAAAGTCAGTGACGAGCTAGACCAGAAACAGCCTGGCTTTACATTCCAAGCAACAACTGTGAAACAGATAGCTCCAGACGTACTAGAGGTCACTCAGCAACAGCAAACCATTCCAGAAAGCGAAAGGCCTGAAGCCATGAATTTCATGGAGGCGGTGTCCAGTGGCTGCCTGAAACCCAAGACAGGCATGTTCAGAGACCCCGTCAAGGGGGAAGAGATGACGGTGAAGGAAGCGGTGCAGCGTGGCTTCATCCGCGGACACTCTGCCAGCATTGTCGATCCGCAGACCGGTCGGAAAAAATCTCTAGATGAAGCCTTGAGAGACAGAACCGTGGGGAAGACGGGCAGAATATCCAGCCCTAAGACGGGCCAGCCCATGACCTGGAGCAAGCCATCAGTGAGGGACTGGTTCTGGAGTCAGCCAGCTCCAAGCAGCCAGACGCATCTGCCGTGTTCTCCAAAACCAGCCAGAAGATGACTGTGAAGTCTGTGACTGACCCCATCACCGACAAACCGATCTCTCTGTCACAAGCTGTGCAGAAAGGAGTTCTTCAGCTTGACGATGGGTCCTACACTGACCCCAGCACTGGCCAGAAAATGACCATACAAGAGGCCATTGATTCAGAGCTGATTGATGCAACTGTGACAGACAAAGTCACAACAAAAGAAGAGAAAACCAGAGCAGGCTTCACGGCAGATGTCTCTTTCGCGGAGAGGAAAACCCTGAAAGTTCAGTCTGTAAAAGACCCGAGAACTGGCGGCAACATCTCGCTCTCAGAGGCTGTGTCACAGGGCATTGTCGACAGGGAAGGAAAACACTACACTGATCCTGTGACAGGAAAACACTCAGCTTGGACACTGCTGTACAACAACAACTGATCCAAACATCTGCTTTAGAGTCTGAGCTCATCACTGAGGAGAGGTACCACAAATCCCAACAGAACACCGTCACTCAGACGACGTCATTCAAGATTCAGTCAGTGATCGACCCCGCCACGTCTCAGGAAATTCCCGTCTCTGAAGCCGTGCAGAAAGGAATCCTCAATGTGGCAGGGGGGACTCTGCACAACCAGAGAACTGGAGAAACCGTGATGGTTGGGGAGGCGTTGAAGAAAGGTCTCCTCAAAGGCAAAGAAATGAGTCCCGGCCATTTAGACTCTGAGGTGAGCATGGCCAGACCAGCGCCTGACAGAAACAGTGTGTACGATCCGCAAGAGAAAGAGTTTGTCAGCTGGAATCAGGCCCTCAGCCGAGGGCTCATTGATGAGTCTGCCAGCACTTACAACGTATCGGAATCCAAGAGCATTTCCCTTTCCCAGGGAGAGAGGGAAGGTTTCATCAAGACCCAGCAGACCTTCCAGCCCCTCAGTGTCAAAGAGAAGAGGAAATCTCTGGACATTCTCTCCGTCTTTGACCCTACTGTGGGCAGAGAGATCACGGTGACTGAAGCAGTGTCAAAGGGTTTGCTGAACTTGGAGAAAGGAATCTACATCGACCCACCTCTGGCAAAACAATACCCGTCCAGCAAGCCTACCAGAAAAGCCTCATCAAGGGTCATGCCCAGCACAAAGAGGGCCGAAGGACTCTGTACAAATTGGAGACTTCCTTGTCAAGTCAGCAGTGGATACACACACGGGACAGCTGATCCCTGTTCAGGATGCCATCAGACGCGGCATCGTCAACCCCACTGAAGCCACCTACTGGAATCTGAGCAAAGACCTAAAAGTGCCTATAGCAGAAGGGGTGAAGCAGGGTCTGGTGATCCTGGAGACAGAGATAGCCTCTCCTGTGCTGACCTCGGTCGTGCAGAAGTCCATGACCATCACAGCCGTCGTGGATCCAGCCACAGGAGATGAACTGTCTATGGGAGAAGCCATCAACAGAGGCGTCTTTAACCCGGATCAGGGAGAAGTCATCAACACCCAGACAGGGCAGCATATCCCCATGGACAAAGCCATCGACCTGGGGCTGATCAGCGCGGACGTCGAGGAAGGCCACGGAGCTCAGGAACTTGTCATCATTAACGGGTTGATGATCACTGACGTGAAAGACCCCAGGACTGGCGAGTCCGTCACCATGAAACAAGCCATTGAAAGGGGCATCCTGGATGAGAAGAAAGGCCTGTATTTCGACCAGCCCACCAACTCGTACATCCCTGTGCGGGAAGCCCTCAAACAGGGCCTGGTGGAAGGCAAAGAGGCGCAGAGGCTGGCCTTTCAGAACACAAGAAGCTGGATGATAAGCATGTGGCGGTGACCAAAGTGATGGACCACGCCACAGGGCAAGAGATGGGCTTTGAAGAAGCCGTGATGCGAGGCCTGGTGGATCAGCACTGCACCATGTACAGGGACTCGCTGACTGGAGAGAAGATGAACATTGAGGAAGCCATGAAGCAAGGCCTGGTAGCTGGCACCGTGAAATACTTCTCCAAGACTCAGACCACCGTCACTCAGCGCAAACCGCTGGGCACCTACAACATCACAGGTATGAAAGACACCAAGACGGGAAAGAACATCTCGGTAGAAGAGGCCGTCCAGAGAGGTATTCTGGACCCAGAAGGCCAAGTTGTGGACACCCAAACAGGCAGGCCTGTTCCTCTAGCCGAGGCCATCAAACAGGGTCTGGTGTTCACCGAAAAAGTGGAGAGAGGTCCCACAGGAGTGACTGCCAGCTACTCCATCGATGGCAGCAGATCGGGGATTGCTTTCAAGGAAGCCATGGAGAGAGGACACATCGATTCATCCACCGGTACTTTTTTAGAGCCAAGCAGTGGCAGGCGGTACACCGTTGATGAAGCCGTTCGCACTGGACTCTTAGTTTCAGCATCCCACAGACCCTTTGAGTACAAGGGCTTGGGTCAGCAGGGAGTGACGCACAGCTTTCAGAGTGCCCTGACCACAGGTCTCATCGACCCAGAAACTTGCCTGTTTCTGGACAGCATCACAGGGCGCAAGATCTCGCTGGAAGCGGCCTTGAGCAAAGGCTACTTGTCCCCCATCGCTGGCAAGTTTGGAGGTCAGGCTGTTGGGGAGAGTGTCGTGATGCTGAAAGGAGGAGTCTCGCCGTCTGTCACTGCGCACCTGGATGAATTCGTAGATAGTAGGAGCGGCGAAAAGCTGTCCATGTCCCAGGCAGAGAGCAGGGGCCTGGTCAGCGTGACCAAATCGGACGATCAGATCGGTATTTCTGAGGCCCTGCAGAGCGGGTTGGTTGACAGGGACACGGGACTGTATCATGATCCTAAGTCGGGAGACACCATCCCTCTGGATGAAGCTCTCCTGTGTGGTTTCGTGTCTTTCAAAGACTCCACTAACGGACACCAGGAAGAGGAGGACCTGCCTGTTATCGAGCACATTCAGAAAGTCGGGCCGTCTCAGCTGTCCATGACCAGGGCTGTCGCTTCAGGGTACATCGATCCTGAGCAAGGGACGTTCACAGAGCCCAACAGTGGTCAGACCATCTCTGTCGTTCAGGCTCTCCAGCACGGCATTCTTCGACCCACCTTGTCTGTCGGGAACCTTCAGCACCCTCTGACCCAAAACTGACCACCCCCTCCCACCGGTTTGTTCAAATCACGGAAGGGTCCCCCTTAACGCCCAAACATGGCGCGGTGGTGGATAGAGACGGTCAGCTGATCTCCACGACGTTCACAGAGGTCACCACCACCTCGGGCAATGCGACCTACACCAGCAAACCTGGATTCTTCATCGACTCGTCGGGTCAGGTGGTCAACTCCAGCACCGGCGATCGCATGTCTGTGGCTCAGGCCGTCACGGCAGGCATTGTAGACTCTGAGATGGAGCAGGCTGTGAGCAATGTGCAGGTAACGGGGAGCGATGTTCCCTCGCCTGATAGCAGCTCTTCCCCCTCGCCTCTTGGTGTGAGTATTTCTATTTTTTCGGTTTTGTTTTGATGGTTTTGTTTTGATGGTTTTGTTACTTTTTGTTTAAAATTTGAATATTGGTTTTTTTGATAAAGCAACATTCCCCCAATTTTTCTTCCTCTGCTTTTTATCAGTCTTATTTTTTGTATTTGGAATTCTGTTTTATTCGTTTTTTCAAAATCACTTTATTCTATTTTATTTGTGCTTTTTTTTGTATTTTGATTTTAAAAAAAAAATTGTTGTTTGCAAATTTATTTGACCTTCATATTTTTTTGCCTATTTTTTTTTATTGCCTTTTGCACGTTTTCTTTTTAAGTGAACTAGCTGCACAAAGTGATAAAACTAGATTACACTAATTACAGTAGTCATTATGATTCAGATCTACTAATGCATTACACTCAGAACAAGTGCTGTTCCTTCTGGTCACTTTTAAGTGTAGTTTTATTCGAGCACCATTTTGAATGTGTATATGAATTACTCTTTGAGAAAAAATTGTCTTTTATTCTTTTCCTCTAACCAGGCTTACATATATAACATTCTCAGTAGCCTAGTCTCTGAAAGAAAACCTTTGCTTTAAAATTTGTATTTTAAAAACAGAACACTTCTGTAAACTGGTTCTGCGTGATCAACTTTTTTTACAAGCTTTGTCAGAAAGAACAGAAAACCTTTAAAAAAAATGTTATAAAAGGAATTTGGGGTGTTGTTAGATAACATGCCTAGGAGTGCCATATGAAGAACACACACACTCACAACAACAAGAAAAAAAGGTTACCGCTCCAGCAATGAACAGTAAGAAATTATGTATAAAGCTCATTTTGGCAAACTTTTTTTTTTCTTATTTTTGTTTACTCTCACCAGCCAGTTTTCTTACTTAGCTGTAGTGCATTTCATCTGAGTTGATATTGCTGGTGTGAAGTTGTGTAAACCTCTGGGAATAAAATTGTCTTATTACAATTTTGGATCGCTTTTTTTTTTTTTTGTAATCGGCCTAGTCAGAAAATGGTAATAATTTTTTCTGACATTAACCCATTGATTTAAACAGCACTTATATTTTGAAAAAGCTGTTGACCAAAAAAGTATCTGCAGTGCCAGAATAAAGATGTAAATGACATAGGAAAATAACTATTTTTTGTTCTTTGATAATTAGAAGCCATGTATCAAACTTTGAATAAAAAGAAAATGTGTTGGTGTGTGCTATGCACATACAAGTGTGTGTGTGTGTGTGTGCGTGCTTGTGTGTTAATGTGTACACACTAGTCAAAGTATAGAGTATAAGTTTTTAAATACCATTGAATTATGCTGAATAAAGTACTTTTTTTCTGTTTTCTTCAATGTTGTGTCTTTCTTTGTGTATGCTTATATGAAGTAGGTTTTTTTACTTTTCTTAATTATCAGATTTTGCTCCCCTCCCCCATCCTTTTTTTGTTTTGTTTTTGGTACAAACTTATATTACATTAACTTTATTTAGACTTGACTTGAGATCTTGTTGCTTGAAAGTTCAGAGATGCAATTATTAACCCATAGTTTCTACAGCTTTATGATTTTTTTTAAAAGAAAAGTTTCCTTTTCACTTTTTTACCAAAAAAATTAAAAAGCTTTAGCTAACTCTTTCATGTGTTCTTTATGTTACTTTGTTAGTCACCTTCAAACTGCTGCTTCTCTCTGCCTGAGTGCCTCCCTCCCTCCCTTGTGCCTTCAGTCTCATACCCTCAGTCTCTCCAGCTCCCCCTCTCTCTCTCTGTCGCTCTCTGTCTGTCTGTCTCTCTGTCCGTCTCACTCTCTCTTGGTCTCTCCCCCTTCTAAGGGGCCATGGCCTCTATGAATAAACATTTCATTTCATTTCATTTCTGTTTGTCTCTATTTCTGTCTCTGTCTGTCTCTCTCTCTCCTCTCTCTCTCCTCTCTCTCTCTCGCTCTCTCTCCCTCTCACTCACTCTCTCTCTGTCTCTGTCTCTTTCTCACTCTTCTCCCTGCTCTATCTCTTCAACCACTGTCAGGTATGTTTTGAGCTGCTTCTTCCTTCAGTAACTATGTATGTTCTTCTTTAGCTTTTAACCATCTGCATTTTTTTTTTTTTTTTGCATCTTTTTCTACGGAATTCTTCTGGCTATGTTAGGATTGATATGAAAGTATGGAAAAATAAACTTTGAAAATGTTGGTGAAATTTGAAGTAACTTTATGTTGTTTCTTGTTCTCCATTTGTGATATTTCCAATCAATTGCCTTGTGTGTTGTCTTTTATGTGGTTTTGTGAGATGTTGATTTAAATGTTTTTTGTTTTTTTGTTTGTTTGTGTTTTATCATATACATAGACGAAGAAACTCCCCAAAGTATGCTGTGTGATGTTTTGAAGTTAGATGTTGTTATGTGGTTTGAATGTGGATGGAGCGGATCAAGGGACTGTACCTGTTGTTTTAGCTACTATTGCTGACATATTTTGTTGGATACCCGATATTACGGCCCAGTATCTATCATGTTATGGATCATAACAATTTTTACATTATTACTAACTTGATTACATATATTCCAAATTTTCCATATAGATATATATTTACCTACATTATATATGTAATCTTATAGATATATATTTACCTACATTATATATGTAATCTTATAGATAATCTATTTACCTACATTATATATCTGTAATCTTACGTCTATTAATATGACATATTCTTTCAATTAATTTATCTCCTTAGTAGGTTTGATGGGAAGATAAGAGAGGCCATTGCAGTGAATGTGAAACCCCATGCTGTACACGCTTTCAGAATCAGAGCAGTCCAGTCTCCAAGAGAGAGCAGGTGGCAGAAGAGCTGGCACAGAAAGAGGATGGCGCCTCCAAGAGTAGTGTTAGCAATGAACTGCAGGCAGCGGCTGTGAAGAAGAAGGCAGGTGACGTAGGGAGCACTAACACTAGCACTAGCACACCTCTCTCTTCTGCTGTGCTTCTGGACAAAGAGAGGGTAGACTTGCAGCAAAACATGACACCCCACCACAGTAGCTCTCTGCTTTCTTCTCCGTCTTTAGGCGGTGTAGTAGACGCGAAAATCAGTAGCACTACAGACACTCAGATCTCTGCTTCTTCTGTACCGGAGGTTGTTGACTCTGGTGTTTCTTCTGACTGTGGTAAAGTTTCTGTACCTTTCTCTGTTCCTTCTGGGGGTAAAACGCAAGAGGTTAAGGGAGATAGTGGGGATGTTGATGGGGACCTTTCATGTGAAATAAAGGAGGAGGGTAAGAGTGTCAAGCAGTCATCAGCTTTAGAGAAAAGCAGGACTGAAGACGATACAGAAGTGGGAGGGCAGCAATCTGCAGCAACATCTGTGAAGACAGAAACAGAAAATGACTCTGGTGAATCTGTTCCATCCCATTCTGTGGAGGGGAAGACTCCTGGAAAGACTAGTCCAAACATTCCATTGACTGGTTCAGCTATTTCAGACTCGAGTGTAGGTAAAGATAATGAAGAAACTGGAGATACCAAGTCCTCTCCATCGTATGTGGAAAATACCAAAGTCAGTATATCGCCACCTTCCATGACAGTCTCCGACTCGTGTAAATCTTTGCCTGCACAGCAGGGAACGTCTTCAGACGATGATCTCACAAATGGTTTTGAAAAGCGGGACAGCTGCAGTCCGAATGAACCTGGGGGTGCTCGCAGCGGTGAGAAAAAGATTGAGCCTGATCCTGAACAGTGTGTGCTACGGGAGTATGTAACTCAGCTGTTCCACAACTTCTGGGATGACGGCCTGGAAAGAATCACTCACCCCAGGAAAGGAACAAAACTAGGCTTGCAAGAAGCACTGGGAGTGGGCCTGATCCCTAAGAACATCCGTGTTGTGCAGTTCCAGGGAGAGGAGCCTGTTGGCTTGATAGAAGCGGTGGCCTCAGGTCAGGTGGATCGAAAAACGGGCAGGGTTGTCAACATGAACGATGGGACGGTCCTTTCCCTCCAGGAGGCTTTCAAACAGGGAGTGTTTGTGGTGGACAAATCAGGGTTAGACGAACACGAAGTTCGACAAGCCACCACCACCCTGAAGAAGGAACTAGGAGAAGGGCTGCTGGAGAAGATCAGGTCTGGTCAGGCCAGTATGCAAGTGTTGGTCAGTGACAGGAGAACTGGGAAAAAGTACAAGTTGTATGATGCTGCCGCACATTCCCTGTTCAGTGCTGACACGGCCCAGGTGAAAGACACCGTGTCTGGAAAGTGGTTCACCTGGGAAGACGGTCAGAGGGCAGGGATTGTGTGTGACCCGCGCAAGTTATCATTCCATCAGCTGCTTCAGTCGCCGCATTTCCATAAAAACCTGGAGAGTTTCTCAGATCCCTCTGGTGAAAGCATCAGACCATTGACGCTGGAGGAAATGATTGAGCAGAACTTTGTGGAAACTTCCAACCCAGAGGTGTTTGACGCACAGACAGAGAAGTGGTTAACCGTGGAAGAGGCAGTGGATAGCAATGTTTTGGACCCAATCCAGAACAAGTATTTTCACAAAAAGATTGGCAAGTTTATTTCTCTGCATGATGCTGTGGAGTGTGGTCTCATCAGCCCTCAGCGGCAAGTACTGTCAGAAACCCCACAACCCGGTGAAAGTCATGTCAATGGCTCGACGTCAGAGTGTACATCACTAGACAGCCGAGACTTTGAAGAAATCCAGCTTCCAGTGTCGTTATTCCATGCGTTATCTGCTGGACGAGTTGAGACCGACAGCAGCGATATCATTTTGTCAGGTAAAAGGAGGATGTCTTTTGAGTCGGCATTCAACAAGAACCTGTTGCAGTTGGAGGACTCTTTTATCGTGGATCGCTGTACAGGGGTGATGTACTCTTTCAAGGAAGCGGTGAACTGTGGTCTGGTTGAACCGAGGACAGGCAGTGTGTATGACACAGTCTCGGGCAAGAAGCTCCCTCTTGCTGTGGCTAAAGAGCAGGGACTTGTCCGAAACACGCCGCATCCTCTGCTTCCGTTGTCGGTGGCTGCTGAGGTGGAGTTGTTTGACTTTGAGGAGAAGAAGATTCGACATCCTGAAACAAAGCAGCCGCTGTCCCTGACGCAGGCTATTGCTGAGGGAATTGTGGACCCCCTGTCTGAACTGTCGGTCCCTTCAGGAGGTAAAATCACTCTTCAGCAGGCCATCACTGATGGAAGCCTTAACCTGGACACTCTGATGCTGACCTTTCCTGATGGTCAATGTCAGTCACTGCAGCAGAGCTTGGGTCTGGAACAGATGAAGCAGCCAAATACATATGAGTTTGGTCGCAAGATGAGTCTGACTCTGGATGAAGCCATCACATCAGGCTTGTATGATCCTGTGTCCAACTCTGTGAGATCCAAAGACAACTACATCACCTTTGCCAAAGCTCTCCAAACAGGCATGATCAACACAGATTCGCTGGTGAGAGATCCTTACAGTGGAGACATTTTGTCCCTAAAAGAAGCTTTGGATAAGCGGATCATTGATCAGGACTGTGGGAAAATGATAGACACCGAAGGGGTACCTGTTGCTTTGAACTTTGCCATGGAGAAAGGCCTCATTTTGAAATCCAAGGCTCCTCTCAATCTGTCATTGTCTGAAGCACTGGATGAAGGATTATTCAACGTGATCTCCAACCAGTTTCTCAACCCAGACTCTAATGAAGAGATTGACTTTTTCACTGCTCTTGACCAAGGCATTCTGGACACAGAATACATCCGAGTTAGAAACACACAGACAGGAGAGATTGTCTCTTTTGACTCGGCGGTGAAGGAAGGTATGTTGGACATTCAGAGTGGCACCTGTGTCAATATGGAAGATGGTGAAGAGTTCACCATTGTCGATGGAATGGACAAGGGCATCATCATTGACACAAGCAGCCAGCCTGGACTGAACTTTGAAGAAGCTTTGGAAGAAGGCATCTTGGATGTGGACACTTGCACTTTCAAAGATCCCTATGGGCAATTTTCTCTCAACCTGAAAGATGCCATGGAATCGGGTTTGTTAAACAGGTTTTCTGTTTCTGTCAGAGATGTCAAAAGCAAAAGCCTGCTGTCATTGGATGGAGCAGTTAGCCAGGGACTGATAGACCCTTCAACTGGGACTTTCAAAAAGAGCGGAGATGAAGAACTTGCATTCAAAGAAGCCCTGGAAAAAGGCATCATCTTTTCAGACATGTGTGTGCCTGACAAAAGTTTGATTGATACAGTGAAGCAAGGGCTGTACAACCCCAAAACCTGCAAATTCACAGACCCTGCCACAGGCAAAGTGCGTAGCTTGAGGGAGATGGTATCGGATTCCCTGGTGGACCCAAAACTGGTGCTAGTGCTGGACAAAGCATCCCAGCAGCTGCTGACCTACCAAGAAGCAGTTGATCTCAAAATACTGGATGCCAAGAGAGCCCTGGTGGTAGACACAGAAACAGGGGAATTGCTAGACCTGAAAGAAGCCATGGAACGAGGGCTGCTTCAAGAGAATTTGGGCAACATTGCCGTGTCTCTGAAACAGGCAGTTGATACAGGACTACTGCACAAAAGCCACGGCAAAATCGTGGATCCGCTGTCGCGCAGACAGCTGGTGGTTGAAGATGCCATCAACATCGGTCTGATAGACGTGTCCAAGCTGCTGGTGAAGAACCAGGAGAAGGATGTCTACCAGTTTATGGAGGAGTCCACCAACGACGGTGTTGTCTTTGTGGATGAGGACAACATTGTCTATGCCAGGTCGGGCACGGCTGTTGACGTTGTCACAGCTTTCAAAGAGAACCTGCTGGTGGAGATTCCTCAGAACGGTTTCCTGTTAGGAGACATCTTGTCGTCAGGCCTGTATGATGAGGTCCACAAGAGGTTCAAAGACCCCCTGACTGGCAGAACTCTGACACTGACAGAGGCGATCAGCAGTGGGGTCATCAATGCAGAGATGCCCCAGGTGGCTGTGCCAGGGCTGGGAAAGTTCTCCCTGAGAGAAGCCATCGACAAAGGTCTCATTGATCCCCACACTGGAGACTACATTGCTCTGGACAAGCCCTTGTCCCTCTTTGATGCCATTCTCACTGGAAGAGTCTCTGCCTTAAGCGGATCACTGCCAGCTCTCAAGAAAGAATCCAAAGAAACCAGGGATGGTTCACACAGTTCAAACTATTCCCAGTTAGAAACTGGTGACGTTGACAACGCAGGGTTTGAACTCGGCAAGGTCATAACCACTGACCGAAGTGTGAAGAAAGTGAAGTCTCTCAAAACATCAGAGATGGAAATACTGCCCGGAACCACAGCATTTTTAGCCAGGCAGATGGGGGGTAGTGACTTTGCGGACAAAGAAAGCAGCCATTCCAGCTTGAGCCTCAGAAGCTTCGAGACAGATTCAGACATGGCAGACTCGGTGTCGGAAAGACAAACCAACAAAATGACTGACAGTATGACTTCTTCATGGACTGACAGCCCTCAGAGCTCTGTGTGTGAGGATCAGCCCGACGTTCACCAGTCTGATGTCCCTCTGTCAGGACAGCCTTTGCTGCCGTACATGAAATGCCACTCGGCCAGTAACCTCCTGGATGCCGCCACAGAAAATAAAAGAATCAGTCGTGATCTAGAACTGACCTCGCCCAGCTTGGGAGAGCTGCATTCAAGTCCTAAGATGCTGCCTGACAAGAGCATGACGGTGTCAGACTCCCTGATGGAGATTCACACCGCTCGCTGGAATCCTCCCACCGATGAGTTATCAGCGTCACTGGACTCTCTGATACTGGATGCGATCCGCAAACAGCACATCGAGGAGAAACCTATCCCGCTGTTTGATATCATCAAGTACGGCATCTATGAAGAAAGGTCGGGCACTTTTCATGACCCGGAGACAGACGAGGTTGTAGGGCTGGGTGAGGCCATCGCCACAGGTTTGCTGGATGACTCTCAGAGAGAGGTGATTAACCCCAGCACCAGACAGCCCATGTCACTTTCTGAAGCCATCCAGGCGGGCGTCATCGATCCTCGGAGCTGCCGCTTTGTGGACGAGAGCACAGGCACCAGACTGTCTCTGCAGCAGGCTGTGGATGTCGGACTCATCTTCAAAGAAAAAGAACCGAAGCAGAAAGCGGTGGAGATCTACCTGGAAGAAGTTTTGCCAGACTCGACTACCTCAGGCAAAAAGAAGCTGGAAGAGGCCTTCAGCAACGGCATCCTTCACAGGTCCAACTCCCAGGTCATCGACCCTGACAGCATCACAGGAATCACGCTCCGCAGGGCCGCCAGTTTGGGTCTGATCGACGTGAAGACTGGCGAGTTCAAGAATCCTCAGACTGGGGAGTGCATGACGCTGGCCCAGGCTGTGGAGAAGGGCTTCATCCTGAGCCCCAAAGGGCTGACCCTGTACAACGCTGTCAGCCAGGGGCTGTACGTGGAGAGCACGGGCCTGTTCATCAACCCCAGCTCCGGAGATCACAAGACGCTGCAGGACCTGATTCATGATGACGTCGTGTCCACGCTTTGTCTGGAAGTCAAAGACCTCACCCAGGACAGCATCATCTCCCTGGCAGAGGCCATAAAGAGGCGGATCATTGATGACAAGGAAGGGGTGTACCTGTGCAAGGATAGGTCGGTCAGGTACAATCTGATGGAGGCTGTGTCGCAGGTCTCATTGTTAGCACAGGTGCTCGCGATGGACTCTCCGACATGTCTCGCTGCTCCCTCTCTCCGTCTCCTGTTCCATTTTTCATGGAAGGCAGTTACACTCATGCTCAGGCAGGGGTATGGATGTCGTTCTCCCCTTCAAGAAATCCCTGTCAGATCCGGAACATTCCGTGAAGTCCAGGAGTCTCTCGCCTGCCCGCGCCTATACTGCACATGGTCTGAGTGTTCAGTCCAGTGCACCTGGAAAAGTGAGTAAGGTCAGTTCAGGTGAATCTGATCATGCGTCTGCCAAACCTGGCGAGCACCTTAGCAAAGCAAGAACAAAAGAGGAGGAGGATGGTGATGCGGCCAGTGTACAAGAGAGGTCCAGAAAAGCTGCTGCTGCTGTGTGTAGCTCCTCAGAAGCCGAGGAGTCACCAGTACAAGGGAGAAAAGTAAAAGGAAAAGTGGATGAGAAGACTCGTGAAGTCACCTCAGGCATTGAGAAAAAAGAAGGCAAAACGGTCAGTGAAGAACTACGTCCTGTCATTGGCATTCAGAACGGTGCTGTCACTGCATCACAAATCTCGGCTGCTCAACCAACTGCACAGGGTCTCTCAGTTCAAACTAGCGTTTCTCAAAAAGGGCCAGTTGATATTGCTACTCATCAGATTGAAGATTCACATGTACAACCAGATTCCACAAGGAAGCATGGAGAGAAGGTTTCCAGTGTTGACAGACAACTCTCAGACCAGTCACAAGACAGTTTTGAGAAGAAAGGTAGTGTACCAGCTGTTTTGGAAGATAGTGGAGTTTCTGCTGGTAAGGCATCGGCTAAACCTGCCGGTCAAGGCAAGAAGGCCTCTATTGACCAGCAGAGTGAAAACACACATGCTGATGTTGTGGGTGACCCGGCTCAGTTAGTGACCACTAGCAGATCTGCTGGAAGGTCTGAAGAAAAATCCCAGGCTTCAGTAATAGGCACAGATGCCCCGTCAGAGCCATCTGATGTACAAAGTGCTCCTCTCACAGCAGCAGGCACTTGAAGATCCCCACTGGTAGCCCATCTAAACCTGTCAGTGACATGAAAATAAAACCTCAAGATCTCTCAGGAAGTTCAGTGGATCCACAGGGTCAACCACCACAAGCACAGGCCACACGTTCACAGCACTCTTCAGATCTGGGTGCAAAATCAGAAATTGTGAAGGCAACGTCAGAAGAATCAGAAGGAATCGTTACAGGACAGAAAGGTCGAGAACAAACCTTCACCCCAAAATCCTCTACAGACAAATCAGTTCCAGTGGATAAGAAGCAAAGTGCAATGTCAACTGGACAAATTGAGCCAACTGTTGCTCCAAGACCAGCAGACACAGAGGAAGAAGTCCATCAAGAACAGCTTTCCAATAGACTGGGAAGTGGTGGTGAGAAAGATAAAAAATCAGTCGTACATGGATCTGAAGTCAGTGAACCTTCAGAGCGTAAGACGCAAACACAAACCAAAGAAACACCAGTCAAATCACCGGGTGAAAAATCAGAGCATCAAGCACATGATGCACAGAAATCTGAAGAAATGGAACAGCCTGCACAGAAAACCATCAGAGATAGTGTGAATGTAGAGACAGCAACAACACAACCTTTGGTTAGCAAGTTGGGCAAATCTGCAGATGCACAGCCTTCGTTGAAGTCAGGCATTGAGTCTCAGGATGTATTGACACCATCAGTCAACGTCAGTCCTTCAAACCTCTTCCCTGCTGAAACTCAGCATCAGCATGTACAAGAATTCCCAGTAGATGGAAGCGTTGCTGGATCAGATATCATGGTCAGCGACTCGCAGAGACCAAGCAAGAAACCTAGTGGTTTAGTACCTACCTGTGAGACTGACAGTTCTTCAGCAACTGGACTGACACCCAGCACTGATGCTGGGGCAGAGGTGACTCAAGGGCTCAAACCACCCAAAGAAAACAAAGAGAAATTAACTCCAGTCATTTCAGACAAGCCTTCAGAAAGGCCATCACAGCTGGATACATTAGGATCAGAAGTGACTAAGAAGAAAGTTGAAGGTCCTACAGAACAAGAAAGCTCACTGAAGGAGTACACTCTGTACCTCATCAAGACAGTGTTACAGCAGGAGTCTGTGGTCTGAAGACTCAAACAGATGTTGATCAGTCTGAATTCCAAGCATCTTCAGAGATCCACAAGGTTATAGAAAAAGAAACATCGGATGGGGATTCAAAGACTCAGGAGAAAATCACATCTTATCAGTTGGACCTGAATCCTGCACAAGAGAGTCAAGACACTTTCAAACCACATCTGTCCGTCACTGACTCGACCAAACCATCTCCTGCACAGTCCAAACCTGGGCAGAAGCTTCCTGCTGCAGGATCAAACGCTGCCAAGACTGACACGTCCAGTGAATCACAAGTCCCTCTACCTTCTGTGCTGAAACCATCGACAGAAGGGCAAGACATGCCCATAACTGGTGTGCTTGTGAGTTCAACCGACGGTCGACCCTCACCCAAACCCAAGCGTCACCAAAGAGTGCGCTTCAAGGATGTTGGCCCGAGGATACGGATGAAACCAGCAGCACAGCCACTACCGATAGTGCTGACACCGTTGAGGGCTGGATGGATGACCCAGCCAGCAGAGCAGCCTTGAGGGCTCGGGTTCAGCACAAGGGACTGTCCTTGGACACGCTGCAGGTGGGCGGTCAGGCGGACAGCGACGCCAGCACGCCCGAGGCCGAGGCCCAAAAACTGACGGACATGCTGTTCAAGTTCAACCTGAAGACGGGGTCGACGGCCAGGGAGCGCCGCAAGGTAGGCCTGCATGGCCCCTCCAGCTGTGTCGTGCCAGTGCGTGGTCTTGTGGAGCGTAAACCTGCCACCCCAGCATGCCTCCGTGCTCACCGGTTTGCTTTGTCGTGCCTGAATGAAGTCCAGTGCCCGCCTGGTGTCGTTGAGTTGGAAGTCCTCCCCCTGTGGTGTGCTTGAGTGTGGCCCAGTGAGATGCAGTGCCCTGTGTTGCCTGACTGCCCTGCACCGTTGGTTGATGATGTTGCTGCTGCACAGGGGCATGTGTCCGCCTTTTGCACTTGGTGTGCTTGTTTCTTCTTGGATTGCCATCCGCGTAGAGGAGACAAATCGCGCCAGCATGCTGTGCATCTAGTCGCAAGTTTGTTGTGGTTGACACGTTTCATTCATGAGCCACCGTTTGTGACTGTAACCACCAGTAACAATGATTACTGCATCTTGGATTTTTATTCGTTTTAAAACCCTTCTCCCCTCCAAAAAAAAAAAAATTGGGCAGCTGATTGATATTCTGTGGCATTTCTGCCAGTTGTGTGTCTTTATCTAACAACTTTGTATGTCGGTGTGTTTATCGTATTAACAGCACTTACTGGTACTGTATCGATACTAATAATATTTGGCATATTAATATAGAATAGGTGTGCATGTCATGTTTCTAAATTTGAGAGTTTTGATTTTTTTTGTCAGTCACAAACTGCTTTTCAGATTTAAGGAGAAAAAATCTGAAAGGCAAAAAGGAAAAAAAAATCATTAGCGAGAGGATGCTGGTTTAGTTCTAGACATGCTTTTCTTAGTCGTTTATCAGTAGTGCTCACTAAAGTAATCACAGAGGACAATTCACGGTGTTTTGTGTATTGCTTGAGTGTTCCATACCTGTGCTTTTTGAACACAGAGAAGGGATAGTACTTAGTGCTGTAGGTTGTCGTCATGTTCTCTGGCTGTCTTTTCTCTTTGACCACAGCAGAAATTGTAACCTTGTCTCAGTCATAGAGAGAGAAGGAGAGGGCAACTTTTTGTGTTCAGAAATGTATACTGTGTATTTGCTTTCAACAAGATCAGCTGGTAGACACACAGCTTTTGTACTTCCATTTGTCTTCAACCTTCCCCCTCTCCCCATTCTCCCAATCCACTTTTCAAGAGGTGTTTTTTTCTTTTGTTGTTACACACACAAATATGAAAGATTTCTTTTTACTCATTATTTTATAGTGTGTCTTTTATCATCTTTTAAGATGGTAAAAATACTATAAGATCAATTTTAGACCCATTCCAAAACTAGATTTGTACTTATGTTGCATGTGCTCAGTACATTGTGATTTATCCGCTTTTGTGTGTGTGTGGATTTTTTGTTTCGTTTTGGGGGTTTTTCCGCCAAAAGAACAACTGATGGTTGTGCTGGTTTTTAAAGTCCGTGTCACTGTCACCCAATACTTATATGTTTCTTTGTATACTTTCCCAGACATTTATTTATCATTGAACTTTATATGTGTTTGCAGTTGTAGGCGCTTGTGTGGAACCTGTAACTGTTGCATGAATGTTGTTGTGAGAAAGAGAAATGATTATAAGACCATCTAACCCTTTTGCATTTCACTCAAACCTGAGTTTTGAATATATGCTATAAAACTACGCATCAAAAACTATTTCATGGCATTGCTTCGCATTGAACACATGATATTGGAAATAAGCCGTACATATGCAAGAGTGCTGGCATTTTTTTAAAAAAAACATCTTACCGGGCTGTTTTATTCATTACCTGTCAGTCTACAAAAATGCAGAAGGGTTTAGAAACTGAAGATATAAATTATGTGCATGTGTGTATTGAGTGTGGCTAACAGACATTTGCAAGATAAATATTATGTGTGTGTATTGTGCGTGACTGTCATTTTTGCTCAAGAAAAAAGATACCATAATTTTCAACTTGTTACGACTGTGTAGATTTTCAACAACAACAACAACAAAATGTGTTGTTCTGAGACAAATTCCTGTACCATTAACAATCATATGATATGAGACGAATACCGTATGTTTAAGACACTCTTTTTTATTTATTCCAAGTAGAACTTTTTACGACTGTACATGGACAATTGTAGGAAAGAATGCTAAATAAGGCTAAGAGAAAAGAAAAAGAAAAAAGGACCCACTGTTATTTTGTTTCATTTTGATTTTTATCTTTCTGATGTTACTACTAACATGTAGTATTTTTGGTTAAATAAAGAAGAAAGATATACCGTTATTCACTTTTGCATACACCTAATACAATTTTCAAACCGAATATTTAACTTGTTTATTCCTAGGAAAGAAGACAATATACTTTCATGTAAACTGCTTCACAGTGATGTGTGTAATTATCAGATTTTACGTATAAAAGTCCAGTCCGTTTTTGGATTTTTAAAATTTTTATTATTTAACTGAAAGTTATGGTACCATCTAACAGCAGTGATGCTTTTATCTCTTCTTTTTATATAGAAGATTTGGGGGGTTTTCGCTTCCTTTTTTCTGTAAATAATTGTACATGTGTATGACAAGTGAAAAAAATATTGAAGAAAGGAAAGTGGCATGCATTTTTGTGTGCAGTACAAACAACAATGCTGTAAAAAGTCTTTCCAAAAATACAAGAGAAGAAAGCATCACAGATGTGCCCCTCCATCCCCCCCCCCCCCCCCCCTCCCGAAAAAAAAAATCCTTGACCAAAACAGATGCAGAATAAGAATTGTATTTCCATGTGTCTGCAGAGCTGAGTTTTTCAGTGTTGTACCTGTGTTATTTATGTTCGTGAATGCAGAGACAATGTGTGTTCAGTTTATTGCAGTGTAATTTCCTTTTGCTGTGTGTTGTCTTTAAAATGTACTGCTTTTGCTTGATTGTATATTGTGTATATGTATGTATGTATGTATGAGTACATTTTATGATGGGGACTCTGCGAATACTCCTTGAAAGTTTATTGTTTGTGAGGGTCTTTTTTTTTTCAGGTTTGACGATGGTTATTATATTATTTTCATTATTATCATCATTGTTATAATAAAAATGATAATAATAATTATTATTATTATTATTGTCCATTATCATTGTACACAGGGACTGAGCATCTCCAGAAATACTAGTTTGAATATTTTAATTGTGCCATTATTTTTAGCATAGTTTTCAGAATTAGGCAATCTCAATCTCTCTCTCTCTCTCTCTCTCTCTCTCTCTCTCTCTCTCTCTCTCTCTCTCTCTCTCTCTCTCTCTCTCTCTCCTCGCTCGCTCACTCTCTCCTTCCCCCTCCCTCCCTCCTCCTCCTCCTCCACATCAGCCTTTCCTTTCTTTCCCTCCTTGATAATAATTATGTTCCTGTTATTTTGTTAAAATACAAATTCAGTTTGGGTTTTGTTTTTTTTATCTATGTTGTAACCCCTCCCCCCCCCCCCCCCCCCCCCCACTACACACACACACACTCACAATTTGTTAAAATACAAATTCAGTTTTGTTTGGTTTTTTTTTTAATCTATGTTGTAACCCCCCCCCCCCCCCCACCCAAACTCACACACACACACAAACACACAACACACACTCTCACAACACAACACAACACACACACACACAACACACACACACACAACACAACACAACACACTACACACACTCACTCTCACACTCACACACGCGCTACTTCTTCCCTTTCTCAACAATGGCCCTTTTCGCCCTGTCTCTGTCTTTCCTGAACTGGGTGAGGATAACACTGTGGCTGCTGGGGATGTTCAGGGTCGTCTGGCAGACTCCTTCGACAACATGCTGCAAGAGCTGGCCGGAGAGCAGGACCAGCTGATGGACTTTGAACGCATCTTGAAGAAGGACTCCCAGATGGGCGACGAGGCCTACAAGGTCCGGGCCCAGCTGGAGTCACACAAGGTCTGTTAAGGGCTGGAGGGAGGGAGGGGAAGGGGAGGGTGGGGGGGAGAATGTGTGTGTGTGAATATGTGTGTGGATGTGTGCGCGCACGCATGTGTGTGTGTGCACGTGAGATTTGTGGGTAGGGGGGGAGTGGATGTTTTATTTATTTATTTATGTATTTTATATCGAGGATAATGGAATAAGCACTCAGGTGCTTTTTTTACATCCAGTCCCCATGTGTATGCGGTTTTGTAAATTTTCTCATCTGTTCCCACCGGCACACAATGGCCTACTCTTTCGAAAAGCGGAACAGGGTTTAACGTGTGCGCAAGATGTTCTGCGTGCGTTCACACACGGGGCCTCGGTTTATAGTCTCATCCGAAGGATTGAGTGATTGTGTAGGTTAATGGTTATATAATATATATATATATATATATATATATATATATCTTTGAAGTTATACTTTTAGCTCTCTCTCTCTCTCTCTCTCTCTCTCTCTCTCTCTCTCTCTCTCTCTCTCTCTCTCTGCCCCCTTCTCTCTCCTAGGTCAAGGGAATGATGATGATGATGAATCTCAACAGACCAATTTCAAATGCAAAAACTCATGTATGTTATGTTATTCTCTTGTTGCTGCAGGGTGTTCACGATGAGATCACGGCCAAGCAGCAGCCTGTTCTGTCCCTCATCTACAAAGCGGAGCAGCTCACCGAAAACTTCCAGGAGGAGCTCACCCCTGAGCAGGTGACTGAGCTCACCGCTCAGTCGACCCTGCTGAAAACAGCTCTGGAAAAGGTCAGTGGATGCTTTTATTGTCTTGTCCAAGCTTTTTTTCTGTGTCCGTGCTGTGAATTGGCTGTAGGTGTCATAGGTTTGAATAATTTGATAGAATTTGGAAGGAGTATAGAAAATGGGACCTTTTTAGTTGAAAGATCAGAAAAGCGAGAGTGCGTGTATGGTTATTTGTGTGTGTAGTTGAAGTATACTTTTTTGTGTGTAAAAGAAAACACGGTTATTTTGTAAAATCACTTCAGCATAATTGCCAACTTGAAACCATTGGAGTGGGCATACATACTCACACACACACACACTTGTTCAAGAGGATTTTTCCTCTGGCATCAGTGCCAATTCCACTCTCTCCAAAAGTCCTTTGGACGAGACTATAAACGAAGGTCTCATGTGCGAACACACACAGAACGTCTTGCGCATACATTAAAACCTGTTCTGCTTTTTGGAATAGTAGGCCATCGTGTGCCGGTGGGAACTAATGACGAAAAATGTGCAAAACTCCATGCACATGGGGATTGGATGTAAAAAAGCAAGAGTGCTTATTCCATTATCCTTGAAATAATAGAATAGATAAAACACACACACAAAGAACACACACACACACACACAAAGAACACATAGACACACAAAGAAGACACACATACGCACACTTGAATGACATTTTTGTCAGTCCTAAACTTCTTGGAAATTCGGGGAGCTCACTTAGTATAAACACTAATGCTATCATCAAGAAACAGTCATACAAAAATGACCCATTCTCTTCACATCTACCTTTTTTTTTTTCTCCCCTGTCATCTCCTCCAAACCAAACCATCCCAATCGCTTGTTTATTTATTTATTTTTATTTTATTCTTTTATATCAAGGATAATGGAATAAGCACTTATGTGCTGTTTTACATCCAGTCCCCGTGTGTATGCGGTTTTGTAAATTCTGTCATCTGTTCCCACCGGCACACAATGGCCTACTCTTACGAAAAGCGGAACAGGATTTAACGTGTGTGCAAGATGTTCTGTGTGCGTTCGCACACGGGGCCTCGGTTTATAGTCTCATCCGAAGGACTTTTGGGGAGAGTGGAGTCTGCACTGATGTTAACTCCAGGGGAAAATATCCCCCTTGAACGGGAATCGAACCCGGGTCGTCAGATTGTCCTCCTGTGTGGCAGGTGAGCAAGTCGTCCGATCGTCGGCTGTCCACCTGAAGAAGGCCTCAGAGGAGCTGGGCAAGCTGGAGGAGGAAATGGGCAAGTTCCAGAGGTGGATGACCGCCACCAGCAGCGAGCTGAGCCGACAGGAGCAGTGCCTCCAGAGATTCGAGGACCTCAAGCCCCTGGCTGAGAAACAGAAGGTGGGTTGGATGTGTGTGTTTGAGTTTTTTTGGGGTAGTATGGAGGTTGTGTGTGTGTGTGTGGGTGTGTTTGTGTGTGTGTGATGCTGGTTTGGTCCTGTGTACTTCTCTTTCATGGGTTTTTTTGTTGGTGGTTGTATTTTTAAAAAATTTTTTCTTTTCTTCCTCTTCTTCATCGTCATCAACATCATCATCATCTCTTTGTTTTTATCCTCCTCTGACCTGGTTACTTCTGTGAAATACACTTTTTTTTTTTCTTCTAAAACGGTGATGTGTTGTTTTTATGTGGTTAATGTCCTCTTGAAATGAAGACATAGCATTGATGGGTTATAGGGTTTTATAACAAGATGTACTGTAGCTGATGCTGATGTACTGTGGAAGATTTTTGTAACTATATTTATTACATTAACATCAGCTGCAGTTGGTCTTTGGCTGACAATACAATTGTTGATTTTCTCCGTGAATAAAGAAGAAGGTTTTGTATCTGTTTGTTTGTCTGTTTGTTATATAAGGTGTGTATAAGGAGAGCTTTTGCTTGAATTATATATCATTTTGTTTTGAATTTTGAATTTTACTCTCAAAACTGTTGAAATGAAAACAAACATACAAATGAATCGTTCTCAGATTTTGGCATACATCATCATAGACACCCCTAGAAACAATGTGAGTGTTCTGTATATTGTAAAATCAAAGTACTGTTCATTTACACTGCTTTCATCTGTTCCCTGTGTGTGTATGTACAGGAACTGTCCAGTGACGTCGTGTCTCATCAGGCAGACCTACGTTTCATGTCAATGGCTGCTCAGAAGTACATGGAGGAAGCCAAAGTAAGTACATGTTATCTATCTGTCTACAATAGTACAATGGTCTTACTGCTGTATTCCTCTAAAACCAATAAATAACTGTTGAATGGGAGGGGGGGGGGGGGGGACCCTTGAAAGAATACTATGATTTGGTAGTTTCTGGGTCTTTCTCAGTTTAATGATCAAAACTCCATGCGTCAGTTTTGTTAACATGTAGAATCCAGTAACCAATGTCACAATACTAAAATAAAAGGAGCAAGAGACTACATTCTGTAAATGCAGAAGCTTTTTTCATTCATTCACTACGAAATACAAGAAAAAAATCATGGGATTCAATTGTACGAATTGTCGGCACCACATTCAGTAGATGCAAAAACTTTTAAATAATTTGTTTAAACCTGAAACACGAACATTGACCGGAACCAGATATCAGTAGACCCAAAGACTGCAGGACTCTCCAGACGCTAAGGCTGGAAGTGTGGCCTGAGCCCACGCCTCTGGAGCAGAAACTGTACGGCATGGTGGATGACCTGCAGGCAACTGCTGAATTCCTCAGAAGATCTGGTCTCACAACATAACCCAGGCAACGCAAAGAAGAAGAAGAAGAAGAAGTAGACCCAAAACTGATTTGTCACTCACGGAAACTGGTACTGATGAAAGAAAGCGACGACACTGTTTCAGCTGTACAAACTGGAAATCGACTCCTTCAGAGCGGACCGCGTGCGACCGGCCCGCCACAGCCTGATCAGCATGGAGTGCGTGGCCGCGGACGACGTCAAGGACAGGCTGAAGGACGTCACCGAGGCCTACCACGACCTGGGCAGCAGCTGCGGCTCGCTGGGCGACCGCCTGGCTGACCTGTCGGGCAAGCACCGGCAGTTCAACGACGCGGCCTTCAAGCTGCTGGACTGGCTGGCGGAGACGGAGGACCAGCTGGCCTCGCTGAAGCAGGAGAGCTCTGGCTCGCCCCAGGCCGAGCATCTGGAGGTCCTGCTGGACCGCCTCAAGTCCCTGTCCATGGACGCCCTCGGCCAGCGGAGCCTGCTGGAGGAGATGCAGCGGCGCGGGCAGGACTTGACCAACAGGTGAGCTTGTGTGCTGGGAATGGGAAGGTCGGCATCATTGTTTCTAGAAGTACCTAAGGGGCAGGGGGGGGTTATCATGAAATTGCGTTGCAGTGAGTAGAAAAAGAGGCATGAGATCCAAGCAGGTAGATATTTCTTTAGAAGATAGATTTTGTAAGGTTTCTGATCAGCAAATACTGTTCATGTGGACGTACGATTATTAACCAAGATTATGATTATTAACCGAGATGCACTGCGTTAATCCATAAAAGGGAAATACAGGAAATTCAGAAATAAATCATAACAGAAACGTAAAAGAAAGAATTCACAAAGATGGGAAAATGCAGTGAATTTCGAAAGCTTGTGTATTGATTGAAGATGAGAGGATACAGATGCAAAATTTTATTTTATCACTGTATTCATCAAAATCAAGTTGTCGTCATGTTTTAATGGCCACTTGTATTTGTTGTTTGATTTGTTCTCCTCACAAATTCTGGCTTGCTTTTTCCTTTTTTTAAAAAGTATTCAAGACCTGTAGTAACTGAACCACTGTCATAAATTATGATAGGCCTAGTGTTTTATATACTGGAGTATTTAAAACTGGAAACTGTGACACACATTCTTTTGATTTCCTTGTTGTTCAAACCGTTCTGGTGTTTAAAGTTTCCTAATCAGCAAACCAGCTAGTCAGGCAAAAATGTTGACTTTTTTGGCATTTCTTTGAAAAATAAAAAGGATCCTTTTGTAAACTATAAAAGTATTCTCATTGTTTACAGCTTGAGTGGCCAAGCCACAGACAAGAAAGAAGTGTCCAAACTGCAAGACACGGTGAACGACATCTCCGCCCGATACACCGCCCTCACCAACGACATCGGGGCCCGAACCACGGGCCTGCAGGCTGCCATCACCCAGTCACAGGACGTGACGCAGGCCATGGACGGCTTGCTGAACTGGCTGGACTCGGCAGAACAGGCGGTGGTGTCCCAGACTCCTGTGTCTCTGCATCGGCCTGTGTTGAACTCCCAGCTGCAAGGGTTCTCTGTTCTTCAGACTGATATTGTCAACCACCAGGTATGGCTGTATGGCTCTGTTGCCTTGGGTGGTTTATTTTAGAAAAAGGAACTTTCTGTTTTGTACCGCTGTCTTTGCAGTGTGTGTGTTGTTTTTTTGTCTTGTGTGTAGTTGTGGTCTTTTTATGATGAGATTTTGTTGATCTGGTCTTGTTGTGGGTGTATGTTTGATTGTTGGAATTTTTTTTTTTTTGTCTGAGGAGGTAGTGATGTATAATTCATATCTCAACTGTTATTTTATCATATGTAGTTTGTTCCTGTGATGAATTTCACTTAATAATAAAGGAAACAGCATTTTAATTATATTCCAGGCTCTGGCTCTGTTTTATACGTTGAAACAGTCGGTATTTGTGTGAGTGAATGCAAGAAGTTGAAATCTTTTTAGCCCACGCCTAATCTATCCTTTTACTCGTAGAATATCTTGTGTTGACCGTGATTTTAAAAAAAAATTTTTTTTTTAAATTTAAGGATGTGTTTGTTGTCTTTTTGCCATATTATCATTCCCATCAACCGCAGTCATATCATATTTTGGCGGCACACTACACTCTTTGCCCTTCCACTGTTCCAGTCGGCACTGGACGCCGTGCGGGCCTCGGCCAACGAGCTGGTCAAGAAGTGCGACCTGGACATCGCCAAAGCCGTGGAGCAGCGCCTGGCCGCCGTGGAAAAGAAGTTCTCCGAGGTGCAGACGCGCAGCAGGAAGCGCGACCACGACCTTCAGGACGTGGACAGGGGCCTGCGGGAGTTCAAGGAGAAGCTGGAGTCGTGCACCAGCTGGGTGCAGGGCGGCATCCAGAAGCTGGACTCCAAGGACCTGGCCAAGCTGCCCAGCGAGGACATGACGGAGCAGCTGGAGGAACTGGCCCTGCAGAAACAGGTGCAGGAGAAGCACGTGGCCGACCTCAAGGCAACCGCGGAGCGCCTGATCAAAGACCCGCGCACAGGTCAGCAGGCTGGGAAAAAAATGGAAAAAAGAGAAGAAAATAGTGTGTGCTGGTTTTGGGGGAAATTTGGAGGGTGTAATTGACAAAAGTGTGTGTGAGAGAGAGAGATTTACATGTTTATGTGGGAATTGTTGGTTGCATGATTATCTTTTTTTTTTTCTTGACAAAAATTGCTGCTAACTAAGATTCTTTTCCAGCCAGTTTTATTCAGGGACAAAAACCACAGAAAAATTACCTGGAAATGGGTTGTGGTTTTTGCTGTTGTCTTATTGTTTTGATAAACAAGATTTTAACAAGTAAAGGTCCCTGATTCTGTTTTATCAAGAATTCAATACCTTTGATTTTAATCTAAAGCAAAAAAAGAACATATGTGAAAACCTACTGAAAAGAATCGTTTTGTTTTCTGTCCCATAGCCAAGCCAATTGATAGAAAACAGTTGTGGGTCAGCTCAAAGTGTAATTTCTTCCCCCCCCCCCCCCCGCCCAGTTGCTTCAGTTTTGCAAGGTCAGAAAACTAACCTGGGCTTGGGATTTGTATGTTCCCCCCCCCCCCCCTCCCCTCTGTCCTTCTGAATCTCCTCTAGACAATATCTAGAACATGAATCAGGGGACAGTCTGTATCCTTCCTTCTCCAGTTCTTCCATCATTTCTCTTTCCCTTCCACAATAATAATAATAATAATACATGGAATTTATATAGCGCCATATCTTGAAAAAAAACAACCAAATCACAGCGCTTTTGTTCATCCCACTCATTCACATGCAGCCAGTTACAATCAACAGTTTTTTACAAATTCAAATGTATACACTCACACACGCACACACGTAAAGGTTATACACTTCGGCAGGGTGGTGGGGGTTTTGTCTGTCGAGGGCAGGGACACAACACACACACAGAGAGGAAAAACTCAACAGCACGTTTAGGATGATGATTTGTTTCTCATGATGATTTCTATGCAGGCGACACCTCAGCAGTGCAGGAGTCTGTGGTGGAGCTGGAACGGAACCTGGCAGCCTTCGACAGTCTGCTGGCCGCGCGACACCAGGAGGCCGATGCCAAGGAGCAGCAGGGTACCGCCTTCGAGAGCGCCAAGACCCTGGCCCAACTCTGGCTGTCCCAGATGGAGGCTCGCCTGGATGAGTTCGAGTCGGTGGCCATCGACGTGGACATTGTGGAGCAGCAGATCAAACAGCTGCAGGTACAGAGAGATGTGTGGGATGTGTGTGGGGCCTGTGTGTTGGATTGATGGTGTGTTTGCTCGTGGTGATTTTGGATAGCTTCAGTGGTGTCGTTTTGATGAAGGTTGTGTATTGAGAGGGGGGTGGTGTTTCTGTCGTTATGTGTGGTAAGTTTGTACTTTGATGTTTTTAGTCACGGGAAGAATCGTAAATAAAGAAGTTTTGCGTTTTAGAAGTTATCAGATATCTTTAGACCGCTTGTTCATTTTGACTTATGTAGGAAAATGTGTAGTTTTTAATATTGAAGTAAAATATATCATGTAGCCCAACTTTGGGTATGTTGATCTTTGCACTGATATTTCAATGTGAAATAGAGAAACAAAAGAACATATCTGCTTTTAATAGCTATGTTTCATGTGGAGCCAGCATGAATATATGTATTCAAAATGCTGTCATTCTTAAACATTATGAAGCAAGCACAAGGACACTCATAAATTTGAGTATGGCAACAACACAAAGAAGTCTGAATCAGACAGATCTGGAACACTCTCTTTCATTGTTTGTTCATGTTTGCAGCCGATGCTCCAAGAGTTCGAGGACTATGCCCCGAAGGTTGATGAAGTCAACGACCTTGGCAACGCGTACGAGGCTATGGTCAACCCTAACGAGCGACCTATGAGCCCCATCCGTCGTGTGGGACGTAAGTTGTGCTTTGTTTTTAATTTTCTCTCTTCACTCTGCTTCTTGCCTCACTCTTCTTGTGTTTTGACTGTAGCAGTACCCTGTTGTGAAGAAGACTTTTGTGGAGGTAAAAGTGTGGGTGTTCTGGACATGTAGTGCCTTGGTACGGCACTGTGTGGGGTGATGTGGGGTTTTTTTGGTTTGTTTTGAAGGGGGGTAAAAAGTGCAGTGTGAATTGTGGGGTGATAGTTGTAGTCCTCTACTACTGTATATCGTGCCGGTTAGTTCTCATGTGTAGTGGTACTTTTATATCATGCCCATGTATTTCATGTCTTTCTGTTGGGTGCAGTCTGGTTGTATCAAAAAGTGTGAGAAGTTTAAAAACTGCACAGTTTTGGTTTGTTACAGTTTATATCACACATAATTTACTTGCTTGATGTAAGTTTATCTCTGTAATTTTTCCAGTCGCAAGTAGAAAGACCTGTTTAATTTGTGAGATAAAGCTCTTTGAATTTTGCAACAATGTGCCAGGTTGGTTTTACAATCAACTGATTTGTTGTGTGACAAGAACCAGGATAATCTGGACATTTGACAAGATTCAGTTTACTGCTAGGAAAGCTGCCACATTACGGAAATCTTTGATGCTGATAAACAGCTGTTGTGCTGCTCTTAAGACAAGAAGTAGTATGATTGTCAAGCTTCTTTTGCAGTGGATTTTTAAAAAATCACATTTATCAAAGCATTTCTGTCACTTTTCTTCACACACACATTAGAAATTTATAAGCATATTTGGAAAACAAATTCAGCTTTGATATGATTTTGTAATATTTGTTATCATTGGGATTTACAAGATATATATATATATGTATATATATAATTATATATTATGTGGTTACTCTGGCTATTTTTTTGTTTTGATTTTAGAAGGAAAAAAGTGGACTTAACGTAACAGCACCTGTAGGGTTGCCTTTCAAAGCTATAAATGATACATTTTGAAATGTAATTGTCAACATGATTTTTACATAGAAAGTATAGAGCATATCAATACTCTTTCCATCATTTGTTTCTCAAACAGAATAGAAAATTCATTGTATTGCAATTTACAAAGTTTTTTTTAATACTCCTGTTAAATTTTACTTCTGTTTTGCTTGTTAGAAGAAAGGCAGCAGTTTCTGCTTTTTGAAAAATTAACATGACAGGACAAAAGTTGTAGCGTAGATGTTTTTAGTCGTGTGATGTGAAAATTCAAGCACAAGTCATTTTTTTTTTTCTATTGCGGCAAAAATTAACAATTTTAGGAAGAACAGTTGTAGAATGTAGATATAATCATACCTGAGAAAATCAAACACCCAAGCACAACCATTGTATCATTTTTTTGTCTTTCGCAATACTAACCATCATCTTCCTCTTCTACCCCCTCCTTCCCCACACACATCATTTGACCCCCCCCACCCCCACCCCCACCTCTGAATCACCCACCACCTGTGTTGTCGTCATGGCGTTAGGCTCTCGACGCCTGCCAGGAATTTTATCCCCTCGTCTGCGAACTCCCTCCCCCACCTTCCCAGTGGCCCCCAGTGGCCCCAGACAGAGTCCCATGTCCAGCGAGTCCAGCGGTGTCAGCAGTCGAAAAAGTTCGGCCGATAATCTTCTCCTGGATGGTGAGCCTTGGTGTTGTGAGACCCTCCCTGTGTCGCCTGTTGTATGTGCTCCTTGGTTATTTGTCGGGACATATGTAAAGGATTTCTTTCTTCCTTCTTTTGTTGTTGCGTTGTGTTTGGTGATAAGTTTGTTTTGCATGGGGGTTTTGTGTGTGTGTGTATATATTTCACCTTATGTTTCACCTTTTCCGTTGTCCCCTTTGTTATTTTGTGTACTGCCCTTTTCATTTCATGATTTAATGTTCATTTTTTAAATTTTGGAATAACTTGTAACCTAGAGTACATCTTAACAGGCTGAATTATTTGGTCAAATTAGATTGTAGAATTATTGATTTAACAAAAAAATTTTTTGGTTGGTGATTTTGTGTGTACTTTGGTTTAAGATGTTGGTGGTTACTGGTGTTTGTGTGTGTGTTTGAGTGAGTGAGTGTGTGTGTGTGCATACGTGAGTGTGTGCATGTGTGCGTGTTCAGTTCGATGTGTTATTGTGGTGGTTTGCTGCTAACCATATTTATTTTGTCATGGCAATTTTCAACCAGGTTCTAACATGTTAGTTTTGATATTACTGTTTTGTTACACATGCTTACTGCTCAAATTAACTGTTTGCAGTCTTTTCTAACACAATTTTATTTTAAAATCTTCCATATTTCAGATTTTGTCTATGTCTAGTCTGTAATTTGGACAGTGGGTTAATATTGAAACTTAACATTCATGTGATAATGTGACCGATCACTGCTTGTTCTTTGAGAGAGGTTGTGTTGGCTTAAAGTTTGTTTGTAGTTAAGCTGTACAGACAATGCAACACAATATTCGCTCTCTCTGTGTTTATCGATCTGTCTCTGTCTTCTCTATTTCTCTCTGTTCAACTTACACATTTGTGTGGATGTGTGTGTGTGTGTGTGTGAGAGAGAGAGCATACATGCTGGCATAATTTATACTTAGGTGTACGAGTGCTTGTGTGTGTGAAGGATGCATGCATGCGTGTCCATATGTGTGTATATCCGTGTGTGTGTGTATGTGTCGATCTGTCTCTGTCTTCTCTATTTCTCTCTGTTCAACTTACACATTTCTGTGGGTGTGTGTGTGTGAGAGAGAGAGCATACATGCTGGTATAATTTATACTTAGGTGTACGAGTGCTTGTGTATGTGTGTGAAGGATGCATGCATGCGTGTCCATATGTGTGTATATCCGTGTGTGTGTGTGTGTGTGTGAGAGTGTGTGTGTGTGTGTGCGCGCGTGTGCATGTCTGTGTGTGTGAGCCTTTATATACACTAGATTAAGCAGACTAAATTTTTTTTCATGTGCATGGCATTATGCGTCTCTCTCTCTCTCTCTCTCTCTCTCTCTCTCTCTCTCTCTCTCTCTCTCTCTCTCTCTCTCTTAATATATATATATATATATATATATATATATAATGGGGACGGGGTAGCTCAGTGGTCAGAGCACTCGCTTTCCCCCAGCCAAGTTAAGCAGCGTCGAGCGTGGTTACCAGTTGGATGGGTGACCGTTTGCGGGCCTTGGCTTCAGTACAGTTCCCCCAGTTCACCCAGCTGTAAATGGGTACCTGCCCTCTTTAGGGTCAGGGAAGGTAAAGCAGCGAGGGAGAGGAGATGGGCGCCGCCCTCAATATGCTGGCCTTAGAGAAGTGAGGTCTCTGACGCCTCGCTCCCCTACGACCTTATAGGTTATGGGTCTCCTTTACCTTTTACCTATATATATATATAATATCTGCCTGCATCCATATATATATCCATATGTCCTTGTTTGTCATAGATGCATTTTTGCATTTGCCTTTTGAGCAAAAAACATTAATGCATCAACAAAGTCACATGCACACACGCTCAAAAATCATTACGTAGAGGTAAGACCAACAAATCCCTGCTTTACTGATTAAACAGCAAAGCATCATGAGCAAAGGAACAATCAGAAAAAGCAACAAAAATTCTATATGGGAAGTATAAAAATGGCAATTTTTCGGAAACTTACAATTGTGTTTTTATTGTTTTGTTAGCTAGTTCTGTAGAGATTTTAACAGACTATAGAAAAAATACAATGACAAACTTAAGTGTTATAAGTGTGCATGTGTGTGTGTATTCTTAGGAACATCTACCTCAAGATTTTACATTATGGGTTAGCCAGCTTTTGTTTTAAATCAGAATGATCAGAACATAGGAAGAAGAAAATTCTCCCCTTTTCCCCCAGCCATTCCTTAGAAATGTAACTAAAATGATCGGTGTAATTAATATTTAGGTTTATAATTATGTTCTTAAAAAAACATACACCTTAGAAAAGATATGTGCACATGCTTTTTACAAGAACGGTTGCGATGCATCCACCTCAACAGCTTTACACAGTCGTAGTGAAATTTGATGTACACGTTTCCTTGAGAGAACCAGTCTATACATAACAATCACATGCAAAAATATCTTCTTTTTAAATTTATAACTGGCAGTAACGTTCTTTTAAAAAAAATTGTTTTTAATTGGAATCAACATTCTTTTTTTCTTATTTATAACTGGCATTAACATTAATCTTCCCCTTCCCTCGACAGACCTGTCGGAGAACCAGCAGCAGTTGCTGGACATCAACCAGCGCTACGAGATCGTGGGCGAGCGTCTGGCGGACAGGCAGCAGGAGCTCCAGCTGATGCTGACCTCCATCCGCACCTTCCTTCAGGACCTGCAGGACGTCCTGCAGTGGCTGGATGACAAGGACAAGCAGACCTCCACTGACGAGCCCCTGCCCACCAACGAGAAGGAAGCCAAGAAACAGCTCAAGCAGCATGAGGTGGGTGGTGGGGTGGGGTGTGCTTTGGTGTGTGTGTGTTCGTACAATTGGGGTTGTTTTTTTGTTGTTGTTGTTTTAATTTTTGTTGTTGTTTGTCCGTGGAAGTAAGTCAGGTTTGTTGCATAGTGAAATAAGGATAAACTGTTGAAAAATTCGGTGACAGTAGATTTTGATGTAATGTTTCCCAGATTCTTTTGTCTGTCGTTCTGTCCCTCTCCCTCTCTCTTTTTCTCTCTCTCTCTTTTTCTCTCTCTCTCTCTCTCTCTCTCTCTCTCTCTCTCTCTCTCTCTCTCTCTCTCTCTCTCTCTCTCTCTCTCTCTCTCTCTCTCTCTCTCCTCCCCCACCACACTCCTCTCTCTCTTTCTGCCACCATGTATATTTGAAAAAAAAAAAAAAAGAAGAGCTACGTTAATCATCGAGAACAAAAACAAAATTCTGAAGCTAGTTCTACCAGCATCGGATAAAATTCCTAACATGAGACAGTCATTTTTTCTGAACTTCCATCCAGTACTGATATTATTGGTAACTGTGAAGGACGTATGATAACATTTTAATGAGAACTACACTTAGTTGCTACATTTTCAGAAGAAAAACAATATCAAGAAAACAACAACGAAAACCTAAACAGAAAAGTGACGGATGATATGTGGTTTACCTCTGTGTGTGTGCAGGCATTCCACAGAGAGCTGCTGAGCAAGGAGGGACTGGTGGAGGACATTCGCAAGAAAGCTCAGGACCTCCTGAAGACCCGACGAGGAGTACCTGGGGAGGAGAGACTGCAGCAACAACTTCAGGAGCTGGGTATGTCTCGTAACACCCAACACCAGGGGGGGAGGGATAGCCTGACGGTTAGAGTGTTGTGATTTGATGGCCCGGATTTAAGCTACCTTGGAGACACCCATTCAATGTTCAAGGGGATTTTTGTCCTGGAGTTAACACCATTGCATACTCAACTTTCTTAAAGTCCTTTGGATGAGATTATGAACTGATGTCCTATGCATGAATGCACACACACACACAAAAAGAAGTCAAATATAGTATGCAGAAAGTTATTTGGGTTTTTTGTTGGTTTTTTTTAGATCTACACAATTTGCTTTGTATTTGATGTGTACTTAGTGCCTTTTGGTCTTTGGTAATTAGGACAGACATTTTTGTTTTCATTGTTTTTAGAACGCCTAAGAGTATACACTTTTATACCATAGTGCAGTGCAGTTTAGTGAAATATCGATGGTACCCCCTTCCTTAAATGTTGTAGTTTGTCATCTTATCAAAGCCGACGTTCTTACACCTGTGTTTTCTTGCAGACGACAAGTGGCACGGCTTACGAGCTACCTCTGAGCAGAGACGCAAGACCTTGGAAGACATGGTCAGTGACCTTCGCGACCTTCGTGAACTTGATGAGCAGCTGATGCGCTGGATTGGACAGAAGGATCGCATGTTGGACGTCCTTGGCCCAGTGGCCATGGAACCGGCCATGTTGGCCTCTCAACTTGAGCAGGTCAAGGTGAGGCCAAAGCTGTCAATGTTTGTTCTTTATTGGGTATGAAACGAAATGTTATCATGTTGATTGAAACTCTGATGTTTTGTGAAGTGTGGCCCATGAAATAGTACTCGGTTATTTCTTCTTCTTCTGCCTCTGTGTTCCCTGCTCAGTTATTTGAAGCCATGTGTAAAAATCTTGCAGAAAGAGGTAACATTCGTGCAGTTTCAGTCGTTAAGTTATAATTTTGATAGTTAATATTTTGATTTTAAACAGAATAAAGATTTTTTTTCTCCCAGTTTTGTTGGTTTGTTGTTGTGTGTATGTATGTGTGTGTGGTTGGGGGGAGGAGATGTTGAAGATTTTATATAGATTTTTTTTTGGGGGGGGGGAGGTTGGGGGACTATAAAAACAGCTACTCTTTAGCGTTCAACAAATTTAAGGAATTCCTTACGTCCCAAAAATTTCTTTAGTGACATTACTTATCACTTTTTCCCCCCTTCTCACTCCCACTCAGGTCTTGAAAGAAGAATGCTCCGCCCAAGAACCAATCTACGACCAGTTCCTGAACTGCGGTCACGCCATTCTGGACCGCTGCAACCCTGACTCCCAGGACGGCAAGGCCATCAGTCGCAAGCTGGACTCGGTCAGCAAGGCCTGGAGTCGCCTGCAGTCCCGCCTGGACGAGCGAAGCAAGAGCCTGAACTCCGTGGAGGGTATCAGCACGGAGTTTGCTGCCCTTACCCGCGGGCTGGCGGACTGGATGTCGGACTTCACCGATCGCTTGGACAACTTGGGGCCCATCAGCAACCAGCCGGACAAACAGGAGCAGCAACTGGAGCAGATCCAGGTAGGGAGAAAAGACTTTTTATGTTCAGTTGGAAATAATATAGCCTGTTATGGACAGGTTTTATCAGGTCACTTGAGAAATTTCTAAGATAGATAGTTATCATATATTGTCACAAAAGTGGATTTTGATAGGTAGCAATGTGTAAAAGTTGGAAAGGCTGGGGTTTATCTGAGCACATCACAAATTTAGATTTTGCTGAGACTTGAGAGTTTATTTCAAGAAACCCCCCCCCCCCCCCCCCCCCCCCCCGTGGGGACATGAAATTTAACAGTATTAGAGTCACAGGTGTGGGCATGCGGAGGTATTCCCTGAAAACAAACAGACCACTCCTACCACAAAACAGTCACATTCCAAATTGATAGCATTGAAAAGAAATTACACAAATTGTCACTAAAAAACATATATAACAGAACCAAACACTGCATTTTACCATAAGTTCGAATTCATATTTGCATGGTTTCCTGCATGTATAAGCATTAAACTACCACCAAAAAAAATCACACACACAAAAAAAGGGAAAAATTACACAAAAACTACAAACCCTGTTTTGTCTGGTCTGCTGTCGGGAGGGCATCTGAGTAATATCACTAAAAGTGAACAGACGTAAAATTGAAGTCAACAAATCACAAAATTAGAGACTTTGGCTCAAAGATAACTGATGGATTGCTTCGTCTCTGTCGCAGGAACTGGAATCTGATTTGCTGGAGCAGAAGCCGCGCGTGAACCTGGCCCGTGACCTGTGCCGTCAGCTGTGCGACAAAGCCAAGGACCCCTCCACCAAAGGGGACCTGCGCATCAAGATGGCTGCCCTGGAGAAGGACTTTGGGACACTGTGAAGAAACTGGGTCAGTGGGGGAATCGGCTGTTTGAGGGGAAGAGAAAATAGAACCTGAGGAATAAACAGAAGGAACAAACTTGAAAAAAAGACTTTAAAAAACACACTCACACACGCAGTCTCACACAACACACACACACACACAACACAACACAACACAACACAACACAAACACAAGGTTATTTGCTTCTTTTGTCTTCCAAGTCTTAGTGATTTAAAGCATCTTAAAACAAAGAAGATTTTGAGGGTTTTGTGTGTGTTTTTTACCATACAATTTCTAAGCCATTGATTCTATCTTGTAAGGATAAGCAAAACCTGATAATAATCCAGGTTACACATATTAGCATCTGTGTCTGTAGTATTGTGATCAGTAGTCGGTATTATTGTGATGTTGTTATACCCTGTTGTGTTGCTGTGTGTGTGTGTGCGTGTGATTGTGTGTGCAACTTCATGTGTGTGACTTTGTGCGTGTGTCCATGTGTGTATCTTCCTGTGAAGAAAAAGGGGATCAAAAGATAGGAGATGAGATACTGTGTAAAACACCGAGAAACTGTCATAGATTTCAAACAGTGAAGAAAAGCCATAGACTACGATTATGATTACCGTTACGCCATGTCGACAGAGGCCCGCAAAGCTGCAGTGGAGACAGCGACACGGGAAGCTGCTCAGTTCAAGGCCGACTGCCATGACCTTTTGAACTGGGTCAACTCGCCACTGACCGGTTGAATGATGCTGAGGCCATCTCCAGTGACCCAGATGCCCTCCGACAGCAGACCAGACAAAACAGGGTGTGTAGTTTTATGTGTCATTTTTCCCTTGTTTTTTGTTTTTTTAAAAAGGAGTTTTTAAAATAAAATAAAAAAAGAGGAGGGGGTGGGTAGGGGCTAAAAAGGGTGTTCTGTTTGAAATTTTGCTTTAAAAACAAATGAATACCTTAGTTACACACTCACAAATTGATGGATTGATTTCCTTCGAATTGGTTTTTTTTTGTTTGTATTCTTTCATCACTACGTTCCCCCCCCCCCACCACCCCCACCACCACCCCACCCCACCACCACCATTAAAGGTAACCACCACATTCCGACTGTCAGAAGACTTCTCTGGTAACTTATAAACGATGAAGCCTCTCTGTCGCCAAAAAAAACAACAGGACCTACAGCACGAGCTGGCCCTGAAAGAAGCGGACCTCAAAGAGCTGCTGGAGAAGGGAGACGCGCTGATGGAAGGCTCCTCCCCGTCCGCCGAAGTGAGGGCCATCGCCGACACGCTGGGCGAGCTGAAAGGGGAGTGGGACCGGCTGAAAGAGGAAGCAGCAGAGCGCGAGAGCCGGCTGGCGAGGGCCGACAGCCACGCGCAGCATTTCACCGAGCAGCTGGATAAGCTGGTGATGTGGCTGAACACGGCTGAGGAGAAGCTGGACAAGATGAAGTCGGACGACCTGGGCAGGAAGGACATTCAGCAGACGCTGAAGGACTTGCAGGTCAGGGAGGGGGGGTTTGTGTGTGTGTGTGTGTGCGTTTTTGGTTGGTTGGTTGTTGTTGGTTGGTTGAGTGGTTTATGATGGTGGGACATGAGTTTTGTGTGTGTGTGTGTGCATTTTTGGTTGGTTGGTTGTTGTTGGTTGAGTGGTTTATGATGGTGGGACATGAGTTTTGTGTGTGTGTGTGTGCGTTTTTGGTTGGTTGGTGGTTGTTGGTGGAGTGGTTTATGATGGTGGGACATGAGTTTTGTGTGTGTGTGTGTGCGTTTTTGGTTGGTTGGTTGTTGTTGGTGGAGTGGTTTACGATGGTGGGACATGAGTTTGTGTGTGTGTGTGTGTAAGTAAGTCTTCAATTTTAACATCTTTCCACTTGAAGTGATACTAGACGGCCCTAAAATAGGAGACTGAATGAAAGAGATAGATAGATAGATAAATAGATAGTGTGTGTGTGTGTGTGTTGCTCGGTCAGAGCTCCAAGGTTCACTACTGGTGAGGTTTTGTTGGGTATGTGACTATTTGCTCACCATTAAGGTAGGTGCATTTCGATTTAGGAAAGGATGTTGATTTAAAGTAAGTGATGATTTGAATGCATTGTTGTGAAGTGATTTACACAAAGCTTGAGAGCGAATTCTGTTCTGGCCGTAAACATAGGCTTTTAGGTTTGACTTGTTGGAAAATACTTTGTTGGTAATGATTATCTAGGGTATGTTCATTTCAGATTTTGATCACGGGAAAAGCTTCCATATTTGTTGATAGTCCTTGTGATATAAATTTAAATTTCATTCACCTGAAAGTTCTTTTAAAAAAATTTGTATTGATGTTTCAGAATGTGCACTTGTTAAATATACATTGTAATTGAAAGGCCAACATTTCGATGATGTGGAATTGATTATAATTTGTAAGTCATACAATAGTGAACTGGTGATATGTGAGTGGTAGTGTGGCAGGGAACAGGGGGAGGGTGGTGGTGTTCAAGTTTTTAGCAAATGACTGGTGATGAAGTCGGATTGTAAGTCAAGTATTGCGTGTTATTTTGTTTGTTGTAAAGGATTGCTGTGTTGACAGAAGGGAGTATTACTGGACAAGAAATGTCACGTAGTTTGCACTGTTTGAATGAAAAGCACCAAATGAATTGTTACCATATGTGTGTGCAGGGCTTGGAGACAGAGGTGCAGAGGAAGGGACAGGCAGTGGACAAGCTGGAGCAGGAGGGTCAGTCCCTCAAGGGCAGTGTGGACACCGGCAAAGACGACATCGACGGCCGCCTCAAGGCCACCCACCAGAGATGGGACAGAATCAACAAAGGTCAGTGCCTGGGTGAAGTTTTACTGTAAATGTTGGTTGGAGTTTGTTGTTGTTGGTTGTTGTTTTTTTTAGTTGTTTTTTTTTTTTGGGGGGGTGTAGTTTTTTATTTTGGGGTTTTAGTTTTTTTTTCTGGTTTGACTTATTTTGGTTGGGTTTTTAAAAATCCTAAATGTGTGTGTGGGTTGTTGTCTGTACATGTGCTCATTTTCCGTGGTGTGTTTGTGAATATTTGTGTGAGAGAGCGAGGGAAAGAGATAGAGAGGAACAAAAAAATATGTGAGAGAGAAAGAGGGCAAACATCATAATTATGTGTGTGAGAAAGAGTAAAAGAGAGGGCGATAAAGTCAGTGTGCTTGTATGCATGTGTGTATTGAAACCTCACCCACTTTTTCTGAATCGGTTCCACCTCCCCAATCTTTTCTGTGTCACTCCATCCATCCTACTCTTAGCTTTTTCCCTTCTTTATACTTCATCCATCCACTCCTACCACTTAAATAATAATGTATGGAATTTATATAGCGCTGAATTTGTAAAGCAACAAATCAAAGCGCTCCCACTTCTTTCATCTCATCTTTCTCCCACTTCCCACTTCCCAAAGCGCTTCCACTTCTTTCATCTCACAAGCTAATTCCTCAGACTACCACCCATCATGTACTCTCTCTACCTGCACTGTCGTGTACAGCGGTGGCCGACCGTTCGTCCCACCTGGAGGACCTGAGTCAGAGGATGGGAGAGGTGCAGGACACACTCGCGGAGGCCAACAGCGCCCTGACCAAGTGGGAGGACAAGCTGGCCAAACACAACAGCCACGGGGCCTCCGCCAAGGATCCCAAACACATCGACAAGATCAAGGTGCGTACCTACCTACGCACGTATGCTCCTGCCAGGAGGAAGATTTGATGACTGGGGTTGGTTGGTGGTTTTTTAGGGTTTTTGTTTTGCTAGAGCTCTAAGGTTCAGCAGTGGTGATATCTAGTGTCTGAGACCATTTGCCTGCCATTGAGGTTACCACATTGTAACTTCAGGGATGTTGTGTAAACACGACACAAGTGTGTGTGTGTGGTTTTGGTAGTTTTTTTGGTTTATTTGAATTGTCATCGGTTCATACTGACATGCGAATGCATATCTATCCAAAAGGTGGGAACAGGCTTCAGTTTGTGTGCAAGATGTCCTGCCTGTGTTCATATTCTGGACCTTGGTTTTTAGTTTCATTTAAAGGACTTTCAGGAGAGTGGAGTCGATATTGATGTTAACTCTTAAGGGAAAAATCCCCTTGAATTTGCGCTTTGGTGGGTGGCCTGTGACCTGTGCTGTCAGATAGCCAGTTTGTTGCTCTAACCACTCAGGGCATCTCATTCTATTGGTCCTGGTTCACAGGTCGCAGATCCAAGTCTCGGCAGTAGCGAGTGGACTAAGGGTAGGACAATTTTTGTAAGAAAGCCTTGTGTATGAACTTAGGCTATACTTCCCAGCATCAGTTAGAGAAACCTGATGTGCAGTCCGAGGTTGTTCATTTGGTTTGTCTTTCTTTCTTTTTGACACAGAACTTGTTGGAGGACTCGGGTTGGCTGGACAACCAGTTGGAAACGGCAGAGAGTCTGATGGACGGGGTGGAGGCAGACGGAGGTGACGCCAGTGACCTTCGGGCCGAGAAAGGTCAGCTGGCCGAGCGACACCAGGCTCTGCAGGAGCAGCTGACGGAACTGGTCACCGACATGGAAACAGGCTCACAGATTGTCCAACAGTTCCAGGTTAGTGCTCCCACAACAACCCCCCCACCTTCTTTTAAAAAAATTTTTATTGTGCAGTTTCTTGTGTAACAGATTGGGAGGGAAGTTTGAAGATTTTTGTCTCTTTTTTTTTTTGGAATTGTAGATTTTGTGTCTTTCTGATTGAAGTTTAAGGCAACTGAAAATTCTGTTCACAGTTTTAATTTTGGGGTGAAATTGTAGATTTTGTGTCTTTCTGAATGAAGTTTTAAGGCAACTGAAAATTCTGTTTAAAGTTTGAATTTTGGAGTGAAATTGCAGATTTTGTGTGCTTTCTGAATCAGCCTTGGAACTGAAAATTCTGTTTAGAAATTGGGAGTGAAATCTTTCATCATTATGCTTTGTGAAGGAGCTGTTTAACTGAAAAAAACGTGTACTGTTTGGCAGGGCCTGCTGAAGACAGTGAGCGGCCAGCTGTCTGAACTGGACTCTGAGCTGGACACCAAGAGCCCTGTGTCCAGAGATGATGGGGAGCTGGACAGACAGAGCACAGACATCAAGGTAGGTCTCCATAACCTTACAAGTTAACCGTGAGGTTCTGGGTTCGATTCCCAGCCTCGCCCTTTCTTCCCAGTTTGACCAAAAAATCGAACTGAATGTCAGTCTTTCGTATGAGACTATAAACCGAGGCCCCATGTTTGAACGCATGCAGAACATCTTACGCACACGTTAAATCCTGTTCCGCTTTTCGGAAGAGTAGGCCATTGTGTGCCGGTGGAAACAGATGACAAAATTTACAAAACCGCATGCACATGGGGACTGGATGTAAAAAGCACATGAGTGCTTATTCCATTTTCCTCGATATAAAAGAATAAATAAAATAATATGGTCTGGCATAGCTGTCTGTTTATCAGCTCTTGTATCAGCTGCAATTTTGGGAAAGATACTAAATTTGATAGTCAGCAGGCATGTGGATTATTTTTTTTTTTTAGAAATTGGAGAGGGTAGTCTTTTTCCTAAGCAGAAAAGTTTGCACAGAAAATATTTTGTGTGCAAGGAATGTTCTTTTCAGAGTTGGGTTTTGGTGGTGTGTAGAAATGAGTAATGCACTTCCAAAATACTTGCTCAAAAACGTCCTGAAACAAGACGAATCATGAGTGTTTAAGTGAATGTTTTACACGTGTGTGGGATATGTGTGTGCATGTACACACACACACACTCCAACACGCACACATGCACATCAAGTGAAAATGAAACGTATTTCTACATTTAGCTCCCAGAAGATAAAAACCTGAAAACTTTGTTGTATTCTTTATGTTATATTCTTTATTTTGCAGGAATTCCTTGCTCGACTTGATGACAAGATGGAGAATTTGGACGACCTTCAGAACCAGGCTGATGACCTTAGGAGTGCTGGTTACGTCTCCGATCCTGAAGCTCTGAAGGCACAGGTATAATGACTGTTGAATATGCCCTGTGTGTGTGTGTGTGTGCGAGCTTGTGCATGTAAAGGTGTACTCTTTTTCTATTTTTTATTATCAGATGCAGGTGTACACTGCGTTTGCTGCTGGTATTTTATGGAATGATTTAACAGTTATTCATGAAGAAGTCGTCTCCCTTAATTTTTCAGAAAGAAAGAATTTAGTGATAAAGCCTAGTGGCTGATTCAGTAATTGAGATCTGAAGTGTTCTTTTGTTATATAGATTAAAATGTATATAAGTTATTTTCAAGTCTAGTTGTTTTTTTGATGAGTTGGATCTGAAGTTTTCTAAAATGAAAGGCATGGTAAGCCCAGAAAGCGGAGAGATAAACGCTTTATAAACAAAAAGCCACTCTTTCCACCATCATCACCATCATTCACTCACACCGACGCTCTCTCTCTCTCTCTCTCGCCACACAGGTGGACGCTTTGTCCAAACAGCACGCCGCCCTCAGGGATAAAGCCCTGCAGCGACAGAAGGACATAGAGCAGAGCCAGCAAGGGCTGGAGGAGCTGACAGCGGCTCTGAACACGACCCGGCAGGGCATCACTCAGGCCACAGCTGATGTGGACTCCATGGGACCCACTGCTGGAGAGGTGTCTGCCATCAAAGCTCTGCAGGAGGAACTCAAGGTCTGGTGTGGAGAATGCTCGAAGAAAAATAAATTAATTGTCTGGGGGTGGTCGTGGTGGGAGTTGTGGTCATGGTGGGGAAGGTGGTGGTGATGGTTATTTATTTATTCTTTTATATCGAGGATAATGGAATAAGCACTCGTGTGCTTTTTTTAAATCCAGTCCCCGTGTGTATGCGGTTTTGTAAATTTTGTCATCTGTTCCCACCGGCACACGATGGCCTACTCTTTCGAAAAGCGGAACAGGATTTAACGTGTGCGCAAGATGTTCTGCATCCGTTCGCACACGGGGCCTCGGTTTATAGTCTCATCCGAAGGATTATAAGGTTATAATGAAGTGACAGGATGGGAAAGGGAGAGTGTGTGTGTGTGTGAATTTGAAACAAAAATTGGGGGTGGGATGGGGGGGTTCTTAGGGCAGTGAGTAGTGTGTGTATTATTCTGTTCATTTACACAGTTTCATTTGCAGTGAGAGTGTATTCAGGATCATGCAGACTTTGTCCTTCTCTGTTGTATGTTTGTTTTGTGTGACTGTGTTAATCTTTTGTGAATTACTTTTGCATGATTGTGTGTGAATGGTTTAAAATCCAAACGCTTTAGATTCGTTTGCTTGACAAGATTCAGCGACATAACAATTCCATACATTATTATCATCATATATCCTGCTTTTACATGTGGTTTAAGTTTTATCTTGAACATGTACTCTCTTTGTTTCCAGGGCTTCGTCAAGGCCACGGTAGACCCCCTGCAGAAGCAGCTGGACTCTGTGGTCTCCCAGGGCCAGAACCTCATCAAATCGGCACCCCCAGGCTCCAACACCAGCGGCCTGGAGACGGACCTGGAGTCACTGACGGACCGCTGGGCAGAGCTGAGCGAGAAGGTGTCCGAGCGCGAGAAGAACCTGGACGGGGCCCTGCTGCATGCTGGGAAGTTCCAGGACGCCATGGCCTCGCTGCTGACCTGGTTGGCCGAGACCGAAGAGATGGTGGCTAATCAGAAAGCCCCCTCCCCGGAACAGCGAGTTGTCAAGGCCCAGCTCCAAGAACAGAAGGTAAAGTGTAGTGATCGGGTTTGGTTGGTTGATGTTACGCTGAGGTTTTGTTGTGTTCTTGATATTGCTGTTATGCTGAGGTTTGGTTGTATTCTTGATATTGCTGTTATGCTGAGGTTTGGTTGTATTCGTGATATTGCTGTTATGCTGAGGTTTTGTTGTATTCTTGATATTGCTGTTATGCTGAGGTTTTGTTGTATTCTTGATATTGCTGTTATGCTGAGGTTTTGTTGTATTCTTGATATTGCTGTTATGCTGAGGTTTTGTTGTATTCTTGATATTGCTGTTATGCTGTTTTGTTGTGTTCGTGATATTTTTTGGGTTTGAATTTTTTTTTAATACGTGGTAAAGAGTTTTGGAATCAGTTTATCAAATTCTTATCATTTATTTGTAATGACAGCAGAATTACTAGGTGTATTTGGCAAATTCTTGAATTTTTCAGGCAAAATAGTTTCTTGTTGTGTAATATGTCTTTTAGCAAAAGGCATCTTTTGCTAGTTTTTGTAGCAAAATCTGTCTTGTCTGTTGAATTCCATTCAGCGTATGGCTTAATTTCAACTTGAATTTTTCAAGCAAAAATCTTATCTTGCCTTTGTCACACCACAATTTTTCAAGTAAAAATCTGTCTTTGAATTCCACACCAGTCTATTTCATGCACACACACACACACACACACACACAAATCTACCACACCCATTTCACTCCATTCAACAACACCCTCGGTGGGAGGGGATAGCCTAGTGGTCAGAACATTGCGCTGGCAATCTGATACCCGGGTTCGATTCCCATTCAAGGGGGATATTTTCCCCTGGAGTTAACATCAATGCAGACTCCACTCTCCCCTAAAAGTCCTTCGGATGAGACTATAAACCGAGGCCCCGTGCGCGCGAACGCACGCAGACCATCTTGCGCACACGTTAAATCCTTTTCCGCTTTTCGTAAGAGTAGGCCGTTGCGTGCCGGTGGGAACAGATGACAGAATTGACAAAACCGCATACACTCAGGGACTGGATGTTTAAAAAAAAGCACATGAGTTGCTTATTCCATTATCCTCGATATAAAAGAATAAATAAATATTAAAAAAAGATAAATCATCTCCGTGTGTGTGTGTGTGTGTAATATATAAGAAATATAAAAGAATAAATAAATAAATAAATAACCTGCGTTTCTGCCCCTTCCTTCTTCATAGTAAGTAAGTCTTCAATCTTAACGTCTTTCCACTTTTAAAAGTGATACCAGATTCCCTTTTTTTCCCCAGCTGGTGCAGAAGATGGTGAGCGACCGCGCGCCCAACGTGCAGGCAGTGAAGGAATCAGGCTCCCAGCTGCTGAAAGGCAAGGACAGCGGCAAGGAGCGCAAGAACATCCAGAAGGAGCTCCAGGGGCTGGAGGACCGCTGGAGCGCCCTCACCAGGAAGGTGTCGGAGCGGGCGGCCATGTTGGAGGAGGTGCAGGGCCTGGCCGGCCAGTTCACGGAGGTGCTGGAGCCCCTGACCTCCTGGCTGGAGGTCGTGGACAAGCAGTTCGCCGCCCTGGAGCCCCAGTCGGCCGATGCCGAGGGCATTGAGAAACTGATCGGGGAGCTGCAGGTGTGTGTTGGTGGTTTGTGTGGGGATTGGATTTGGGTCATTTCTGGAGGAGACTATTGGAATGTATGTGTGTCTGTGTGTTCTCTAGCTCTCAGTCCTGTATTTTTTTAAATCTAGCTCTCAGTCCTGTATTTTTTTAAATCTAGCTCTCAGTCCTGTATTTTTTTAAATCTAGCTCTCAGTCCTGTATTTTTTTAAATCTAGCTCTCAGTCCTGTATTTTTAAAAGTTATTTTGTGTTTTATGGTTTTATGCTCTTGTTAGCAAACATAACTATATACTCCTCTCTTTCTGTTGGTCTTTTTTGTGGTTATTCTTATTCTTTCAAGTTAAATGTGTATCTCTGGCCTTGTAATGTGTGTTGGGAAGGGGAGGGGGTGCATACAAACACAAGAACTGTTTTAGTGGTGTGTATTTTGTGTGCATGTATGCAAAGTTCTATTTGTGTGTTTCTGTAGCTGGTATCCATGTTATCCCAGCATACAACTTGATAGTTCTGTGTCTTCTCTGCTCATCCAGAAACTGGAAAACGAAGCAAGCGAACAGGAGCCTGCCGTCAGACAGCTGGCCGCCACTGGCAAAGATCTTCAGGATTTCTGCAAAGGTGAGGGCTGTGTTCTTTTTCTCTGTACAGCACACAACAGTAGCAAAAATCAGTCAGTGGCTTCATGAGTCATTTGTGTGCAGATTTCATTGTTTTCAAACAGTTAAAATGACCACAAAACAGAAATAATGCCAAAATCCCTCACCCCCCCTCGCCACACCTCGCAAAAACATGAAAAGACATAATGCTTTCAACAAAAAAGTGTGTCTGGCTTCATATGCTGTTATCATATTCAACATCTGCCGTTCTCTGTGTGTGTGTGTGACTCCAGGAGAGGACGTGATCCTGGTGCAGATGAAGATTGACGACGTGCAGAAGCGCTTCGGGATGCTTTCCAATTTACAGTTAGTCTTGTCGACTTGTATGTGTTTAGGGAGGGTTGGGTGCACAGTCAGAATGTTTAGTGGGTGTGTTTTTTGGAGGACATATCCAACGCTGACTGTCCTTATGCCCACTTGGCCGAGAGAGTGGGGATGTACTGTGGGCAAGGCATCTCCACTATAATCAAATTTCTGCCCAGTTTCCAAAACAGCAGCTGCCTCCTCTGCTGGTCATCGTCGGACACGATGGACAAACATACAATAAATTAGCTGGTACAGGAGTTATTCTACTTTAGCATGCTTTCACGCTCTGCAAATATTACTTGTTAAATATCTGGTAACAAAACCGATCTGTTCCTTCCAGGTTTTGGAGGTTGAATTTTGTGTGTACTGCCCTTTTTGTGTATGTTGTTATAATAATAATCATATATGGAATTTATGTAGTGCTGAATCTTGTAAAACAAACAAATCGAAGCACTTATAGAGGCAGCTGCAGTCTTTTTTGTGGAAGTATAGGATTGTAAAAACATGTTACAGGCAACAAGAATTACAGTCAGAGGACAGTAAAAGATTGGGTAAAAGAAAGTCTTTATTTGTTAGGAAAGGTATGTGTATGTTTGAGTTTTATTGATGACAGTGTGTCTGATGTAGCAAGATCAAAATTAGGTTTTTGCAGACAAGTATCGGTGTTTTAAAAAAAATTCAAGATTGAACCAGTTATTCTGTTCTATTCAAAATAAATTATTTTTTTACTTGAAAAAATATGTATATCTAAACTGAATCTTACTGTCAGAGTGCAAGGAATTTCAGCAGAGAAAAAAATGGATCTCTTAGAACATGACATGATTGTGATCATTGAGAAAAAAATAACCAGCAGTTGCAAGATGAAAAGATGTCAAGAGTCCTTCGGATGAGACTATAAACCGAGGCCCCGTGTGCGAACGCATGCAGAACATCTTGCGCACACGTTAAATCCTGTTCCGCTGTTTGAAAGAGTAGGCCATTGTGTGCCGGTGGGAACAGATGACAAAATTTAAAATAAACTGCATACACACGCATAAATAAATGTTTAATAAAGTCATCTGAGCGCTTTGATTTGTTGCTTTACAAGATTCAGCGCTATATAAATTCCATATATTATTATTAAAGTTACAGTGTTGGGGACGGGATATCTCATGGTCGGAGCACTTGCTTTCCCCCAGCCAAGTTATGCAGCGTCGAGCGTGGTTACCAGTTGGATGGGTGACCGTTTGCGCGCCTTGGCTTCAGTACAGTTCCCCCAGTTGTAAATGGGTACCTGCCTCTTTAGGGTCAGGGAAGGTAAAGCAGCGAGGGAGAGGAGATGGGCGCCGCCCTCAATATGCTGGCCTTAGAGAATTGAGGTCTCTGACGCCTCGCTCCCCTACGACCTTATAGGTTATGGGACTCCTTTACCTTTACCTTTTTTTTATTTTATATATTATTATTATTATTAAGAGAAATATTGACTGTTGTTGTGTGCAGGAGTTGCTGGCACAGCTGGAGGAGGTGCAACCCCTGCTGGACATCATCAATTCGGAAGGGGCAGACCTGTCGGAGGTGACTCCTGGTGACGCCAGTCTGCGTGTGGAGGACGTCATCCACAAGGACAACAAGAGGTTCGACAACCTGCGGGAACAGATCGAGAAGCGGGCTGAAAAGGCAAAACTGACCCGCCAAAAATCCAGAGAGGTAGGTTGTTTTTTTATGGTTTTATACAGATTTTCTTTTGTTTTGGACTGAATGTTCCGTAACATACGGTACAGCCTGTTTTAAGCCCAAATCTGCTCAAAGAGCGGGTCTGAATAAACATTGCTGATCTGAACCGAGAAGTGTGATAGTTTTCTGTAACTGGCTTTTATTCAAGTTTTGACCGAAAGTGTTTTGAAGGGAGATTTATTTCATGGTTTTTATGATTTTGTGAAAATGGCTGCAAGGTGAATTTTCAGGGAGAACCAGTGTGCCCTTTAGGACCTACCCAACAAGGGATTTTTGTAGTGGTTTTGTGCAGGTAACTTTCTGAGCACCCTAGCATGCTGATGCATTTTCCTCTTAGTTTCCTCAATGAATCAGCCATCTTGAGTGTGAAAAAGACCGGAACAGAAAGAAATATAGTTGTGCCAGTTTGCATTCTGGTTCAGTTTATTTTTTTTATTTATTGCAAAAAAAGTATATTACCAGAATAAACAGATATTGCATCTTGCTGACAAATTTTTTGGAGACATGATGGACTGATGTGTGTGTATGTGCATGTGTGTGTGTGTGTGTGTGTGTGTGCGTGCGCGTGTGTGTGTGTGTGTGTGTGTGTGTGCAGGTGATTGGGAACTGAGTGAGCTGCTGGACTGGTTCAGTGAAACGGAGAGCGCCCTGAAGAACCCCTCTCCTGTCACTGCCAACCCTGACTCCCTGCAGAAACAACTGGCAGAGCAAAAGGTGCTGCTGACACACTGCTGTTGTCCGTTTGCTTTTCTGATAGTGATACCACTTGGACATTAGACAATGATTTCTTTTTGGTGGGGGGTTAGGTGGGGAGGGGAGTAGATGGTTATTTATGGCTAAACTCCCGTCTTGGTGAAAACATTTTTTGTATGAAACTAGATGTGGATTTCTGTGTGTATTTTGTTCATCTTCTGTGTCCTTTTATTCCTTGCTTTCAGCATGTTTACTTTTTAGCAGTTTCCCACACACACAAAAATCATCATAACCAAGAACAGAATCCTCCTATTCCACATTTTCAGGATGTATTAACGTGTTAACCATCAGCAAATTCAGCACATCATCATAACCAAGAACAGAATCCTCCTATTCCGTATTTTCAGGATGTATTAACATGTGTACTATCAGCAAATTCAGCACATCGTCAAACCCACGACCTAAACCTCTTTACTCCACGCTCTCCAGGCCCTGAATGAAGACGTCAGCGCCCAGAAAGCCAAAGCCCGCGACGCCCTCTCCTCGGGCAAGAAGCTCCTCAACGACCACGTCCTGGACGACGAGACTCCCCTGCGCACCAAGATGGAGGACCTGAAACAGACGTCGGACACCGTCAGCGCGGCCACCAGCGAGAGACTGTCCACGCTGGAGCAGGCCCTGCCCCTGGCCCGCCACTTCCGAGAGGCTCACACCGACCTGGTGACCTGGCTGGATGAGGTGGAGCCCGCTGTGGACCAGCTGGATGTGCCCTCTGTGGATGCTGAGCAAGTGAAGAAACAGCAGGAGAAGGCCAAGGTGGGTGTGTGCCTGGAGCTCTCTGTGTGGTGTGTTGGTTTTGTGGCAGTGAAAAGAGTTTTGAAAAGAGTGTGTGCTTTTGTACTTGTGTGCATACATTGAGAGAAAACGATCATCATCATCTGTGCCTTATTGGCACGTAGGGCTGCAACAAATGTTCTCCACTCCTGTCTGTCCTGGGAAGATAAAATCGGAGAGTGGACTGGCTTTGAGTGGAACGATATGCTACGGAAAGCAGATGACTGTGGGGAGTGGAGGAAGCTGGTTGCAAAATCTTCATTGGTGCCCCCACGGGACTACAGGGAGAAGTGAAGGTGGTGAAGAGGAAGCATACATTGGGGCGATAAAAGATAGTGAGCTTTTCAGTGTGTGCGCTTAGATTCAGGCACATACCTGTGTGTATCATGTATGTGCTTTTTTAAAAATCTTGTGATGAATCTGTTGATGCGAATAAAGTCTCTCTGTGTTGTTTCAGACGACACAGAGGAAATGTTTCAGTGTTGTTCTTTTATTGACTTGTTATTGAGCTGTTTGTTTTTTGTATGAAACATCAGCAAAAGACTGAGTAAGAAAAACCAAGACCTAGCTGTCCGTATATCTTGATTTTTCTTTGTTTTTCTCCAAAATGGAAATAGCCTATAAAAACTTTGAGAACCGTAGACTTTTTCCTCAAAAGGTACAAACACATTTTTATGACTGTTCCATAAAACTTTCACAACCATAGACTGCTTTCTGAAAGGTACAACAGGCACATTGATTTTTATCACCTCTCTTTTTCTTCCCTAAGGTACTGAAACAAGAGATCCAGGATCGCAAGCCAGCAGTGGATCGCCTGAACAAGACCGGGGCTGCTCTGGCCTCGCTGTGTGACCAAGAGGGCGCCAATGAGATCAACGCCATGCTGGACGATGACAACCGACGCATGGACGAGGTTCGAACCCGAGTCCGCGACCGCTCCAACTCCATTGACCTTGCCATGCAGCAGTCTGCTGAGGTGGGTATTGTGGAGAGATTTGCTTTTTTCGGTTGTTGTTGTTGTTTTGACTCTTCAGTATTGCGGGCAATAAAATGCATGGTAATAAAATGAATAATAATAATAATGTATGGAATTTAGATAGCACTGAATCTTGTAAAGCAACAAATCAAAGCGCTCAGATGATTTTTTTTTTTTTAAATAATTTTTGTGAATGTGTGATGATGATGTGTACTTTATTGTGGTTCATAAGAAGTGGTATGTTTCTGAATACATTACAGACTTTTTGGGGTTTTTTTTTTTGTATTTTTTTCATATTTCGCGATTGCTTTGTAAATGTTTGCATAAATTATTTTAGACATAATTGTTGATTGCTATTGACTTTTTCTGGGTTTTTTGGTTTTTTTAAGGAGGGATGTTCTAGAGGGGTTTTTTCTTACTTGTTTCCTTTCTTTCTTTCTTTCTTTTCTTAAATTAAAATTCCAGAAGAAAAGATATTACAGGTTGAAACTAGTAAACTTGAGAAGGGTTTTTGCTTGGTTGGTGGGTGGGTTGTTTTTTTTAATTAAGAAAAAAAAGGCATTCTGAGAAGGGATTTTAAGAGAAATCTTTTCTGAATAAGACATTTGAGGTTGTTATTCTTAACCTTCAAAGGTTAAAGTATTTGAAATAGGAAGTGTGTGGGAAGGTGTGCGATGAAAATTTGAAGCTTTAGACAAATTGGTTGCATTGAGCTTCTTTCCTATTTGTTTTAGGAGGGTCTGGTTTTTTGTTATTGTTCTTGTTCTTCGTTTCGTAATAAAATCATGGAAAAATGTCAGGTTGAACACTGAGGTAACTTGAGAAGTTTTGCATGGTGGTGGTGGACCTTGTGTTTTTACATTAGAAAACAAAGGCTTGGGAGAAAGGATTTGAAGATGTATCTTTTTGAAAGACATGGTGGGGGTACTAACTCAACTGTTAAGATTGTATCAGTTGTAAAGGGGGGGAAAGAGAAACTTTGAAGATTGTTTCAGTTTGCTAACAGTAGGGGTGGTTGTATTGGTGTGTGACGTCAGGAAAACTGGAAGATTGTGCTCGTTGAAGGAACAGTGGAAGAGCGGAACCCATTGACGCTCACAGTAACAAGCGGGAAATAAACCAAGTTGAAATTTGTCATTCAGTTATTGAGAACAGTGGGGGGAAAAACAACCTGGAAGATCTGTTTCAGTTTGTAACAGTGGGGGAAAAAAACCCTGTGAAGATTGTTTCAGTTTGTAACAGTGGGGGGGGGGGGGGGGGGGAACTGTGAGATGTCGGTACGGGGGGGGGGGGGACCTGGAGATGTTTCAGCTTGTAACAGTGAGGGGGAAAAAAACAACCACTGTGGAAGATTGTTTCAGTTTGTAACAGTGGGGGGAAAAAACCCTCTGAAGATTGTTTCAGTTTGTAACAAGTGAGGGGAAAAAAACCCTGTGAAGATCATTTCAGTTTGTAACAGTGAGGGGGGGAAAACAACCCTGTGAAGATTGTTTCAGTTTGTAACAGTGAGGGGAAAAAAACCTGTGAAGATCATTTCACCTTGTAACAGTGAGGGGGAAAAAATAACCTGTGAAGATCATTTCAGCTTGTAACAGTGAGGGGAAAAAAACAACCTGTGAAGATCATTTCAGCTTGTAACAGTGAGGGGAAAAAACCCTGTGAAGATTGTTTCAGCTTGTAACAGTGAGGGGAAAAAAACCTGTGAAGATCATTTCACCTTGTAACAGTGAGGGGAAAAAAATAACCTGTGAAGATCATTTCAGCTTGTAACAGTGAGGGGAAAAAAACAACCTGTGAAGATCATTTCAGCTTGTAACAGTGAGGGGAAAAAACCCTGTGAAGATTGTTTCAGCTTGTAACAGTGAGGGGAAAAAACAACCTGTGAAGATCATTTCAGCTTGTAACAGTGAGGGGAAAAAACCCTGTGAAGATTGTTTCAGCTTGTAACAGTGAGGGGAAAAAACAACCTGTGAAGATCATTTCAGCTTGTAACAGTGAGGGGGAAAAAACCTGTGAAGATTGTTTCAGTTTGTAACAGTGAGGGGAAAAAACAACCTGTGAAGACTGTTTCAGTTTGTAACAGTGAAGGGGAAAAAACACCCTGTGAAGACTGTTTCAGTTTGTAACAGTGGGGGGAAAAAAAAACTTGTGAAGATTGTTTCAGTTTGTAACAGTGAGGGGAAAAAAACAACCTGGGAAGATCGTTTCAGTTTGTAACAGTGAGGGGAAAAAACAACCCTGTGAAGATTGTTTCAGTTTGTAACAGTGGGGGGAAAAAACCCTGTGAAGATTGTTTCAGTTTGTAACAGTGGGGGGGGGAAAGAAACCTGTGAAGATTGTTTCAGTTTGTAACAGTGGGGGGAAAAAAACCCTGTGAAGATTGTTTCAGTTTGTAACGGAGTGGGGGGGGGGGGGGAACCTGTGAAGATTGTTTCAGTTTGTAACAGTGAGGGGAAAAAACCCTGTGAAGATTGTTTCAGTGTTTGGTAAACAGTGGGGGAGGGGGGGGGGAACCTGTGAAGATTGTTTCAGTTTGTAACAGTGGGGGGGGAAAAAACCCCCTGTGAAGATTGTTTCAGTTTGTAACAGTGAGGGGAAGAAAACCCTGTGAAGATTGTTTCAGTTTGTAACTTTGTCATTTATTGAAGAGTCTCACCTCACCTGAGGTCTCAGTATGTTACCATCGTGTAACTTTTGTCATTTATTGAAGAGTCTCACCTCACCTGAGGTCTCGATATGTTGCCATCATGTAACTTTGTCATTTGTTGAAGAGTCTCACCTCACCTGAGGTCTCAGTATGTTACCATCGTGTAACTTTTGTCATTTATTGAAGAGTCTCACCTCACCTGAGGTCTCGATATGTTGCCATCATGTAACTTTGTCATTTATTGAAGTCTCACCTCAGGTCTCAGTATGTTACCATCATGTAACTTTGTCATTTGTTGAAGAGTCTCACCTCACCTGAGGTCTCAGTATGTTACCATCATGTAACTTTGTCATTTGTTGAAGAGTCTCACCTCACCTGAGGTCTCAGTATGTTACCATCATGTAACTTTGTCATTTGTTGAAGAGTCTCACCTCACCGCAGGTCTCAATATGTTACCATCATGTGACTTTGTCATTTATTGAAGAGTCTCACCTCACCTGGGGTCTCGTCTGTTACCATCACTGGGTAGGGCATTAGCCGTTGAAAAGAGCAGTTTTTTAAAAAACAAACAAACATAATTATATATTGAAAAGGGAAGTGTAAAGATATGAACACGTGTTTCTATTAGCATAAGGGGAATGTAAAAAAATGGAGTAAAACTATTGTCACATTTTCAGCTACGGGAACAAAAAGGACAGATATTTGTCATTTTAATTGGAGTGTCAAAATAAAGTAACACATTTTTGTCCGCAGAAGCGAAAAGGAAAAGAACTATTTTTTATTGATACACAAACGTTGGCTATCTCACTTATACAGCATCATAAAATAATAGTGTGTGGGTTTGTGGTGGTTTTTTTGTTTGTTTGTTGTTGTTTTTGGGGGGAGATGTTGGGTTTTAGTTCAGGGGGGTTTTGTCTGTTTTACTTTCTGCAGGGCTTTTTTTTTTTTTTTTTGCTGTGTGTGTGGGGATGGAGGTGTTGTTTGGGTGGGGGTTTTTTCATAGACATGCACTTGATTCAAGACGTCATGGTTCTGTTGTTGTTGTGTGTGTGCAGGCTATCGAAGAAGACATGGAGATGCGGCAGGCAGCTCTGGAGTCTGTGAAATCAGCGGCTGAAGAATTGCTGAAACAAGCCGGTAGTGACCAGGATGAAGCTGTCAGAGGTAATATGAAAGTTTAAATATCTGCAGTCCATACATTGTTATTATCATTATTATTATCACTGTGTAGTGAATGGAATTGTACTTATGAGTGTGGTGATGGGTGAAGGGAGTTGAGGTGTATGTGTGCATGCTTATATGTATAACTTTGGTATGAAAGTGTGTGAGTGTGTGCACAACTTCCAAATTAATGCGACAGTAAATAGATGACAAACCTTATCTTTCACATTGTCGAGGAGGCTTCGTTCTAACTACGAAAAGCTCATTGCTTATTCTGTACAAAATTTAACGTATAAAACACGAATGTATGACTACTACTTCTTGTTTTGGGGGCATTCCCCAGCTTAACACAATAGGTGGTCACCCACAATATGCACTGTCTCACTCATCGGGACGGGATAGCCTAGCGGTTAGAACATCGCGCTCGCAATCTGACAACTCGGGTTCGATTCCCGTTC
>CM054140.1:58810192-58892692 GCA_028751875.1 Rapana venosa | reverse complement strand
TCTCTTTCTCTTTGTCTCCTCGTAATGTGAGTGATTGTGTAGGGATATAGAGCTGCTGTGTGATTTTGTCTGTTATGTATTTTCCCCTTCTCTTCAATGAAGTGCGTGCAAGTGTTTTGAGTTGCTGACCTTTGTGCACGAATCCCTAATGCATGCTGTTTCTCCTATGCTTCCCTTTTTTTAATTTTTGGTAGAAAATGGTGATTTTTGCCTGTGCAGATCTTCTGTTGCTTTGGCATCCCTTTGTGTGTCAGTTGAAGTGTGAAGCACTGTCTGTTGGAAATTTGGTTGCCTTTTCCCTCTGAACACAAAGAGATTTGAAATTGTTTGCCAGTATGTTAGCAGTTCTGTAGGTTTTGCTTTCGTTTTAGATACAGATGGTGATCTATCAGTGATGCTTGACCCAGTCATGTTTCCACTAGCGTTTGACACAGAACAGAAATTAGGACAGATGCAAAAGTGCAAGTAGACATGTGCACGCATTCAAGTACAAACGCATGTACATGTGCCTTACTCTTAAGTGACTCAAACATGGATGCATATATGTACAGATTGGCGCATTCATGTACACACACACACACACACACACACACTCATGCATATATATGTATGTACTCTCTTCTCTGTCTGTCTGTCTCCCTCTCTCTGTCTGTCTGTCTGTCTGTCTGTCTGTCTCTCTCTCTCTCTCTCTCTCTCTCTCTCTCTCTCTCTCTCTCTCTCTCTCTCTCTCTCTCTCTCTCTCTCACTCACACACACACACACACACATATATAAATTCCATTTATCATTATTATATACACACACACTCACACTCACACCACAATATTCCTTTCTCCAAGCCTCTCTCTCTTCACCAATCTGTCCCTCAGTCTCCCTCCTTTCCTTGTTGCCCTCTTTATCCGTAAACTACCAGGTAGCTGATAACTTCAGACCTCGCCCGTTTGTTGTCAAATGTTTTAGACTGCTTTCTCTCGCTGCATGCTGCCCAAACCCTTTTTCCCATCGCTTCTCCTCTCACTACCGACCACTGCCTGTGCACGGTAGCGCGCTCAAACCCCTTACATTTTAGACCTTCAGTAAGAGAAATAAGGGAAACACTTGTCGTCCGGGGCTGTCTTCTTATCCAGTGCCTGGGTTACTCTCTGTGCACGCTGCTCTCTTGGAACGCAGCAGACTAGCGCGGTTTTCCTTTGTGTTCGACAGCGAGACCTGCAGATGGCTCTGCTCACCGCGGGTCAGTTTGACCACGCCTTCAAGGAGCTGCGCAACTGGATGGACACCGTGGCCGCCACCCTGGACGAGGTGGAGCCGGTCTGTGGAGACCCCAAAATGGTGGAGATCGAGTTGGCCAAGCTGAGGGTATGTAGGAGACGAGTCGTCTCTCTCTCTCTGTGTCTGTGCTGGTGAGGGGCTGCTTCCTGCAGGGCCTCAGCCTCTGTGGTCGTTTGGGGCTGGCTATGAACAACGTGGATTGGATTGGATCGGAGTAGTGTGTTTGTTGAAGGATGATGAGATGAAAATGTGTTATGATGTTTTAAACTATTTGCTTTTATAATCATCTTGAATTGTGGGGCCGTGCTGATGTTTCGTGGGTGAGGATTCTTCTGTTTATTTACAGAATTTTGGGGGGGTTAATATTTGATGTGTTGAATATTTGATCTGTTGAGGGTTTTTTTTCCCCTGTAAAAGCTCCAATATTTCTATTGGAGTAAAAAAAATCTTGCAAAAAAAAGGGAAAAAAGTGAATATGCTGTTTCTAAACTTGTATAGGCCTACAAATAATGCAACTTACACAGGTTTTAAGATTAAGTTTTTATGTAAGCTTTTAAACAAAATTCTTATGAAACATGCCACAAACTTTCATAGATTTCCTATCCCCCCCCTTTCATTTTCGTGATCACCAGTTTTTGTCTCCTAAAGGATTCAGGGCAAAAGATTATATGAATAAATAAATAAAAACATACATGAAAACACAGTATACAGTGGTAATCTAAATGATGTTGCATCCCACTCTGTAACAACCTCATATAATTTACACCCTGAACTCATCGCTACTTTAAAAAAAAAAAAATTTTAATCCATTTTAGAATCTTATACCATTCTTAACTAATGATAACAAATCCTCTTCTCTCGCCCCACAGATCGTGCAGAACGACATCACCGCGCACCAGGAGACGGTAGACTCCACCGGGGAGGAGGCCCAGCGCCTGATGGGGCTGGAAGGGGCGGCCGAGGCCCAGAGCCTGAAGGCCAAGATGGAGGACATGAACCGCCTGTGGGAGGACGTCCAGGCCAAGTCCCAGGAGAAGCAGGACATGCTGGAGGACGCCCTCAGAGAGGTACTGGCAGCGTAGCGTGCTGGACTTGGGCATGTCATGGCCACCAGTCTTTTTCTGTCTGGGTTTGGTTGGTTGGGTTTTTTTTTTTTAAAGTTCTGCGTTGTGACCAAGATGTGTGATGTCGGGTGCATTTTAGAATTAATTATGTTGAAAATTTATTTTGAATTGTAATGATTAGAAATATGCTAGTATTGAGGTCAGATGAATACAGAAGTGGAAAAGTCGGAAAAATGAAGTATGTGATTGAAAAAAAAAGATTGAAATGAATTAATCATCAAAACAGTAAGATATTATAAGTAAGTAAATGTTTAAGTACACCAATGAATAAACAGATTTAGAAAGAAAGTTCAAAGTGGACAGAATCTTTTTTTTTTTTAAATATAAGTAACTAAACGTGAAAAATGTATGTATGTTTATCACTGCCAAAGAAATAAGAGAACAATTTTAGAAGACAGTTGATTAGAAAAACAACCGCTTGAGTAAGAAGCAATTGTTGTAGGCCTGAAAAAATTGCATGTCAGTAAAAACTGATGTACTTTTTCCTGGCAGTTACATATTTTCAGTCACCTCCCCCAAAACACACACACACACACACACACACACACACACAAGACCACCCCAGCTGTGTCATACACTAGATTGAATAGCTGCCAAAGTTTGATTGTACATAGAGATGACCATACAACAACATTTGACAAACTCTTCCATCAGTATCATTCAATTCTATTATTTTCTTCACATTTCCATTCTGTCTTTCAGGCAAGAAACCTTTATATATAACACTATTTTTATTTTTCCCCGTCGCTCACTGTTTTACCCCTCAACCCAAAATCTTCAGACAGCAGTGCTGAATAGTGATTTTTTTTTCTCTGTTGTTGTCGTGCTTGTTTCCTCCAGGCTCAAGGCTTCACAGGCGAGCTGCAGGACGTTCTGATGAAGATCAACGACTTGGAGAGCCAGCTGATCACCTCCAAGCCTGTGGGGGGCCTGCCTGAAACCGCCAAGGAACAGCTGGACAGATTCATGGTCAGTGTCTGGTGGAGAGGATGTGTGTGTGTGTGTGTGTGTGTGTGTGTGTGTGTGTGTGTGTGTGTGTGTGTGTGTGTGTGTATATCATCAGTTGTGTAAACCAAAGTATTTTGCTGAGTGTGTGGCTGAAGACAGACTGAATGGTTTACCCCCCCCCCCGCCAGTGACCAGCCAGGTCAAGGAAAAGTGATGGTGATGATGATGATGATGCAGAAACGAAATATGATTTTGTTTTTTTAGTGCATGTCATTTTGTTTATCATAACCTAAAGGGGATGTTTTATGTCATTTTCAGCATTTGAGCGTTTGAGTGTGTGTGCACGTGCGTGCGTGCGCGCATGTGTGTGTGTGCGTATGGTTGTACAAGTACATGTGCATGTGTGTTTGGTTTTAACACGAGAAAGAGATTATAGTGAGTCATGAATTGCAGCAGGTGGACAAAAAACACGAACAGTCTTAGGTTCAATTCCACCCCAACACACACACTCTCTCTCTTGCTCTCTGTCTCTGTCTGTCTGTCTCTCTCTCTCTTATATATCCCTAAGGGCGGGGACTGGATGTAAAAAAGCACATGGGTGCTTATTCATTATCCTCGAAATAACAGAATTTGTCATTGTCAAATAACAGAATTTGTCAATACAATTCACAAACCTTGCAGTACATTTAGTCACTCGATGTTCCAATACAATTACAAACAGGAAAATATTACCCCAAAAAAAACAACCCCTCTTTTATTATCATACTGGAATGCACACTTCAAGAACAGCAAGATCAAAAGATGTACATGAACTCTTGTCCAAACTGTGTAGCAACCCAGACCTTGGCCTTTTCCCTGCAGGATGTTGCCCTCTCTGTAGCAGTCCTCCTCCATGGGTGTTTTGTTGTTGTTGTCTTCGATTTTACGTCTGTTCACGCTCAGTGGTATTAGACGGGAAAAAAAACATGCATGGAAGTTGTGGGTGGTGGTAGATGTCCTACTGAAATGTGTACAAGGGAAAAATAGTTTACATAGGCAAAAAGAAACTTCACAAAGCAAGAAGAACCAGTTAAAAAAAAACAACCAAACAATCAAACAAAAAACAAAAACAAAACAACAACAAACAAACAAAACAAAAAAAAACCACCCCAATCTTTAAACTTAATGAGGTTATAACAAATGTCCTATAGGACTGTGCCAGAGACCTTTCGCAATATTAAATACCAAATTCATGTTATTGAATATGCTACTGAGGGAGTTTTCAGAAAACTGGGGTAAAAAAGCTTTTGTGTGCCTGCATTCAAATATTATATGAGTATTAGTGATATTCTCACCACACAGACATTTACCGTTTCTGCTGAATTTGGTAATGAATGCATTAAGTTTTATTCTACAAATCAAGCTGTTTACTCTTCTTGCTGTGAAAATATTTGTGCGGGTCTTAGAATGGTTCACGACTCCTACATTGTCGGTATTGATTACAGATCTGTTTAAAAATCTCTCTTTTAGGTGATACTTTTCTGTGACCTTTCTCCATGATGTTTGTTCTAATAAGTGGTAACCCTCTTGTAATAATATAATAATAATAATAATGGAATTTATATATCACTGTATCTTGCACAGACAAATCAAAGCGCTTGCACTCAACTCATTCTTACACAGTCATACAACCAACAGCAAGTAACAGTTCCAACAAGTCCAAATGCACACACACACACGCACACACACACACACACACACACACACACACACACACACACACACACAGGCCACACACCCTGGCAGGGTGATGGAGTCTTTTGGCTGTTGAAAAGCAGGGAGAGCTATGAAATGAAACAGGAGAGGAAAATCTTAGGTTTGAAACAAATATGTCTTGAGGCCGGATTTAAAAGTGTCACAAGAAGGCCTTTGGCGAAGAGAGATAGGGAGGCCATTCCAAATCGATGAACCAGAAACAGAGAAAGAGCGACGGCCCACGGTGGACTGGCTGAATCTAGGTGTTCGAAAGCACAAGGAATCTGCAGCAGAGCGAAGGGAACGAGAAGGAGTGTACAGGTGAAGACATTCACAGAGGTAGGGAGGGTGCTGTTTTGTGGAGACATTTGTAACAGAGGGTACAGATCTTATAGTTTATTCTTTGTGGCACAGGCAGCCAGTGGAGAGATCGCAAGAGAGGAGTAATGCGCTCAGTAATGATAAAGGTACATGCAATTCTTCTGATTCTCCACGGGCTGTGTGGGTGTGTGTGTGTTCCAGGAGGTGTACACCACGCTGGAGAAGCTGGAGCCCGACGTGGAGAGCCTGACGGCCATGGGGGAGAAGCTGAGCGGCAAGAGCTCCGGCCCGGCCCTGGCCAACATCAAGCAGAACCTGGCCAACCTCCACCAGCGCTGGGACCACGTCCGCAACCGCGCCACCGACAGGAAGGTCAGGGCTTAGCGGAAATACTGAAGAAGAAAAATATATATAAATAAAAATAAAGTCGGTTATGTTTTGAGAAACTTAATGTGGGAAAGTGTTCGGACGTTTGTGTGTTTTGGTGTGCTAGAATACGGTGGTACGTGTATTCAGTTGTGTATGTTTGTTCGAATGCATGTGTGTGTGTGCATGGATGCGGGCATGCATGTACTGATATGGGTGTGCATGCATGCACACAGACACGTGTGGCATGTATGTGCACACACACAAAGCATGCACACATGTGCTTGCACACTCCCTCGCTCACGCTCATGCACACATACACACACACAGATCACACATTCTATAACTATTTCCCTCATTCCTTTAAAAATTGACATACAAACCTGAATTGAAAAAGTAAACATGTTTCTATGAAAAAAAAAAATTTTTTAAATGCTGTTAGAGACCTGCAGATACAAAATGACCACCAAAATAAAACAACTTGACCAATAGATATTTCAATAACTGCCAAAGTTTCGTCAGACAGCTTCCTGATCGGTATATACATACAATCTTTCCACAGACGAAGCTGGAAGATGCTGTCAACAAGGCAGGCAACTTCCACGAGGAGCACAACAAGTTCATCGCCTGGCTGACGGAGACAGAGAAGATTCTCAACAACCTGGAGCCGGTCAGCAGACTGGTCGACAAGGTCACTGCTCAGATTGAAGATCACAAGGTGAGAAGGCTGTGGGCTGTTGGAGAAAAAGTGTGTGTGTGTGTGCGCATGTGTGTGTGTGAATAGGGAGTGTTTTAGGGTGAGAGTATTTGTAAAAGTGTCTCTGGACATTTACCTTTCTCCATCAAGTAACACAACTTTTGACTGATATATTTACAGGTTTTACTTTCTACTTTCTTTTTCTGGTGGCATTAGAAGACACCAATAGTATATTCCTAAAACTCCGTAAATTTTGTTGTATAGTATACCAAGGATAAAGCTACGGCTAATTTAAAAAACAACCAACCAACCTATGAAGTCTTTCACTTTCTCTCACCTGTTTCTAATAAAAAAAAACTCTGAACATTTCTTCTCTCTTTTTGCGTAAGTGTTTGGGTATCTCAAATCTGCCCCTGTAGTGGTCACAGTTTTGTAATTAAAACTAAAAGTTGCTGTGTACTACCAAGAGAAGCTTTTACTGTTCTGATGGTACAGAAATGATCAGCTATATGCATGCTTCCACCAGTATTGAATACTTCCCCCCCCCGCCCTAAAAACCACTGGAAAGTAGTGAAGTGACCATTTCCACTTGTGCCCCCCCCCAGGTGCTGCAGAAGGACATCAGCAGTCACCGCGAGGCCATGGTGGCTCTGGACAAGCTGGGCACCCACCTGAAGTACTTCAGCCAGAAGCAGGACGTCATCCTCATCAAGAACCTCCTCTCCAGCGTCCAGCACCGCTGGGAGAAGATCGTGTCGCGCAGCGCCGAGAGAACGCGCCACCTGGAGCGGGGCTACAAGGAGGCCAGACAGGTAGGGAGGGAGCGCTGGGCCTTGGAAGGGGGAATGGATGGAGAAGACAGGAAGACGGAAACTTGGATGTCGAATTTTAACTTTTGACTGACAATTAGGGTTCTTGGTCTGTTGTGTGTTGTGTGTTCCCCAGCTCAACACCCTGAGGGTTATCCATGCGCTTTGATTTGTTTACAATATTCAGCGCTATATAAATTCCATACATTATTATTATTATTTTTATTATTATTATCCAGAACATGCATTCTGACTCACTCATCCCACCTGGGAATCACTGTAAGATTGGAAGTACACACTGGAGGAGAAGTTTGGGTGTATGACTCTTTTTCAAGTACCTTGCCATATTGGCAGCCATACTTCACAGGATGGTTCTTGTTTTAAACATATTCTTGCAGAAAAGAGAACTTTTACAGTTGCAGAGTGTGATACACGATCAGAGAAAAACAAAAAGCTTAGAGTTTATATCATGCTTGATGATGTAACAAGCAGAGCTAATTCATGCCAAGACAGAAGAATATATGTAAAAAGTTGTCATTGATAAGGACTTGTGTAGAGTGACGTGAGGTAGCTGGTGATATGTGGTGAGGTAGTGTATGGCATTATCAGCCAGTCATGCAGTTCCAGTTATGGATTTTCTAGGATGTAATGACTAGGTGTATAATGTAGTGTGATCCATTTTAGCACACGTCTTAACTGGTAAGAAGAAGCGAACTGTTAAACTGTGGTACTGCATGTTAACTAGTAGTTTGTGATATTAATAATCTATCACTAGCTTTGATTGTTAACTTTGAAGTTTCGTGAATCCCTATAGACTTCTTAACTTTCGTGGCACCATTTCTTATTTTGTTGTTGTGTATGTGTGTGCAGTTCCACGACACATGGAAGGACCTGATTCTGTGGCTGGTGGAGGCTGAAAAAGCCCTGGAAACAGAAACCACCATCGCCAACGAACCTGACAAGATCAAGGAACAGATTGCCAAACACAAGGTACAGGCACAAGCACTGAAAAAAGAAAATTGTTTATTGGGTTTTTTTGGCTTTATTCTTTTATTTATTGGATCTAGTATTTACTTATTTGTTTATTGTTAACTGTTAAATACTGAGTGACTGAACATACCACAGATCTGAAAACTTTTGAGTTTTACTCTGCTAGTTTATTTATTTATTTATTTGTGTATTTATTTTTTATTTATTTATTCATTCATTCATTGAAAACAAAGTTGAAGATGTAAGATTCGGTTGTTTTAGAAAATGTTTATAGGATTTGTTTCTGTTACTGATTCTTAACAGTAGGGGTTTCAAGAGAGCAATTCAGAGTTAATAACTGTATATGATTATGGCAATGTTTTTTATGAATGAACAAGAATATTTTTGGATCATGTTAATTTCTGTTTTTAAAAGTTTTACCATTCTCTGCATGTGCACGCATGCATGCGTGCGTGCGGACTTGTGGTCTAAAGTGTCAGACGGTTACTGGATGTATGAAGTTTTCTTTTCAGCCCTCATAAGTGGTATTCTCCTCTCATTAAAAGAACTTTCAACAGTCTATGTGTTCGTGTATGGGTGTGTAGATGTATGTATGCCAGAATGATTACACATGTACTTGCATATGTATTTGTTTATACACACTCTTAACTGTCTTCCATCACCAACAAAAAAAAACCCAGCATATTCATTTGCAAAGTATGTTAGCAAAAAGTTATCGAAATACACTAACCATCTCATTCTGCCTGTCACAGGAGTTCCAGCGTCGACTGGGATCGAAGCAGCCGGTGTACGACGGGGTCAACAAGACGGGTCGCTCGCTGAAAGAGAAGTGCCCCAACGATGACATGCCCACCATCCAGGCCATGCTGACGGAGCTCAAGACTCGCTGGAACTCGGTCTGCAGCAAATCCGTGGACAGGTCCGTGGGTACCGTGTGTGTTGTCAGCGTTGTTCTGTGTGTGTGTGTGTGTGTGTGTGACATGTTCCAGTTTTGTCTTGGCTGATTTGTGTGATACTGGGTGTTTTGTGTCGGTATTATTCCTGTGCTGTTTGACAGTTCAGGGATTGGTTTAATTGCATTCTTCATACTCGTGGGGGTTTTGGGGGGTCAAATACTTACTTACCTAGACCCATCACTCCCCCTGGAGCATAGGCCGCCGACAACAGTCCGCCAGAGTCCTCTGTCCTGGGCTATTCTCTCCAGCTGTCTCTTGGGTCAAATAGTTGGGGGGTTTTCATGTAATAGAAATGTGAAGGCCTGCATTAAAATGTTTTACTTTGAAACGTCATGGGAAGATTGTCTCCGTATATGAAAGCTCCTAGCGTACCACCCTGATTTGGGCATGTCTCTGTATTGACAAGGCATGTGGCTAAGCTTGCGAATTTAAAGGCTAAATCATAACTTCTAGAAATGATGACATTTTCTTTGTAAAGTCACAGGTGGAAGAAGAATGGGATTCAGAGTGGATGCATCGCTTAGCTTGTGGATTTAGTGCTGGCTTTCTCTCGCGAGTATGTTAGAGTGATGGATGATGTCTGAAGGAGAAGAAGAGTGAGTTACAGAAGCAGTGACGTGTGTGTGTGTGTGTGGCTGGTGTGTGTGTTGTGTGTGCGTGTGTGCGTGCGTGTGTGTGTGTGTGTGTCTGGTGTGTGTGTATGTATGTGTGTGTGTGTGTCTGGTGTGTGTGTGCAGGCAGAGGAAGCTGGAGGAGGGCCTGCTGTTCTCGGGTCAGTTCAACGAAGCCCTGGACGCTCTGCTGGACTGGCTGGCCAAGGTGGAGCCGGCCCTGGCTGAAGACACGCCTGTCCACGGAGACCTGGACACTGTCAGCTCCTTCCTGGATGCCCACAAGGTTGGCTTTGTAGTGGTGTGGTAGGTGTGTGTGTAGGCGGGTGGAGTAGAATGTGTAGATGTGCTTTAGAGGAAGGGTGTGTGTGTGTATGTGTTGTGTGAGTGTGTGTGTGTGGTTGTGTGTGTGTGTGTGTGTATGTTGTGTGTGTGTGTAAGCAGACACCTGTGCACGTTTTACAGACTCTTGTGGTTTCTACAAATTGCTATGTCTGTGTAGGTAGGATTTTATTTTCCTTCCATTTTTGGAAACATCTCCAGTATTAGCGCATACATTCAGATTGAAAATAGCCACCTATCTTAACTTTGCAGGCCTTTTTTGCCTGTATGGCTGTTTTTGTTTTGTTTTATCCCCTCCATAAAAACAGCCATACCCAATCTCCAAAAACAAATTCAGTAAAAGGGTTTGTTGTACAAATAATAACAGTCACGATTCAAAGTACGCTTAAACTTACACAGCCTACCTATTCTAAAAACGTTAATACCCATCCTCAAATTGCTGACGATAAAACTAAACTCACATACATTGATTGTATATCAGCATATGCTAAATAACAATTCACCTTTTTTTTTTCTCCAACAGGCGTTCCAACAGGAGCTGGGAGCGCGCGCCACCACGGTGGCTTTCGTGCAGAAGTCGGCGAAAGAGCTGATCAGCAAAGCGGAAGGCGACACCTCCAACCTGCAGTCTGACCTCATAGAGCTCAACTCCGCCTGGGACCGCGTGTGCAAGCTGAGCGTCAGCAAACAGGAGCGCCTGGAGCAGGCTCAGCGCCTGGTCAGTACTGCAGCGGAGAGAAGTCTGGATGAGAAGAAAATTGAAGATCTATCCAGTTTTTGTGTGTGTGTTTTTTAAGGTTTTCATGCTAGTTGTGAGGCCAGGGGCCTGGTTTTGTGGTTGGGTGGTTTTTGTGGTGATTTTTTTTGTTGTTTTCTGGTCATTTCAAGGGTCTGTAATGTCTGTGATTTGGATATGAGTATCTGCTGTACTTGGTAGATTAGAGTTTTTGTCTTTTGTCTCTTATCTTCCAGATAGATAGGGTGGTTTTTGGTTGTAGTCAAAACATTTCTGTGCTGTTCAGTTTGTTAATCATGTTGTTTGCTGTTCAGTTTGTTAATCATGTTGTTTTCTTTTTTTGTGTAAATTTTTAGAGTTGTCAGTTATTTGATGTGTTATGATTGCACCTTAATGAATTGTATGACAGAAACAAATCAACTTATAGAAACACACACATTTACACACATACACACACACATTTACACACATACACGCACACACACACACTCATGCACGCACACACACACTCATGCACGCACACACACACATACGCGCGCATGTATTCACACAAAGATTCTCTCTCTCTCTCGCTCTCTGATATCATTTTTACGGTCAGTGTATTTCCCCATTGTGTACACACAGGCGGAGGAGTTCCACAAGAAGGCCCACCAGCTGCTGGACTGGCTGTCTGACGCGGAGCGACAGCTGCGCTACAAGGGACCCATCCCTGACGAGGAAGCCCTCATCCAGCAGCAGATGGAGGAGCACAAGGTCAGTGGTCGGTTCCTGGCTGGAAGACTGGGGGTTCCAATCCCATAAGAATCATTGGGGGGGGAGGGGGAGGATGTGGACTCTGTTTCATTCTACCTTGAGTGTTTGTTGGGGTTTAACAGGATCAGTGGGCCAATAGAAGTGTGTGTGTATGTCTGTGTGTACTTTGATAATGTTACAAGTAGTTGGCTGTATGCAGTGGAAGAAGAGGCGTAGTGATAGTAAATATGTTGAACATATCTGTTGTCTGGGCTTATTCCTGTATTATTTTCATGACTATACGTTCAGTTTTGTCATCCAGCCCGTGTAGCATTTTAAGACTAGTTAATAATTTTGCTTTTGCTCAGACAGTAGGGAATCAGTCATTGTTGGGAGGATTTGTCATTGATAGGGGTGGTTTTTGTTCGTTTGTTAAGGTTGATTATGTCCGTCCCAATAAGGCTGTCACAATTAATGGGTCTGTAAATACCATGAATGAATTATTCAGATAGGCAGACTGACAAAATTGCTCTACTTCACTGTCTGGGGGGGAAAAAGCAAAGTGCTTTTGCTGATGAGTGAATCTACTCAAAAGTATTGAATTTTTGTGTGTGTTGGGGTTGGGGGGGGGGGGTATAATAAATATCATAGTACATTTGCTAACGATAATGTTGCTGATGTTTTCCAGACGTTTGAGGAGTCACTGTTGAGGCAAGAAGCCAACCTGCGGGAGACGCTGAACATCGGCCAGGACATCATGAAGCGCTGCCACCCTGATGCCGTGCCCATCATGAAGCAGTGGCTGTCTGTGCTCAGGGCCCGGTGGGAAGAGGTGGGTGCTGAAAGAGTGTGTGTTTAGAGGGGAGGGCGATGTGTGTTTGTGTTGTGTTAGTGTGTGGTTGGTATGCAAAATATGTGTAAGTAGGTGGGTAGTAAATAATGTTACCAATGTCGAAAATTTTTACAAGTTTCACAACAAATATTTTTAAAAAGTGGGGCTTTTTTGTTTTTGTTGGGTGGATTTAGTTTGGTTGTTTTTTTTGTGTTTTTTTGGGGGGGGGATGATGTGGTTCGAAAAAGAGTATTTTCCATCATCAAAAGCAGCAGCAGTATTCTCACACTTCCTAAGTAACCCCCCCCCCCCCACCCCCCCCTTATAATTATATGGCATGACAGCTACTCACATAAGCCTATTCTTTTTGAAGTAGTAGTGTGTTAAAAAAAAATTCCTTGAAGTCACCTTTTAAAAAAAAATTATGATTTTCAGTTCTAAGTAAAATAGTCGTAATTTTCAGTATAATAGTAGCACTTTCAACATTTTCATTTTTCTTTACTTTATTTATTTTAATTTTTTTATTTTATTCTTTTATATCGAGGATAATAATAATAATGTATGGAATTTATATATAATGGAATGACAATGGAATAAGCACTTATGTGCTTTTTTACATCCAGTCCTTGTGTGTGTGCGGTTTTGTTAATTCTGTCATCTGTTCCCACCGGCACACAATGGCCTACTCTTACGAAAAGCAGAACAGGATTTAACATGTGCGTAAGATGTTCTGCGTGCGTTCGCACACTGGGCCTCGGTTTTATAGTCTCATCCGAAGGATCTGATGTGAGTGTGTGTATGTGTCTATACGTTTTTCAGTAACACTCTACACACACACAAATGGTATCAACCCACTCGAAACACTGGCGCGCTGTTTCTGTGCTGACAGCTGACGGGTCTGGGGCGACAGCGCAACCAGCGCCTCATCACGGGCCTGGCGGACCTTCGCCGCAACAACCAGCTGCTGGAGGAACTGCTGGCCTGGCTGAACGGGGCGGAGGTGACCTTGACCGACCTGGAGGCACAGGTCATCCCCGAGGATTTGGCCGTCATCCAGCAGTTGCTGAAGGAGCACCAGGTACGGCCGTGGAGCTGGCGTTTTTTTTGTCGGTGATTTGTTGGTGGAGAGAGAGAGGGATGGACAGAGAGATGCTGTGTGTGTGTGCATGAATTTTTTTAGTATGCACATCAATGTCCAGAGGCATGTGAGAAGAAAAAAATATATAGTGTCTTGCGAGATAATAATAGGTATCAATGTGCCTTGTCAGTATTGTAATTGCCCTTCATGGGATGATTTAAGTGTTTTTGACTTGGCTTGACTTGATATATATATTGAATGTATGAATTCTTCTTCGTCTGTTCATCTGATTGTACATCTATGACAGAACAACAAAAGAACAGCAAAATTCAGATGATATGTTTTTGTTTATTTGAATTTCACACTTTGTTCATAACGTGAAAGAACGCAGATGGTATGTATCAGGACTAAGTGTATCTTAGGTGTATAAAGGTAAAAGGTAAAGGAGTCCCATAACCTATAAGGTCGTAGGGGAGCGAGGCGTCAGAGACCTCACTTCTCTAGGGCCAGCATATTGAGGGCGGCGCCCATCTCCTCTCTCTCGCTGCTCTACCTTCCCTGACCCTAAAGAGGGCAGGTACCCATTTACAGCTGGGTGAACTGGGGGAACTGTACTGAAGCCAAGGCGCGCAAACGGTCACCCATTCAAGTGGTAACCACGCTCGACGCTGCTTTACTTGGCTGGGGGAAAGCGAGTGCTCCGACCACTGAGCTATCCCGTCCCCTTAGGTGTATGCATATAGATATAATCTGAAGAAATCTGTAGAATTGGTGAGAAAATCTAGATGCTGCATGCGCTGTATAGGAATCAAATATGTCACATTGTATCTGGAAATAAACCAACATAGGGATGTGAATCGGAATTACGTGAATGATTTATCACATATTTTGTGTGTGTGTGTGTGTGTGCAGGATTTCCAGAACGAGATGTCCACCCGACAGCCTGACGTGGATCGCCTGGTCAAGGCAGACAAGCGGCGTCCCTCCCTTTCTCAGGAGCCCGTCTCCCATATTCCGGTGCTCCGGGCCAGCACACCGCGCACACCCACCCGCAGGATCCCCGTCAGGTCAGCGGGAGCCTGTCCTTGATAGAATAGGCTGTGTGTGCGTGACCAGTCCCACTGAAATGAGTGGCTGTGCTTTTTGTTTGTAAGGTAAAGGTGTCCCATAACCTATGTGGTCGTAGGGGAGCGAGGCGTCAGAGACCTCAGCTTCTCCAGGGACAAGCATATTGAGGGCAGCGCCCATCTCCTCTCCCTTGCTGCTTTACCTTCCCTATACTAAACACATAAAAGTTAAAGGCCAGTAGTATAATTTGGCTGGAAAAAAACTATGAAAGGAAATGTTTTTTTCAGTAAAATTGTGTGTTTGGAGCTTGAGTTGTAAGCATTGCAGAATTTCATTTACAGATTTTAAAGGTTCTTTTTCACATTCAGCTAATCTTTACACACTGAAATTTTTGTTATCTGAATTTTAAAAACGACAAAAATGTTCAATTGTGATTGGTATTACTGACCTCGAAGTGGCTCATGTGCACGATATAGGAGGAAACAAAAAGGGCATTTATTTTTTTCTTCAAAAGAATCTAGAGGAAAAAACCAACATATTTACATATTCATTAAGCACTACAGGGGTTATTGTTTTTGTGGAGTATTAGAAAGTTTTAATGAAGAAACTTTTAAACATGTTTTTCAGAGACATCAGTGCTGATATCTCACTGTCGTTTTCATTTTCTCACAGAGTGGGCGCCAGTGGTCGCACCACACCTGACCGCTTTGGGCGTCAGACTCCCGAACACTTTGGGCGTCGAACCCCAGACCCTTACTCGGGTCGACAGACCCCGGACCATGGCTCAGGGCGCCGCACGCCAGAGCCCCAGTTTCGTAACCCCCGCGTGGGGGCGCTTTTCAACAAGTGGCGCAACGTGTGGCTGATGGCCATGGAGAGGCAGAGGAGGCTGCAGGACGCCCTGGACAACCTCAACGAGGTCAGTCTGTGAAGCAGGGAGGAGAGAACAAATTTGTGTTTGTGTTGTGTATCGTTTCCAGGTTAGGGGCAGATTTCTCTCTTTGAATTTTTTTTAGGCTGTTCTTCCCCCTGCCTTTGACGTAGACACTCGCACACGTCTATCTAATACCACTTTTAAGTGTAAAGATGTTAAAACGAAGATATACCTTCTCAGACATGCATGCATGTGCGCACACTTTTTAGCAGATAGCTGTTAAAATGAAGATATACACATTCACACACACGCACGCACACACCACCCACTCCTCTCTCCTCTCCCACCACACATACACTTATCCCCCTGCCCACTCCCCCCCCTCCCCCTCTTTCTCTCACATACACACACACACACACTTCTTCTTCTTCTTTTTGTTCAATTATTTCACAAGGGAGTTTGACTGATGACCTTCTCCATTCTCTCTCTTCCAATTTACACACCCTTCCCCACATTCATCATAAAACAGACTGAATAATCCCAGTTCAGTTTTGAAAGCCTGATACAGAAGCTGCAGAATTTTCATACAGATCATTCCTCTTATGTATCAATTACTCCAGTTCGACAGACCTCCAAACACAAGCAAGAGGAGCTGCTTATTTGGAAATAAGGGCAAATTGATTATATGGAGAAGCTTGCTCAGTACATCCGACTCTTGGCCAAGGGGCATAAGGACAGTCAGCTTGAGGAAGTTCAAGATTGCAACTAGCCCAGGGCTGCAGCACATAGGACTGTGCGAGTCAAGCCTCCAACAGAGATTCATTAGTCCGCATCACTAGAGACTAAGCTGTAGAGTCGAAATTCCATGAGTGGAAAGCCTCTTCTTACAGCACTCTTTTTTTGTGTTGCGTGCTCCACGTCATGGTTTTATCAAGATTTGATAAACAGCGCTGAACTAACTATCAAACACACGTCAACACACTACACACACAAACACACACACTCGCACACACACACACACACACACACACACACAAACATAAAACAAGACTGAATCATTTCACCTCAGTTTTGAAAAACCGATACTGCAAATCTGTCGGTACAAGTCGCATCTGTGTCCGTGTGGGTTAACAGAGGGGTTCACAGGGCAGTGGTTTTCAGATGGAGAGACTGAAGAACTTTGACTTTGAGGACTGGCGGAAGAGGTACCTGCGCTGGATGCACCACAACAAGGCCAGGATCATGGACTTCTTCCGACGCCAGGACCGCGACCGTGACGGCCGTGTCACCCGCAAAGAGTTCATCGACGGCATTCTTTCTTCCAGTGCGTAATCCTGGATGTTTTTGGTGTTGTTTTTTCTTTTCTTTCTGGCTTGCTTTTTACCCTGTCTGTATGTGTTTCTCTCTTGTTCTCTCTCTCTCTCTCTGTTTCTGTCTTTTTCTATTTTATTTAAAGTGTGTGTGTAGCGTTTTTGGCATGCGTTCACAAAGGTATGTTGTATGATATTACTCTTTTTTTTCTTGTTTACGCAGCCCATAAAAGTATAGAGTTTGTGAATGGATTGATACTTTCGTCATGGTTCTGTCTAGTGTTGCTTCAAGTTGAATCTTTCTTGGTGGATTTTGTTTGTTTTGGGATTTGTTTTTTTTTGCTTTTTACTTTTGTGTTATCATTTTTATGTGTTGATATTTTGAAGCCAGCCACTTCCCTGAAATTCTTCCTGCTTAACAGTTTTACCGTTTGTATATTGTCCTATGAATTACTTTTTTTCCCTTCCTGATTTTTGTTTTCAAAACTAAAAGACACACAAAATAACCAATCTTAATCGCCTGTAAAGTGAGAGTGAAAGATTGTTTTTTGTCTGCATTGAATTAATGGGGTCTTCTTTCCCCCACCCCCCCACCCCCCCTCCCCATCATATTTTTCCCCTCCTGCTTTGAGTTGATAGTTCCAAGCTTCCATAGTATCTGAATTCTGTTGTTGGATTTTTGTGGTTTTTTTATAGAATTCCCCACTTCCAAACTGGAGATGGAAAAGGTTGCCGACATCTTCGACAAGGACGGTGATGGCTTCATCAACTACAAGAGTTTGTGGCTGCTCTGAGGCCTGACAGAGATGTGAGTCCCTTTGTGTCAGCAGCGCTGTCGTCGTCTTCTTCTTTAGCTTAGTGCATGGAGTCTTGTCCTGCAGTTTTGTCCTGCACAGTTTTAATCTGAGATATAAAATTTGATAAGGTGACAAGCCCTGATATGGCCTCTGTGGTCGGCGGGGCTATAAACATTAGGATGGATTGGATTGGAGACTTGTCCTGATGAGAAGGCATGATTTATTACTCATTTTATAGTTTTGGTTCTGACAAAGTTAAGCGATGTTGATATAGTCATGGAATAGAAATATGTGGTTACTCTGATTTCTGATAAACGTAGGTCATGCTGGTGTGAATCTTTTTGTATTTGTCACAACTATTCTCTGCCTGTTAAATTCCTCTGTCTTCTTCTGTGTACATATATCTTCATGAGCTAAAGTATGAAGATAAGAAACTTTAAGCTAATCCTCAAGGCAGTCATGGTCGGTCGGGCAGTAAACAGCATGAAATGAAATTATGTAAAACTTTCAATTGTAACACCAACGAATTTGTTGCAAACCTTTTTTTTTTCCATTTTGTTAAATTACTTGTAGTAATAAATTTTTGGGTGATTTAAAAAAAAATCAAATCTGAACAATTAATAATAAATGGAACTTATATAGCGCTATATCTTGCAATTGGCAGGATGTAATAAAAAAGCTTCACTGCCTTCACCTATCCTGCAGTTTGGTTAACTATTGGGGTTACCACTGAATTTCTTTCAACGAGCTTCCTCCACTACAGTAAAAAGTGGGGAAGCACAAACACTGTGAGGCCCGAGTGAGGGAAAGATTGTATTGGTGTGATGTTGAGGGGGGGTGTATGTCTGTGTGTGTCTGCAGACCAAGCCGCCCACAGCTGAAGAGATGATCCAGGACGAGGTGCGGAGACAGGTGTGCAAGTGCACCTGCGTCAAGCAGTTCAAGATCCACAAGATCGGGGAGGGCAAATACCGCGTAAGTTCAAATGCTGTGTTCAGAAATGTGTGCCTTTTGGTTGGTTGATGGTTGTTTTTTTGTTGTTTGTTTGTTCAGGATTTTTCCATTTAAAAAAAGATAGTTTGTTATGTACAGAGATTAGAATGCAACCGAAAAAGTTACATATAAAGTAAATGTTTGTTGTTAGCTTTTGTAAAGTGTAAGTTGAAGTGCTGCAGTTAAAAGATAGGTGCCTTTTGGTTGGTTTATATTTTATGTATGTATTGTCTATTTTCGGGTTTTTTAAATGGAGATCTTAAGTTTGTTTGTTTGCAGTGATCAGAATGCAATCAAGGAAAGGTGCTTGCAAATGAGACATTCTTTTGCTGTCAGTTTTGTTAAGTTTGTACAAAAAGAAATGAAAGCTTTTGATCTAGCTAAATAAAAATATGTACACGATGTCCTAAGGCAGTAGTGTTTTATCACTGGATTTCTGATACAGTGTTTATAAGATGATTCAGAGTCTGAACTTGACATAAAAAAAGCATGTTTTTTTTCTTTCAGTTTTACTGACATAATGTATGCAACAATGTTTAAGAGTAGAAATCATGCTTTTTTTCTTTTAGATTCACTGACACACACACACACACACACACACATATATATATATATTATGTGTGTGTGTGTGTGTGTGCAATAACATTTTTTCCAACACATCTTCTCTCTGCAACAGTTTGGAGACTCTCAGAAGCTGCGCCTGGTTCGAATCCTGCGCAGCACCGTCATGGTGCGTGTGGGCGGAGGCTGGGTAGCCCTGGACGAGTTTCTGGTGAAGAACGATCCTTGTCGAGGTAAGCCGGGGACCCCACACACTTTCTGCTGTACAACTGTAAGTCCATACATACCATACATACATGTATATATATCCATCTGTTTTCCTTTCAGCGTTCTGGCTGTAGGGGGGTTTTCTGAGACTGACTGGTTCATCTTTCCTCCTCCTCCTCTCCATAGCCTTGATATTATACCATCTGTGTGTGTGTGTTTTGAGACGATTCTGTGTATTTTTTCCTACAGCACAGTTTGATCAGTGTTGTGTTCAGGTTTTTTTTACATGCACTTTTTAAGGCAGTAGTTTGGTGTGGGTTGGGAGAGGGGGAGGTGATGAGTTTTGAAATTTAGAATTTGTATAATAAAGTGTGTTTTTCTTGGTTTATCTTAGTTGAAAACATAATGTAGGTAATTGTCATAATAGTTCTTTATTTTAACAAACTATTGTTTTAAATATTTGAAAGTCTTGTTATGCTCACTTTTTTTCTTTTGTTCTTGTTTCGGCACATTCTTTCTGTCTGAAGTTAAAGAACCAGGTATTATTTTATCATTATTTTGTGAGAAGAAAAAAAAAAGGTGATCTTTTCCCAGTGTGTGTGTGTGTTTGAAGTGAAAAAGTTGTGTATTTCTCCTTCGTCCATGTTTCCCTTGTAGTGTTATAGCTGCGTGATGTTCTTCTGACTTTTTATATTCTTAGCTCTTTTTTTTTCTGTCGAAATGGCTGAATATTGCATGGCGAAAATGAAAAGAAAAAAAATCTATAGCTGCTTAGGACTGGGAAGATTGTTACATCACAATCAGGTATTTATCGTCTTCATACAATAGAAGGTCTCATGTATTTGCGAATGAATGGGATGATGATGAGGTGAATGGAATGCTTGTCAAATCATATTATCATGGTGAACTTCCATCTGAAAACTGTAGAATGCTTGTTCATATATATATATTATCGTTAGTGTTCATACATATCGTACCAGTTCTGTGGCTTGAGGCTTGAAGCATTCTGGCGTTGTTGAATGACGGTGATGAATAATGATGTGTGGCTTTGTACCCAGAGTTCCAAGCCAGTAAGTATGTTGAGACCGATCCGCTCATCGCCGCATAATCTGTGATAAGAAAACACATGGGTGGTTGGTTCATCATCACATCACATCATCATACTAGCCTTCCCCCCCCCCCCTCCCCCACTTCTAGCGCCGTAAAACATGTCGAGGGACTAACCGTTTTAGACTAACCGAGGAGTAAGCCATTCATCGTGCATGCTGCCTTCAATATCATATATATATATATATATATATATCTATCAAAACTGATGGTTCACAAACAGAGAGAGAGGGGACCAGCCGAGGATATGAAATGACATTTGCTAACACCGCATATAATTTGTGGGATCAGACAATGTTCATGATTTGTGGGACAAAACAATATTTTGCTAACTCCACGGGGATATTGTGAAATAATGTACAATGACAAATTCTTTTATTTCGAGGATAATGAATAAGCACCCATATGCAAGAAGGGGCTTGTTTGTTATTGTTTGTCAGAGCAGCCTGGCATCTTTACTTGTCGATGAAGTTATACAGATTTAATTACGATGTGGGCTACCGCGTGAAACAATGTCGGAATATGGATGTTATCCGTTAACAACTGCATGTTCTTGAAGTAGAGGTTATTTCACAAGACTGGGGTGAGCGCACTAGCATTCTCTTTCTGTCTTTTCCTTAATAATGAAAAGCTGCAGTTTATGAAGGGAAAAATACAACCAGAGACAGGGAGTGATAGTCAGTATGTGTGTAGAAGCGAGTGTGTGTGTGTGTAAGTATGCATGTATGTATATTTGTCATATTTGACTGTTTTTTTCAGAAAAGGCATCAAGTGAAAAAGAAAATCAGAATGGTTTACCTCTTGTTGCATCCCCATTTTTCTCATCTCTCTTTTTTTTTCTTTTTTTCTTTTTTTTTAAATGAACATAAGTTGATTTCACCACTCTCTATTTCACACAGACCCAAAATTGATAACTTACACCTGTGATTAGAAATGTTAGGTATTGGACAAGCCATATGTCATTTTATTGATAACTTACACCCGTAATTATGAATGTTATACTGGACAAGCCATACGTCATATTATGTGTGTTACTGTGTTATGTTATAATACACCTGCTTGCCAGTTGGGGTTGTGGGGATTCAAGGCTGTAAATGACTCATACAGATATATATTACATATGTATTATTACCTATATCTAATCACAAGCATGCATGCCTATTGGCGTAGCCATATCACTGTGTTGAATTATTCTTGTTTTGTAAATGATATCTTATCTCTTTGATGTTGTGATGTTTGTGTTGGTTTGGTTCTTATATATGTATACCTACCCACATTAAAAAGTGGTGATGTACGGTTTCCATATTCTTATTGTGTAATTTGTTATATATTCGTGTAAGGACACAGCCCTCTGTGTATTGAATGCTGCCCCAAGACCCGTAAATACATGTATTTTTATATGTTTGTTTGTTGTTGTTTTCTATTTCTCTCTTTGTATTTGTTCTACATCTCAAATCTCAAGAAGCACACAGTAGTAGAATCTGTGTCTCTTATAGCCGCAGTTTCACAGAGTTGATATGTTTTAGTAAACCAAGAGACGGTAGACTGCAAACATGCTACAACACACAAATAGAGTCTCGACTGTTGCTATTTTTTACTGTGATATGAGAAAGACCAAAACCGCCGTCAGTAATACTGTTGGGTGAATTGGAACCTTTCCTATGTTAGGAATGACTTGTACTTTAAAGCTACCGTGCTGATACTGGGTTAAAGACTTTGTCTTCAACAAAAACAACAGTTTATTTTTGAAACCTCGGTCTCCTGCTCATCTGCTTACCTTATTGAAGAAGAAAAAAAGCAGAGAGAATTTAAGTGCTTAAAAAGCTGGAGTGGGTTGTTGTGTGCTGTGTGTGTGTGGGAGAGGGGCAGTGTGTTAATCCACCAACCTTAATACGTTTGAATCTGTGTCTGATTCTTTCTCGCATTTTACCGTTGAGGTTATTAGTTTGTTTTTTAAAAACCCAAAACCAGTTAATCAGAGTATTGTGTCTTTCCATCTACAGTATAGTGACAGGAGTAAAAATAATTGTCTGTCTCTGCCGGCAGATTTTCCACATGTTTTATCCTTTGTGTTCAGTCCATCCATCAATAAGATTTTGGCTCGTTCATAGAAACAGACTTAACCAAGCTGATTTTTCATACAGACATTTGAATTCTTCATACAAAGATTGAAATTGTCCAAGAAAGGAATTATGAGATGAGGATGAAGTTTCAGTGCATTACACTCATCAAAGAGCCAGGGGATAGATAAAATGGACATGTTTCATCCAATATTTGAAGCATCACATTTTGCTCCATATATATATATATTTATAATTTTTTTATATTTAATAATCTATAATATTTTAGTCTTGGATTTGTCTTTCATTCTTTCTTTCTGACTGTGACAGTGTACTTTTTTTTTTTTGGTCTCATGTCATCCCTTTCTGCTTTTTTTTTCTTTTCCTAATTTTGTTTATTTTCTTCCCATTTATCTTGCCATTGTTTATGTGTGTTTGAGATGTGAACAAAGGAAGTAGACAAAGCAAGCATTTTTGTCCGCGTCCTGTTCTTTTTCTACGTCTGTCTGTGGCGTTAAGTTTGAGTTGTGGAATGAAAGATGGACTCCAGCTTTGGAAAAAAAAAAAGTTGGAAAAGGATTTTGAATGGGGTACATCTTGAACTTCATAAATAGATTTTTTTTTTTTTTTTTTATATATGCATGCTGCAGTAATTCTTAATTAAGCATACGTACACATATATTGAGTATATATGACTGTGTAAGAATAATCCACACGGATGAAGGAAGGGTTTTTTGGGTGAAAAACCCGGGATGCATTTACGTGGACCTTGATGTGATTCCGCTTGTTTAGGAATGATCATCCGCATGCTTCACCAGTGTCCGTCTACCTGTAAGTGTTTCATACCCATGTGTGTGACTTTGCACATGCTTGGTTGTATATTGTTTTGGGCTTTTTTTTTATTTGGTCCAATACCGGTACATTTTTTTCTTGTTTCATTTGACTGAATGGTAATCGAAACTTTCTTCTTTTTTTTTCTTTTTTTTTTTTTCTTGTGCTGTGAAAAGTCGGGCTGTGGAGGCGCAAATTTCGGTTAAAAAGACGCATCCTGATGCAGCCCGAGATGGAGGAGCGTAGGTTGTATTTCTGTCAACACTGCGTGGATATCAGCTGCCCGCTCCATTCGCCCGCTGCCACCCAAAGTCAGTCAGACGCTGAGAAGGCTTCTTGCCTGTCGATGCATCGTCCTCCCTCCCTTCCTCAATCCTTCTTCCTTTGGGTGTCTTGTTGTGTCGGTTGATTTTGGTGTTTTTTGGGGGTCGGAAAGGCCACAGCTCTCACATCTTGATTGGTTGCCTCCACGTTGAGTTGTTGTTGTCGTTTGGTTGCCTCTTCCTGCATTGTGTGTAGTAGTGACGGCAAAAAGAGTTTTGTCCCTTTTTACCACCACCACCCCCCACCCCCCCCCCCCTTCTTTGTCCTGCGGTGGTTTGTTGTCCTGAAGCTTGCGTGATTTTTGTTTCTTTTTTCTTTTTTTTTTTAAACCTTCCTCATGTTTTATTTTTGGTTACAGCTTGTGTTTTGGTGTTTCAGACACTCCTGCACTATGTTTTGCCTTAATTTTTTTATTTTAGGGATTTTATTTTGATGCCCACCCTTTTTCCGTGTATTGCTTTTAATTTTGTAAGTTAGGGTTTAGGTGGGGATTTTTTGCTTGTTTTTTGGTTTGGTTGGGGTGTGGGTGGGGTTTTTGGGGGTTTTTTGTATGTGAATGATTGGAATAGCTGGGGTGTTTTAAGAATTTTTCAGTTTTAGAACAAGTTAATGAGAATCTTAATTGACTGACGTGTCATTTTATTATTTTCATTTATTGCCTGGGTTTATCATGAACAGTTTTTGTTTTGTTAACGTGCTTTGGATTTGGGCATGCATGACACAAGCATTTGGTGTATTTTGCAGCTTTTTTTTTTTTAACCCCCTTTAAAAAAAAAAATAATTTCTATTTGGTGTTGGTGATGATGCATGTGCAGTGGCTTTTTTTTTGGGTGTGCATTCCCCCATTTCACCCTCCACTTTTTCCTGACGTCTTTCCCATTTGTCTGTTTAGAAAAAAAAACAAAAAAAACAGCTGAAGGTAGCGAGAGAAAGATGAATTTGCGGAGCCTTACCTCTAGAATCTTGACCTTAAGCTTGTGAGCAAAAGGAATCTGGTGACAGTGGATGGGAGTGGTTCCCCTTCTTCCCTCATCTTGAGTTATCTGCCCCTTCATCTGAGTTATCTTCCAGCTTGGATGGAGTGGTTAACTGCTGCAGAATTTCAGTGTGTGTGTGTTGGAGCTAATCTAACCTCAACAGGCTTGCTCCCCCACCCATGACCTGGCTGTGTTGAAGTTGCTGTGTGGCTGGTTCCTGGTTCCGTTGATGTGCTTTAGACTGCTGGAAGGGTGGCTGTGTCGCAACAGACGTGTGCGGATATCGGTGTAGTTGTTGTTGTTGTTGTTGTTTGCGCCAGTTTTAACTGTTGACTGCTTATACCTTTGGGTGATGGGTTTGTTTTTTGAAATTTTAGAAAAGAAAGGCTTTTGTTGGGTTTTTTTTGGATGGGGTTTATTTTTTTCAATGATTGTGGAAATTTTTTTTTTTTTTGAGGTGGTATTGAGGTTTTAGAGTTAAAAAAAAAAGCTGTGTGTTTGTTCCTTTAAATGTTTCTGCTTGATTCTTTCTTGTTTACTATTTCTTTTTCCGTGGTTCTGTGTCGGGTTTGTCTTTCTCTCTCTCTCTGCCTTCTGTCTTTTACTCTTTTCTTTCTCTCAGATTTTGTGGACTATTTTTTAAACTACCTTCCTTTCTCTCTTTTTGTTTCTGTCTCTCTCTTTCTCTCCCTCTCTCTCTCTCTCTTCTCTCTCTCCCTCTGTCTCTCTCTCTCTCTCTCTCTCTCTCTCTCTCTCTCTCTCTCTCTCTCTCACACATCGGTTCTTCACTTATTGCCTGTATTTGTTTCTGCCTTTTCCTCAGCATATGTTTTTGCGGTCAGTTTTCTTCACAGGCTTTGTATGTTGTTGTTATAAGGATTAATATGGGTGCAAAAAGACGCGTCAAGTTCTACATTGTGTTCAATATGTTCTTTATATTATGTGAAATTTTTTTTTTAATAAGTGTTTACGTGCTTCTATAAGTGTTTACGTGCTTCTATCGGCTTGATTCTAATCAGTTTACAGTTGTGTGTATGTTAAATCTCTCTTTCCTTCCCCTTGTTGTTAGAGGTGTTTTCTCTCTTGTGTTATTTTGTTCTTGTAGAGCACAACATTTGTAAGTTTTTATGTCTTTGCGACTCGTTAAAGAAAAAAATGGAGAGAGAGAGACTCAGAGAGAGAGAGAGAGTGTGTGTGTGTGTGTGTTTGTAGATGGTCCATAGTCGAAGACAATATTTGTGCATATGTTGTATGTGTTCTGATTTGCAAATCTGTATGTTCTTATGTTACGAATCTTCTATAACTTTTTTTCTGAAAATGAAACTATCTTCTATAACTTTTTTTTTCTGAAAATGAAACTATCTTCTTTTGATGTCTCTTTGCATCTCTATCCACTAGCGTTGATAAATCTTTTTTTTTTCTTTTTTTTTTTCCTCAAGAAGTCACGAAACCAACTTTTCACTTGCTTTTGTCTTGCCCTGGGTTTTTCTTTTTCCAAGTTATGGGTCATAGCGTAAAGTTTCTACTGTTGTTGGGAGCTGAAAATAGCAAAGGAACAAAACATGAACTGTGGGCAATGATGTAGAAGAAATTTTTGGGGGGAAAAGAGGAGATATTACTTCCTTGGTGTATTATTTCTTATGTTTTTTAGGAACTGAAAATAGCAAAGGAACAAAACTTCAGAACTGTGAGCAGTGATTTGGAAGAAAAATTTTTTTAAAGAAAAAAAGGTGATATTACCTCCATAAAGCTGGTAAAGTGTAACAGAGTCTTTATGGAATGGCAGAGGGAGCACACACAAAAATAAGATAAAATAAAAAGCTAGCATGAAGTGTTAGTGATGTGCAACTGTGTTATAGTGAGAAAGCATGTAGCCAACTAACTGAAACTAAATATGTGTTGAAAAATTTTTAGAACTGGAACTAAATTTGTGTTGACAAAGTGGGTGTAGTGTAGTGATTTGATTACTAGCAACAGCCAATTACTGACAACAGGTGAAGAATTAATATCCAGAGTAACTGTAACAGTACGTTTGTCGTTATTCAGTGACAGCATGGTAGTGTCGGGTGTGACTTGACATAACTGCATCTGATCCTGTTTTGTTTTTTCTGTGTAAAAGATAATATTATTGGTTGTCAGATAATGTGACACATGTTTTTTTGTGAATGTGTCCAAGACTTGTATCATTCATCTGGAAAATAACTAGTTTAAAAGTCATTGGAAAAGCATCTAAAGAGAAATTCTTTCTTTTTTTTAAAGATAATTTACAGAGAATCTAATTATCTGACGTAGTTTGTTGCATATCAGAACCTTTTTTTTCTCTCTATCTGTATCATTCGTGTCTAGAAGTAATGTGGCTGGAGTAATTGTTTTTTACTTGTTTTATATTGTAAAATTCATTTCATGGTCGATAAGACTATAAACAATATGAAATGGAATGGAACAGTTTTGTAGATAATTTTTTTCATCATGACACCAATTTTTCCCTCCGCTTTCCTATCATGAGTTTCTCTTTTTAAAAAAAGAAAAAAAGAATATAACTACATTTTTGAACTGAGAAAAAGGAATAATGGACAAATAAAAGGGATAGAAAAAAAATCAGATAAAAAGAGTAAGTATTCATGAGTTTTCCTTCAGAAAACACATTCCCATCGCGACCAAGTCGCTTACACATGTGTCTCCTCCATGTCCCTGTACAGCTAAAGGTCGCACCAACGTGGAACTGCGGGAGAACTTCATCCTGGCAGCGGGCGTGAGCCAGTCCATGGCGGGCTTCGTGTCCAAGAGTCCTGTGGGCTCCTCCCACTCCGGCAGCTCCACGTACTCCGGCACCAACAACTCTCCCGCCAGTCGCTCCACGGGATCGTCCATGTCCGGCCCTATCACCAAGGTAGGAGGCAGGGAGGGAGGGGAAGAGTGCCGATGATGGGAGTTTTGTGTATGTCTGTGCGCTGTGTGATGGTTTCGGTCAGTGATAGATTGTGGGTTTGGTTTTTGTTTAAACAAAAAGGGGGTGGAAATGGAAGGGGAAGTTCTTGTTGTGTGTTCCTCAGCTTAACACCCTAGGGGTCACCCGGAATGTGCAGTCTGACTATTTCATCCCACCTGGGAATTGCTGTGAGATTAAAAATGCACACTAGATGAGAAGTTTGTGTGTGTGTGACCTTTATTTTTTTTTTAAAGTATCTTGCCATATAGGCACATCCACACTGCAACTTCAGGCATTTTTCTCTTCCTTTAAAGGAAAGTGCAGGTTGTCATGTTAAGAGCTTGCCATGGCTGAAGACGATCTCAATGTAATATTTGACAACGTAACATCTTGTAAACCTTCGTATCAGTGTGCCTGTCAGTATTGTGATTGCCCTTCAAGGGATGGTTAAAGTGGTTTGGACTTGATTTTGACTTGACTTGGCTTGTCACGTTTAGCTGACATCAAGAACTGACACTTGGGCCAATTCGTTGTGGTGACATGACGTTGCAATTTTGTGTGTCTGCGCTTGAAAATTCCAGATTCGTGAAAAGACGATGTACCCCACCCCATGGCGACAGCGGGTGAAGACCAGCCCTGACGGAGAGGTGACGCAGATCATGTCCCGCACAGACGAGGAGGGGCAGAAGGTCACCCGGACCAAGGTCACGCGAGACATGCGCAGCCCACGCACCTCTCTGCAGAGTCCGCGCAACGTCAACAGCCCAGGTATGAAGGTCCTAGGATCGCTGGGCTGACTTTGAATGGTGAAGTTACTGCTTTGGCAAAACGAATGCTGGGATTGTCGTTGATTGTTCAATAGGTGGCTTAATGGGGAGGGTGGGGATTGTGAGGTGTACTGTGAAGGCTGACTGTAAAAAAATAACAATGAACAAAAGACCAAATACTCAACTCAGGAGCTATTTAATGACAACAAACTTTTCTGATGTTTTTATTTCAGCATAAAGTGATAGCACGCTGAATGTAGGTGAGGGGCATGACTCACTCAGATTTCATTAGCAGAGATATCGGGAATGGTTGGGGGGGGGGGGGGGGGGGGGGGCACAGAATTGACCAAAAACCCAGATCCCCCATGTACAGATCTGTTGGTTCTTGAACATAATGGGTTTTTTTCGCATTCATGTATGCAGAAGTTGACTCACACATTTGTCAGGTATCCAGCAGGTAATGAAAGTATACTTCAACTGTAGGCATTTCCCTAAGAAAATGGGATGTATAAAAAGCAGGATGAAGACAATCGTGTGTGAATATGAGAGAAACTGCCTCAGGGTACAGAATCCCAGAGGAAGAACGTGATATTCAGATTACTTTGATAACAAATCAGGAGTCACTTTAGTCCTTAAAAAAAAAATTTTTTTAAGAGAATTGTACACACCATATAACTGAGCAATGGTTATAACGAGTTTTTGGTAAGCATGCAACCGTTAACATTTCAAACAGTTTAAGATCAAAGCTATGAATGACCAAGGATATTTTTTGTCTTAACAAGCAATTCAAAACAAAGTCTTTGAGCTCTTACATATGAAAGTTACTTCATGTCCATGCTATTTTTATGTCACGTTATTTTCCCCATCATGGAAAAAAGTGTTTTGTTCTCCTCCTGTGCTATTGCTGTCGTGTGGAAAGTAGTCATACTGAGGTGAGAGCGTTTGTGATGCATCCATTGATAGACGGTTTCACATGTGTTCCTTTTTTCCCTTTTTTTTCTTTTTTTCATTGATAGACAGTTTCAAATTTGTTCCTTTATTTCATTGATAGACTTTCAAATGTGTTCCCTTTTTATCAATTGTTTGGGTTGGGTCAAACCACCCCTTTTAGAAATTTTTTTATCATATTTGTTGTGGCTTAAACAGGTTCCCTCACCCCCCTCCCCTTCCCAAAAAAATGAGTGCTTATCTGCATTGTTGTTTAGAAGTTGACCCTGAGTATTTTGTTTATAGCTGTGCACATATAGACTTGCACATATGGGCATGGACACACACACACAAACATACATTCTTATACACACACATTCACACTCACAGATTCACACTCACACACACACACACAAACATACACACACACAGAGTAATCATTTGCTTACAACTTGTTTGTGCACACCCCCCCCCCCCCTCCCCCTCTCCCTCACCCCTCCCAAGCTTGTATTCATTTCAGTAGATATACTTGCTTCATCTTTTAGTGCTGCTTTTGTCATTCATAATTTTCTCCCCTTCTTTGAGAATCTGCAGACAATGCTTTTGCAGGGAAGAATCGGCTAAGAAAGGAGACCAACATCCCGATGCCCCTGCTAAAAACGGTCAGAATAAAAGAATATGACATGCATGTGAGGATTGAACCGAAAGAAGAATGAATAAACGGACAAAATGAAGTCCACAGAGAGACTGAATGGAAAGAGTGAAGTCCATTGAGAGATCGAACAGGAGGACTGAAGCCTGGTGAAAGACGGGAGAATCCAGAGATTGAAAGTTCTGCGGTCAATTTTATGTTCTGCCTAGCATCGATGTTTTCTGTTTTGTTTCAGTTATTGTGGTTTGCTGGGTTTTTTGTTTTGTTTTGTTTACATTTTTTAGTAATAAAAGATTTTGTCCCATATTTGATGTGAATTTATAAATTGCTTTTATTGTTGTGTACATATTGCTTTAAGCTTATGAAAATGTGTTTATTTGATAAGAGTGAACTGTCTTCTTCCTTTTTTTAAAAAAAAAAGAAGAAAAATTGTGTGCGTTTTTATTGTAACCAAGTGTGTGGTTGAGACACTTGCTTTAACTCACTCATTTGAATGTCACTCTACTATGTGTACTGAAGAATTTGTGTAGATTTGTTTTCTAGCTTTGATTTTTGTGTCTTTTAGAAATGAGGGATTTGTCACCACTTTATAGTTAACAATTGCTTTGTGTGTGTGTGTGTGTGTGTGTGTGTGTGTGTGTGTGGTGTATGAGTTGTTGTTGTTGACTTCAATTTTATATCTGTTCACTTCTAGTGATATTAGACAAATGTGTGAGTGAGTGAGTGCAAGTGAGCATATTAGTGTAGTGTGGTAACTATACAAAATTGATGTGCATATTTCTTTAAAAGTATTATGTACTTTTTTAAAGAGTTTAGTGGTTCAGTAGGTAAGGGGGAAAAAAAAAGACATTTGTGTTATTTTTTTATGCTGTGTTGAACATGGTGACCACGAGTATTACACCATAGGGAGGGATCTAGGATTGAAGAAAAGAAGGCTATTTGAAACAAATGTAAAAAATAAAAACCCAAAACAGTTCATGTATTATAAAGCTTGATAAAGATACACCATTTTTTTCAGTGTCTTTGTCCCTAGGAATATCTAATTTAACATTTATTCCTGTCAGCTGCATCTTGTAGCCATGAGTGCTAACATCAACTGCTTATCTTGTTCAATGTGGGCTAGTTGCCATGACTTGACTTGACATGAAATTCAACATCATTTGTTTTGTATTGAAAATGCCATATATATTGTACAGGTGTACCGTCAATATTCATTGTTACTCTCATGACAACTGCTTCTTCATTATAACTCACATCACAGGGTTTGTGTTCAAAATCTGATAAAAGGGCCAAAGCACAGGAACTTCCAAGCCTCTCGATTCCTGCGTTGACTCTGAAGTTTTAATCCTCACTTTTCAATGTTGCAGTTAGTCAGAACTCGCTCTCATTTCTAAACCATGATTCCTGTGCTGATTCTTTGTTTTGATCCTCACTTTTCTGTGTTGCAGTTAAGTCACAACACAACACTTATCTTCCAGACCTTTGATTCCTGTGTAGAAAATTCAACTTTAATAATCCTCACTTTTCTGTGTTGCAGTTAAGTCACAACACAACACTCGGACCTTTGAGTCCTGTGTAGAAAATTCAACTTCAATCCTCACTTTTCTGTGTTGCAGTTCAGTGACAACACTTTGAGTCCTGTGTAGAAAAAAATTCAACTTCAATCCTCACTTTTCTGTGTAGCAGTTAAGTCACAACACAACACTTATCTTCCAGACCTTTGATTCCTGTGTAGAAAATTCAACTTTAATAATCTTCACTTTTCTGTGTTGCAGTTAAGTCACAACGCAACACTTATCTTCCAGACCTTGATTCTTCTTCTTCTTCCTTTTTTGTCATGTTTCTCCCAAGGGAGGTTTGACATTGATGAGCCTTCTCCATCTCTCTCTGTTTTGAGCTTCCTCCTTATTTATGCCCCTTTCTCTAAGATCATCTGCAATACAGGTAGCCCAGGTCTTGCTAGGTCTTCCCTTTTGGTCTCTTTCCACCCACTACTAAGTTCATTGCTCTTTTTATGATGTGGTGGTCTGCTTTCCGTTGAACGTGCCCAAACCAGCGCAGTCTATTGGTACTAGCTACAGACTTCAGATCATCAACTTTGCACATTCTCCATAGTTCTTCATTCATGATCCTGTCTTCCCATCTGATCTTTGTCATGTAGCATAGACCTTGATGCCTGTGATGAAAATTAAACTGTAATCCTTGTGGTTCTGGGTTTCAATCCTGGTTGTTTGTGTGTTTGCAGTTAAGTCACAACACTTTGATTCCTGTGTAGAAAATTCAACTTTAATAATCCTCACTTTTTGTGTTGCAGTTAAGTCACAACACAACACTATCTTCCAGACCTTTGATTCCTGTGTTGAAAAATTCAACTTCAATCCAATCCTCACGTTCCTGAGTTTCAGCCCTGGCTGTTTGTGTGGTTGCAGCCAGTCTCAGTTCCAGCCGGGCGGGCAGTGTGAGCGGCAGCCGGCCCACCAGCCGCACTGGCAGCGAGACCGGCTCTGAGGGGCTGGAGCCCGAGGTGTACACCACCGTGCAGACAGACACGCGCAACGTGGGCGGTCGCAAAGACACCACCCTCACCTACCAGACACATGTGGTGCAGACCAGAACTGTGACGTTACCCTCTGCCACTCAAACCAAAATTTCCCGCATCCCCAAAATGTCCCCAGCGAAACCCAAGAAAAAGTAACAAGATACTGGTTTGCTTTTTTTTTTTTTTTTTTTTTTGGTTGGTTGGTTGTTGCTGAGTGAGCAGGGGTTTGGAGAATTGTTTGTGAGGAGGGGACAACTCTTCTATTTTCCTGACAAAAGTCGAAGTCTTTCATTTTGCGATGAGAGAAAGAGAGAGAGAAAACCCTCTGGTTGTACATAATTCTGTACTTCATGATGTATGCCTGCCACAGAGAGAGTATCGTAACCCTTTTTTTTTTGTCTGTCAGCTGTCGGCACTTCTTTGGAGAGGATACCAGGACGTTTGTGTACACACGATGCGCTTTTCTCTTCTTTTCGTATTTTTGGACGTTTCGATTGTCTTACGTTTTGATATCGCCACAAGCTTTAAATGTCATCTTTCCTTTGTTGCCAAGTTGACGAGTGGTACGATTTATGTTTGCCAGCAAATGTGAGGGAGAAAGGACTGCTTTTGAGTAGATAGATAGTTCAGGGTTTGTGTCTGTAGTGCATTGTTCTGCTTGTTGTATCCTGGGGTATGGAGGTGTATATTTTTGTGAGGCTGTGTCCCAGTTTCAGCAATATCGGTTGCTTCCATCAAAGCAAGATGTTGCCCTGGTTGATGCTTACAAATTTTTTCTTTAAAAAATGTTCTATTGTAGCAGATGTGCTAGTTTTTTGGGGTTTAAAGATATTTTCACATAAACAGTAATTCAAATTCACTTTGCATTATCTCTTGAGCTCTACCTCTTGTGTGTAAAATTGTACCCTTAAAAAAATGTGTGCAGAATGTTGGCAAAGAAAGATTTCCTGTAAAAATGTATGCCAGTCACCAAAAATACGTTGGAAAGTTGATGGAGAGTGAATTATCAGCAAGTTCAGTTTCAAAGTTTAGGTTTTCATCCAGTTTTGGCTTTGGAATGCTATCTTCAAAATTGACATTGGCTTAGGGATAAAACGATAAATCGGTATGTTGTCATAATATGTAGTTACAAATACTTGTTTCACAAAGGTGCTTTTGCTTTCTCATGTTCCCTGGTCATAAAAGCAAACTGTGACCATTGCATGCTATATAGATTTTTTTATATACATATTTGCTTTGGAAATTATGACGGGGGGAAGAAAAATCTTTTTATATCATTGCTTCTAATTTTGGTTAGAGAATTCAAATCATGTCATATATGATGTAACTTTGAGACTAAAATAATTGATCACCAGAGGATGATTTTATCACCATGAGATTGACTGGAATCAAATATATGCAGGCTTCTGTGATCGATCATCATTGTGAGTTACCCTTTGGATTATGTAAAGTGGCGGCGTTGATGTGTATGAAAGTGATTCCAGATGTTGAGAAGCTGTTCAACAGTCTCACAAGATTGATTTATGTCTCAGCCTTCAAGCTCTTAATAACTGTTAACCCCTGCCCCCACTTCCTCCCCCCCTCCTCCCTCCCACCTTCCATGTTACTACTTGCAGTGTAAAGGTTTACAGTACGATGATGTGTATAACACTGGCATCAGTTATTTTTGTAGATTTATTTTTTATGTGGGTGTATGATGTTATATAAACTAGCCTATGTTATGCTTGTGTGATACTCGGGCGATGTGGGTGATATTTCACATGGGTGGAGTAGGTTGGGGGTAGTGCATTCCTCTTTCATGGGGGGAAAGCACAACATGCATACCAAACCCTGCCCTCCACCTGCTGCTTGCAGTAGTTCATTTTCATCTATACATTTAAAAAAAAAGAGAATCAATATTTCTATGATTAACTTATTGCCTGCTTGCTTTCCTGTAGACAAGCAGGCACTTCTCGAATGCACGCGGTACTGCTTTTTTCTTCTTCGTTTTTTCGGTTGGTTTACACTACTTTTTTTTTTTATGTATGTAAATATAGCTGTGTGTACACAACGTTTTTGGATGGAGACTTTAGCATAGTTGTGATTTTTGTAGTTATTTTCATCCCGAGTCTTTGAAGAAAAGGGTAACTTTTTTTCTGATATCATTCCTTTTTCGTGTGTGCAAGAGTATGTGAAATATGTTTAGCTGGCCCTCTCTGAATTTGTAAAAAAAAAAACTTTAGCGAATGGTACAAAGCTTACTGAACAATTTGACCATGACACATGCAATGTGTTAACATTTTGATGGTAGCCAAATCCAGTGAACTTTAGTTTGTGCTTTTTTTTCTTTTTGTTCTAGATAATTGATTCAGAATTTGAACAATGGGGGAAAATTCCCTTCAAGTTTTAGGCAACATCCTTATTTGAAAAAAGTTTTGCCATACAAATCATCCTTTGACCAGTTTTCTCTAGATAGGTCCCGTCAGTCAGTTCTACCTACTTTTGCCGTGAATGTGCTAGGTTCTATTCTTTTTTTCTTTTTGGTTTTTCTTTTTGATGACGAATTGGTTTTGAGTGGTAGTTTAGCTGCTGGCTGCATAATATGTGTACTGTGTTGACAAGGGTGGCCTATGGAATGATCGTGTACCAATACTATTGCATTACTCTGGTTCAGGTGGGCCACGTTATCGGTGAAATGAGGCCGATGCCATTGTTTGCAACATATAATAATGATAATAATAATAATAAATCACAAAGAATCTCGCTGCCTCCTTTACTTTTATTGCTTACTCTCATTCCGCCGGGATCAGAATCCAGTTCATGTGTGGGGGTGAAAGTGGATCACGACCATCCTGTTTTTCGTTGTGTCCGTTGTCGTCGTCGTCTGATCGTCTTTCATTATTTTGTCATGTTGTTTCCCCAGACACGGTTTAGAATGTGTGTGTCCTAAATTTCTCTAAACTGCAATTAACACCTAAAATAGTGAATCCAAATACTGTTGAGGATTAGGGGGGTATAGCCCTTTTCTCTAATGGATAACTGTAGTGTGTGTGTGTGTACATTCAAAATCTGTTCTTTTTTCAATGGTAGCATGTGTGTGAATGATTCGAATGCGAGTGCTTTGTTTGCTTTACAAGATTCAGTGCTATAAAAATTATATATATATATATATATATATATATATATATATATATGGAATTTTTATAGCGCTGAATCTTGTAAAGCAATATATATATATATATCTCATCAGACGTGCTTCCAGTCTGCTATAGGTGACCAGACTGCCAGTCTTTGTTTACTACATTGAACTGGAGAGAATGGGTACTGCAGTGTGTGCGTGTGTGAGTGAGTGTCTAAATTTAGAATCTGTTAATCTTTTGTGAATGATCCCATGTGTGTGAACGATTCGAGTGCAGGTGCTCTGATTTATTTGCTTTACAAGATTCAGTGTTAAGAAAAATTCCGTGTGTGTGTGTGTGAGCAAGTTGATTCTTTCCCGACGTGCGTATCATAGTAATCAAGTTACGTCACTTCTCCACTGCCACATGTTCCACTTACATTCCCTGCCAATGCACTGTTTTTGCACTTTGTTTTTGATTTTGTTTTACACCTGTTTGAAATTGCTAACTTTCCGACGTTGCTGAGTACTATAACAAAGCTGTTGAGATGTTAAGTATAATCATGCGATTATATGAGGACACCAATGCTTGCAAGGAAGGAGGAAGGGGTTTGGAGAGAGGGAGATAGATAATTATGTAGGCATGCACACACACACACACACTGATACAGTTCTATTCCCCTCCATGCTCACCCACAAAAAGAAAGTCACACATGTGTAAGCTTACACACACAAACTTGTTGGTGAGTAGAAATTCCACATGTGGTGCTAAGCAGACCCTTTCCATGTTGTGGGGTGGGAGGTGGGGTGTTAATCAAACTGCTGTCAGTTCAGTCAGTGTATAAGCAGACTGACTCTTTCCTCTAGCGAAGACCAAACTAAATATGAAGGCTGGTTGCATCACTCAGTAAACCAAGAGGACAGGGGGGATTTTTAAAATTATGACCGTGTAATGGTGATGGTACGCCTTCAGGCTTACTGTAACCAGTGCATTGGTCATTGGAACTATTTTTTTCCATAACCAGTGCACAGGTTGTCAGGAGGAAGGGGGGGGGGGGGGGGGGGGGGGGGAGTGAGGATAGATCCCTCTCTGCTTACCTGAATCCGCTCTAGTGTAGTCTAGTGCTTTCTGGGATATCTCTCTCTTCTGGCTGGTCTATTTCAGGGACTGATGACGTTTGCTTTATGAAGTAGAGTTCAGATAGCGGACATTTTGTGTTCACTTTTCACTCATGTGAATGAGTTGGGATTTCAGGTTTTAGTTTGGTGGAGCCTTCGAGACGAAAGAGTAAGACAGACATGCTAGTGGCCCACTTTATGCTTGTGTACATTTTGATGTAGGAGTGTATGGAAGTATAATTTTCAGTGAATTTTTCTACTACACACTCATAGATCCTGATATTTAGGGAGGTGCTCATTATGGCACAGGCCCCTGATACCAAAGGCGTCTGTATCATTAGTGTTGTGCATCACTCGTATCATCATCGCATCATCGATTGTCTTGTTTTCACATCGTGTGTCAGTGGTGTCGTGAGTGACCTACCTATTGCACATGCATACTGACACCTACCTATAAAATGTACAGACACCTACCTACAGCACATGGACACTTATACATCCACACACCTACCTATAGCACATGGACACTTATACATACACACACCTATAGGACATGGACACTTATACATACACCTACCTATAGCACATGGACACTTATACATACACACACCTATAGCACATGGACTAATACACTTATACATGGACACTTATACTACACACATCATGGACACTTATACATACACACACCTATAGCACATGGACACTTATACATCCACACACCTATAGCACATGGACACTTATACATACACACACCTATAGCACATGGACACTTATACATACACACACCTATAGCACATGGACACTTATACATCCACACACCTATAGCACATGGACACTTATACATACACACACCTACCTATAGCACATGGACACTTATACATACACACACCTACCTATAGTACATGAACACTTATACATACACATCTACCTATAGTACATGACACTTATACATACACACACCTATAGCACATGGACATATACTACACACTATAGCAATGGAATTATACATAAAACACCTACCTATAGCACATGGACACTTATACATACACACCTACCTATAGTACATGGACACTTATACATACACACACCTACCTGTAGTACATAGACACTTATACATACACACACCTATAGCACATGGACACTTATACATACACCTACCTATAGCACATGGACACTCATACATACACACACACCTATAGCACATGGACACTTATACATACACACACCTATAGCACATGGACACTTATACATACACACATTTACCTATAGCACATGGACACTCGTACATACACACATTTACCTATAGCACATGGACACTTATACATACACACACCTACCTATAGCACATGGACACTTATACACACACATACACCTATAGCACATGGACACTTATACACACACCTATAGCACATGGACACATACATACACACACCTATAGTACATGGACACTTATACATACACCTACCTATAGCACATGGACACTCATACATACACACACCTATAGCACATGGACACTTATACATACACCTACCTATAGTACATGGACACTTATACATACACCTACCTATACCACATGGACTCTTATACATACACACACCTATAGTACATGGACACTTATACATACACACCTATAGTACATGGACACTTATACATACACACACCTATAGTACATGGACACTTATACATACACACCTATAGCACATGGACACTTATACATACACACCTATAGTACATGGACACTTATACATACACACCTATAGTACATGGACACTTATACATACACACCTATAGTACATGGACACTTATACATACACCTACCTATAGCACATGGACACTTATACATACACCTACCTATAGTACATGGACACTTATACATACACACACCTACCTATAGTACATGGACACTTATACATACACACACCTACCTATAGCACATGGACACTTAAACATACATACACCTATAGCACATGGACGCTTATACATAACACACCTATAGCACAAGGACGCTTATACATACACACCTATAGCACATGGACACTTATACACACACACCTATAGTACATGGACACTTATACATACACACCTATAGTACATGGACACTTATACATACACACACCTATAGTACATGGACACTTATACACACACACCTATAGTACATGGACACTTATACATACACACCTATAGTACATGGACACTTATACACACACACCTATAGTACATGGACACTTATACATACACACCTATAGTACATGGACACTTATACATACACACACCTATAGCACATGGACACTTATAGCACATACACACACCTATAGCACATGGACACTTATACATACACACACCTATAGCACATGGACACTTATACATACACACACCTGTAGTACATGGACACTTATACATACACACACCTACCTATAGCACATGGACACTTATACATACACACACCTACCTATAGCACATGGACACTTATACATACAACACACCTGTAGTACATGGACACTTATACATACACACACCTATAGCACATGGACACTTATACATACAACACACCTATAGCACATGGACACTTATACACACACACACACCTATAGCACATGGACACTTATACACACACACACCTATAGTACATGGACACTTATACATACACACACCTATAGTACATGGACACTTATACATACCCACCTATAGCACATGGACACTTATACATACACACACCAATAGCACATGGACACTTATACATACACACACCTATAGCACATGGACACTTATACATACAACACACCTATAGCACATGGACACTTATACATACAACACACCTATAGTACATGGACACTTATACATACACACACGTATAGCACATGGACACTTATACATACACACATCTACCTATAGCACATGGACACTTATGCATATACACCTATAGTACATGCACACTTATACATACACAAACCTACCTATAGCACATGGACACTTATACATACACACACACCTATAGTACATGGACACTTATACATACACACACCTACCTATAGCACATGGACACTTTTATACATACACCTACCTATAGCACATGGACACTTATACATACACCTACCTATAGCACATGGACACTTATACATACACCTACCTATAGCACATGGACACTTATACATACACACACCTATAGTACATGGACACTTATACACACACCTACCTATAGCACATGGACACTTATACATACATACACCTACCTATAGCACATGGACACTTATACATACCACACACCTATAGCACATGGACACTTATACATACACACCATACATGACACCTTATACACACTTGACAACACTTATACATACACCTACCTATAGCACATTGACACTTATACATACACACACACCTATATAGTACATGGACACTTATACATACACACACCTACCTATAGCACATGGACACTTATACATACACACACCTACCTATAGCACATGGACACTTATACATACACACACCTACCTATAGCACATGGACACTTATACATACACACACCTATAGCACATGGACACTTATACATACACACACCTACCTATAGCACATGGACACTTATACATACACCTACCTATAGCACATGGACACTTATACATACACCTACCTATAGTACATGGACACTTATACATACACCTACCTATAGTACATGGACACTTATACATACCCACACCTATAGTACATGGACACTTATACATACACACACCTATAGCACATAGACACTTATACATACACACACCTATAGCACATGGACACTTATACATACACACACCTACCTATAGCACATGGACACTTATACATACACACACCTATAGCACATGGACACTTATACATACACACACCTATAGTACATGGACACTTATACATACACACACCTATAGCACATGGAACTTAACACCTTATACATAACTTATACAACACCTACCTATAGCACATGGACACTTATACATACACACACCTATAGCACATGGACACTTATACATACACACACCTACCTATAGCACATGGACACTTATACATACACACACCTATAGTACATGGACACTTATACATACACACACCTATAGCACATGGACACTTATACATACACACACCTATAACACATAGGACACTTATACATACACACACATTATAGTACATGGACACTTATACATACACACCTATAACACATGGACAATTATACACACACACCTATAGCACATGGACACTTATACATACACACACCTATAGTACATGGACACTTATACATACAGACACCTACCTATAGCACATGGACACTTATACATACACACACCTATAGCACATGGACACTTATACACACACACCTATAGTACATGGACACTTATACATACACACACCTATAGCACATGGACACTTGTACATACACACACCTACCTATAGCACATGGACACTTATACATACACACACCTATAGTACATGGACACTTATACATACACCTACCTATAGTACATGGACACATACATACACCTACCTATAGTACATGGACACTTATACACACACCTACCTATAGCACATGGACACTTATACATACACACACCTACCTATAGCACATGGACACTTATACATACACCTACCTATAGCACATGGACACTTATACATACACACACCTACCTATAGCACATGGACACGTATACATACACACATCTATAGCACATGGACACTTAAACATACACACACCTACCTATAGCACATGGACACTTATACATACACCTACCTATAGCACATGGACACAAAAACATATAACATACACTTATCACTCATATAGTACATGGAACACTATACTACACATACACCTACCTATAGTACTTGGACACATACATACACCTACCTATAGTACATGGACACTTATACATACACCTACCTATAGTACATGGACACTTATACATACACCTACCTATAGTACATGGACACTTATACATACACACATTTATAGCACATGAACACTTATACAAACACACACACCTATAGTACATGGACACTTATACATACACGTACCTACCTATAGCACATGGACACTTATACATACACACACCTACCTATAGCACATGGACACTTATACACACACACACCTACCTATAGCACATGGACACATACACACACCTACCTATAGCACATGGACACTTATACACACACACCTACCTATAGTACATGGACACTTATACATACACACACCTATAGCACATGGACACTTATACATACACCTATAGCACATGGACACTTGTACATACACACACCTACCTATAGCACATGGAGACTTATACATACACACACCTATAGCACATAAACACTTATACATACACGTACCTACCTATAGCACATGGACACTTATACATACACACACCTACCTATAGCACATGGACACTTATACACACACACACCTACCTATAGCACATGGACACTTATAACACACACACAAACCTACCTATAGCACATGGACACTTATACACACACCTACCTATAGCACATGGACACTTATACACACACACCTACCTATAGTACATGGACACTTATACATACACACACCTATAGCACATGGACACTTATACATACACACACCTATAGCACATGGACACTTGTACATACACACACCTACCTATAGCACATGGACACTTATACATACACACACCTATAGCACATGGACACTTATACATACACACACCTATAGCACATGGACACTTATACATACACACACCTATAGCACATGGACACTTATACATACACCTACCTATAGCACATGGACACATACATACACCTACCTATAGCACATGGAGACTTATACATACACACACCTACCTATAGCACATGGACACTTATACATACACCTAGCTATAGCACATGGACACTTATACATACACACACCTATAGCACATGGACACTTATACATACACACACCTACCTATAGTACATGGACACTTATACATACACACACATACCTATAGTACATAGACACTTATACATACACACATCTATAGCACATGGACACTTATACATACACACACCTACCTATAGCACATGGACACTTATACATACACCTACCTACCTATAGCACGTAGACACTTATACATACACACACCTACCTATAGCACGTAGACACTTATACATACATAGACCTATAGCACGTCAACACTTAAACATACACCTACCTATAGCACATGGACACTTATACATACACCTACCTATAGTACATGGACACTTATACATACACACACCTACCTATAGCACATAGACACTCATACACACACCTACCTATAGTACATGGACACTTACACATACACACCTACCTATAGTATATGGACACTTATACATACACCTACCTGTAGCACGTAGACACTTATACATACACCTACCTATAGTACATGGACACTTATACATACACACACCTACCTATAGCACATGGACACTTATTCATACACACACCTATCTATAGCACATGGACACTTATACATACACACACCTACCTATAGCACATGGACACTTATACATACACGCACCTATAGCACATGGACACTTATACATACACACACCTATAGTACATGGACACTTAGGCATACACACACCTACCTATACACTGATGCTATTTCTTAAATCTTTTCTCCTTCCACTCCTTCCTCTTCCTTCTTTAAACTCCTTTACTCTTTATACTTCCCTCGTCTAATATCACTTGGAGTGAACAGACGTTAAATTGAAGACAACAACACCACCACCTACCTATAACACATGGACACTTATACATACACACACCTATAGAACATGGAACCTTATACGACACCTACCTGTAGCACATGGAGACTTACACATACACACGCCTACCTATAGATACCTGCCTAAACCACACAGACACATTATTACAGCACATGACACCAAAGACAATTCAGGCCTGTAACACATGTATATCAGTCTTGTGTTTCCAAAACTTTGGGTACTTACCTGTACAAAACTGGATTCCATGTAGTATAAATATCTCCAAAACACAGTCAAATAAAAACGCAACAGAATGAATCGTCAAATAATTTATTAGCTCAAAAATATGAACAGAATACAAATGGCTAATTTTGTGAAGCAAAAACTTCAAAAGCCATACATGTATGGAATATGATTTAGTTGTACTACGAAAAGTCAAAGTTTCCCATTAGGAAAGGAAGACCTCCCCTTTTTTATGGATAGAAAAGTCCAGGTTTTTTTTCCAGTACACACAGTCCTGCTGTCTTCACCCAGCGACAAAGGCATGATCTTCTGTCAGAGATTCTTTGGGATTTGCTCAAAAACCAAGCAGGTACACATCTTGCCTTTGGCCGAGGGTTCACTAATCTCTCCCCTAGTCTACAAGACACTCTTGATAAAGAGACAACTGTCACTCGAAATTATACCGTCATTATCTTGGTCTGGTTTTGAATATTGGTATAACTAGGGTTTCTGACGTTTCAGATATGTGTTGGGAAGGTATCATTCTGGTATCTTCGGAGGGGGGGGGGGGGGGCATTGTCTCCTAAATCAAAACAGTTCTTCAGGCATTTGCCTAAAGGGAAAATGCTGGACTGGATCAAAAGAAATTTTATTTAGTAATAAAAAGCTGGAAACAAACTGAAGGAAAAAACTGCAATCGCAAAGTTTGTCTAATTTTCCCCTAACGATTTTTTGAAATACTGAGAACAACCACAGCGATGTACAGAGTACTGAATATTTGTAAGCCAGACCAAGATAATGACTATTACACATCCCACCTTGTAAACGTCTGAAACGACAGACTCGGGGATATACACAGCTCTTCTCTCCCTCCATCCCACACAGCAGTACCACACAGCCAGATGATAATTTAAAACCACTCTGCCTCCGTGGAAGGGAGGAAACAAACCAAAAAGGGAGGCAAACAACAACAAATTTCATCATAACAGCCTCTTCAGTTTATTCCCTCCCTTACATGACATGCATCGAAAAATATGTTCGAAACCTCTCCTGCTATGGCGGCTGGTTTGCACAGCAGCGTGGACAGAAGCAGAGCGGGGGTCACTTTGGAATAAATAAATGGACAAGACTTAGGCACAGAATGCAATTTGACCTGGCTGGGGCACTACACACACTCGACAAGATTTTCCCAGACATGTGGATATAGCATAGATCTGCGACACAGAGTACATGTTATCGTGAAAGCACTTTTGATCGATTTCTTTGTTGTTGTTGTTTTGACTCGTAGGACAATATCCATGCATGTAAACCAGTTGACAGGCATAGTGGATTTCACATCCTTTCCCGTGACTACCCCCCCTCCCTCCACACACTATGAGTATGTGCATATTTACACATCATATGCCAATGTTTTTAAGATTTAAAAAAAAAAATAGGAGAAAAAAAACCCACAGTGTATATCAATTAATATCAAACCCATCATATCACATCAAAATTTCAAACTGGCAAGGATCAGACATTCAAACAAATTTGTTTTCAGCTTTAACACGATTTAAAAAAAAAAAACCAACCACACACACACAAAAACTGATGTCTGCGTGTTAAACAGTAATTCAGATCAAAAAGCAGAATTTGGTTTTCCCCCCCGTGAAGGCGTACGAATGAAATCAACATGCCATTGTGTAAACCATGCAATGTGAACATAGAGATGAAAGAAGGTGCTAGTCTATATATACAGATTTGAAACACCGTCCAAATACATTTCCATTTTGGAACGTCCAACACCAGGCATGCACTTTGTTAGAAAACAGCAGTAAGGGTTCGAGGTAGGTCGGTCGGTCGATCATGGTGTAGCAGAACAGCTTGTATCGCTTTAACATGAAGTGGACAGACAGCTCAGCTCAACTCGCCCTGTCTGTCTGTCTGTCTCCAATACTAAGGTAACATTGCTCTGAGCAGCAATGGTGAAAAACCAGTTTTTTTCTCCAAAAACAAAAAGTGACAGCACACCGTAATACTTGCGAAAAAGGAGAATTCATTCAAGGCAAGAGAAACATCAACGGGAAAAAGTACAAACAGATAACGTGACCATGTCCACCCTGTCCACTATTCTACATGCTGGGGTTACCCTGGCCTTCGACTTTCCAGATTTCAAATCTGATTGCAATAAGTAACCTCAAAATGGTCATTCTTAGCTGAAAAGTGCACGAGATGAGAAAAGTATTGAATCGTACCAAGTAAAATAACAATGTATGTGTATGCATACACTAGTTAATATTTTCTTGTTTATTCATATATGGCTGGTAAGCCACCTGAATATTTCTGTTTTTGAAATAGTATTCATATTTTCACATCATTTCAACAGGTCTTGTCCAGTTTTGAAAAAACCCAGTTCACTTTGTGCCAAACAGAAAATGTCACTAGAGGCAATTCCAACAGCTACAGTTACAGACAGAAACGACATGGCCAGGTTTTCTATTCGTCGCCACATCACAGCTTTCTGTATACCCTTTTCTAAACACAGCGTCGCTACCCTATTCTAACCCCCCAAACCCCTCCATTCCCCCCCTCACAACAACCCCCCACCCCCATCCCCCCACCACCTCCAAGTATGGCTCATCACCTCTCTTCTTCCCATCGCCCTCACGGAAAACAATTTCACCGCATGAATAAATTAAAGAGCATGTGTACACTCCACAGTATTTACAATATTCCAGGATTTCTGTACACTTCAGAGAAAATGATCGTGTCTTAAAAAAACAAAAAAAATTGGTCATCAGTCCAGTCTAGAGGAAAGTATATTAAAAAAAAAAATTTCAAGGCAAACCTAGTGACAATCAATTAATTCCAAAAAAACTAAAAATGATATAAAGAGCACATTGGTAAACACACGTCTCTCCAAGAAAAAAAATAATAAAGTGAACGGAAGACTGGATGTGAACATTGTGAACTCAAAGCACTGGACACAAGTCCTGCTCACATTGTTGCAGGCATAGCACGATAGGGTGGGGTGGAGGGGGGGCGATGGGGGTTATAAGCTGGGCAACCCAGCTCCCCACAAAAACACAAAGGGATAATAATACTGTTAAAAAACGCTAACCAGAATATTAAAAAAAAAAAATTCACCACACACACACACACACACAAAATATCCAATATCATTCCTTTTGCCATTCATAACCCCCTTCGCAGTGAGTCACTAAGGGGCTCCCATGCTTCTCGACTTCCAGCCTAAATCCCATGCGCTAGTCACACTAAACTAACTGTGGTACAGTACTGATGCTGTTGCAAAACCGGATTATTCCCCGAAGGCTCAAGACTGAAGTTCGTGCATAGGTGTATATGAGAGGAATAACAAGTGACTGCCCCACCGATTCTTTCACGGGGTTTTAATACAACGGCAAGGAAAAAAAATCACACTTTCACAGGATTAATACGACAGCTCAATATCCACACCAGCAGAGCATTATTACATTAATTAAGAAAAACAACCTCCCGTAAAGCAAATGGTAGTAAATATCAAATGGCATATCAGAGGAACCAACAACACATCTCGAATCTGTGACAACATTCCTCTGACCTTTAAAATGTCTCAAAACTTTTCAGAAAAAAAAAAAAATTCAATTTATAGTATCCAAGAATACCCTTTAAAAAAAAGAGAGAAATATGCTCAATAAACCGTTATGAAAAAAATGACAAAGGCCCCCCTCCCCTAATTCACTGATGCATTTAAGAACAATGTAAAATCGTAAAATCCGTTGACACAATCTCCAGATACCAGTTTTTAAAAAAAAAAGGAAATAATGCTCACTGTGTTTCATGGATGTACTTTATGATTCAACAATATCATTGAAATAGAACTGGGGCTCAACAAGTGAAGCAGTTAAAACGTTTTTAAAGACAAAAAAGTAGTACACAAATCGCAACATGGAAGCCCCTCTCAAGAGGAACAATGTCTATGATAAAGTTCCTGCAAGACCTGGAACTGGTAGACAAAGATTAAACGGGCAAAAAACAAAAGCTGCTGTCATTACAATCTTTACCCCCAAACTTTAATTCATAACATTATATTCAACAAATCAATCCCATGCCAAATCCGCACATTTCCTCTTTCAACCACTCTCAAGCTTGCTTCGCTGAATTCACTGGATATCATCACATAACATTTTACACAATGAAAAGAACAAGGATCTCTTTCTTTTTGGCTTTTCCACTTCTGATCCATCCAAACATCCGTCATCTGCATTGACATTGCAGCAGTAGGTTTGACCAACAGATATAAGAAGCAGATGGAGTTAATAAATAATAAACATGTACCTGAAATGGATCGATCTGGTGCATGCCAAAGTGCCTGATAAAGAACAGCTGAATGAAAATCACCAAGTATTTGGACAGGGCGGGGCTATTCAACTATATTAACGCGTGACTCAACCACTTGGCAGAACTGGCAGTCAGAACAACAGTAAAGATGTGAGAAGAGTAGGCACTAGTTATACTGAGGTAGTTGTCCGCAACAACAGTAATTTTGGTTTTGTACCGAAAGACTGTTTACATCAGCAACACAGGGACTGTAACAGAACTAGATGAAATGTTTGATTATTCATCTTCAGTCTGAAGCTTTATCCACGGGGGGGTCAAATCTGAATGAACAAAGGTCACCAAACTTCTGTTTTCAAAATCTTACAGGGTGTAAATCATTTCGTTTCCTCTTACAGGATATAAATTGTTTCATTTCACACTGAGGTTTTACACTTGTGGAGCCTGCTGTAAGCACTACTAGTGTTCATCAAAATCATCCAGTACCCTTTAAAATCTCTTGATTGTTAGACTTTCCACTCATGTTCATATCACAGTCTTCGATCACCTTCACATTTCTCTCTCAGCTCAATACATAACTTGCCAACATATCAGACTCTTTATATAAAAAAAATTGAATAAAATAAAATAACCGCCCACCACTTTCAAAATTACAGTTTAACGCAACCACATTAAAAAAAAGAAAAAGACAATTTACATGATGAAAGATTTTCAGGCATCTTCCACCAGATTTCAACAACCAAGCCAGCAGGTTAACGGGCATCAACGGCCTTAACGAACAGACCTTCAGACTAGCATCCTAGGAAAACAAGGGGTAACTGTGTAGTTAGGTAAGTAGATGAGGTAACGGACCACAGGCTAGCACTGGGGATGTAGTATAACACAGGATGATCACAGATAGCTTGGTAGCCAGGTGAACAGCTAGCTACAACAGACGACAGACAACCTTCTCATACTTTCAGTACCAGACTGGATTTACTGTACATATCTATACACACACATGAACAAGCCAAGTCCAGAATTGATAGAAATTATCAACTTTTTTCCAAAAAGTAATTTTGTGGCCACTGTGTGTGTGTGTGTGTAATGTGAAAATAAATAGAAATGGGGAGGGTAGTTCTGCAGTGACACTGTGTGTGTGTGTGTGCATGTGCATGCATATAAAATGTAAAAATAAATAGAAATGGGGAGGATAGTTGTACAAGAACTTTTTTTTAAAAACTGGAGTGCGTTTGAACTTTTCATTTGTTGCACAGAGAAATTCTTTACCATTTTTATACCATGACAAAACTTCTCTTCCAAAGGAGACTTTTTACTGAGAACATTTTAATTTGGGTGATTATCTTCTGGCTGTTGGGGTGGCTGTGAGCTGGTAATTGCACAAGTCAGATAGAGTAAGCAAGTATGGTGCAGCTAATCAAGATGCTAAGCTCACATGGTCTACTCTGTGTGTGTCAGTGTGTGTGTGTGTGCGCTTGTGAATGTCTGAATTTTAAATCCATTGATCTTTTGTGAACGGTCGCATGTGTGTGAATGATTCAAATACAAGCACTTTGATTTGTTTGCTTTAGAAGATTCTGCACAATAAAAATTTCATTAATCATAATTATATTTTTATCACTACAAAGGCTTAATTCAAACACTGATTTACTGCTCAAGAATTTCCTCTCATGCTTAAAGAGGTGAGTTTTTCTGATTTCATTACTCTCAATAAGTTGATCCAGATTCAACAAAATAATCTATATTTTAATCACTACAAAGGCTTAATTCAAACATACACTGATTTACTGCTCAAGAATTTCCTCTCATGCTTAAAGAGATGAGTTTTTCTTATTTCATTACTCTCAATAAGTTGATCCAGATTCAACAAAATAATCATGATAATAAACATAATTTAGCTTCTATATCTCAGTTATCACTTAGTCTATTTTCTTTTTTCAAATTCAACTTTGGCATTTTCTTTTTTTCCTCCCCCCTGTTGTGTGTGTGTGTGTGTGTGTGTGTCCGCGTGCATGCATACATGCACATGTGTGTGTGTGAGACCCTTTTCAGTTATAGTTTAATTTCTACACAAAACTGGACACATCCTGTTCATCAACAAAGTATCTTATCACAAAATGTGATCATAGAACAACACTCTCCAGATATCACCCAATATGTTCTTGCACCTTCAAAAACGCACTGCTAAAAGAGCAGCCACCTTGATCAGATTGTTATAAACAGCAAACCGGACTTGATATGTTCACTGATAACCAACCACGAAGATTGTGGAGCTTAGTAAAAACCAGCAGATTGCAAATTCCATCAGTTACCCACTATATATAACTTATCACTGAATTGCTTCAAAAAGGATCTAATCCGGATAAAAAAGCGAATCAGGTTGGAAATTCTTTGCATAGTTAACCAAGATCCAACTGTTTCCTTACTACTTTAACACAAGCTTGTTCTGTCATGTGCATTTAGAATGACACACATGTACACAGAGACACACATTCCTAAATTCATTCTGTAGGACAGGAGTCAGGGGATCAGCATCACTATCTTTGATCTGCTTATCAAAAGCAAAAGACTTGTCTAAGGAATATCGCACTAAAAATGGGCACAGACATCAACTAGATATTCATTCCACTGCAAGCTACCAACTCCTTGATATGTCGGTGAGAAAAAAATGATAGAAAAAATACAGCAATAAAATACTAATGACTAGCCTAAAGCATTGAGAAGCATAAACTGCACACACAAAAATTCTGTGTTCTGCTTTTCTACTTTCCCCTTCCCCATATCTTGAACAGATCCACATCACTAGAGACTTGCTACCAATGTCTGACGTATCACAGAACAAGGCATGCACAATTCTAAGTGCTGTACTGTTTTGCCGTGCAGTGTAACTTCCAAATGGTATTCAAAGAAAAGGAGAGGGAGAATTATCCTTGGTGAATGGAAACAACGCCTCTGTCAGCAACTAGTCATTCACAAGATCTGATAAAAGCTTATCTCCATGATACGACCTATCTAATAACTACAGGACTTCATAGGATTTTTCTTTTTAATTTTCAATTCTACAAAAGGCACATACACAAATCTTTCAAGTTTAGTTTCATATGATTAACAAACACAAATGCATTGAAATCTTGGACCAAAGATTTCTAAGGCTATTGTATACTTACGATTTTTTTTAAAGGAAAACTACCTTTGATAGATGTAGGTCAACACTGAATTTGACTAAACATTAGGTACAGTTGTGATGTTATGGTAGAATTCACCTAACAAAAAATATGTTTCAGTCAGAGTTTAAAATAACAGAGTGATTTTAACTGTGCCATTTTAAGCAACTCTCCAGTCTTTTTAGAGTGAATTTAGCCGTTATCTTGCTTCAGTCTCTTTTCTCCTTTAAACTTACTCTCACAATGGCATTGTTCGCATGGATTTTTCATGTCTTCTACCCAACCCCTGTTCTGTGAACTTTACCACAGTGCAGGTAGTATTGATTATTTCATATTGATGGACTTAGTGTTTTGCAGAAGCATTTTGTGGAGTAGATGGGGGGAAGCTTTACAGATTTTTGCTAGGCAGAGTGCAATGTCCAAGTTAAATCTAGCGGAGCCAGACCCTCTCTAAGAAGCAGGGTGCATGCTAGGTTTACCGATATCTTCAATCCCATTAGCCATAGCTGGCCTACTCTTATGTGAAAGGTAGAGGAGAATTTAGCATGAGCACAAAAAGTTCTGCATGAGCTTGCACTGGGGACTTCAGTGTATAGTCACATCCAAATACCAATGTTAACTCTTAAGATGAAAAATCCATGGAACAGACGCCTTAGTGAGGCTTGAACCCACACCTCCTCAGCTGTCATCAGATTTTTAGTACAAAGCTCGGACTACTCGGCTATTGTAAGAGATGAAAACCACTAAACTTTACATTTTGCTTGTACAAACTTCAATAATGAAGTAATAATTTACTACTAAACATTGTATTGCAAAAATCATATGTCTGTTCATGATTTTGGGTGCATTTTTGTGTTGGATTTCTTTTTTTATAAAATGTAAGGGAAAAAAACACCCAGAAGAAATCAAAATGAATATTGACGTTTCTAATGTTAAAAATTATCACAAATATACAGTATATTTTTTTTTAAAAGAAAAATATGCAAACACCGTAAATTTACTGTGTATATTTAAAAAAATTTTAAAAACAAGAAAAAAAAGCATGCAGTTCCATTTGTAGTTCCCACCCCCCCAACCCACCCCTTCCTCCATAAACTCTACTTTCATAACACTTCAATAAATATTCTAGCACAATTCTGATACTCGGTTGCACACTCAACTAAACTCTACTTACACTTGTCCGACACTTGCATACACAAACTTTAAACAGGGATAAAGAAAAGGAAACTACACAATACCATTTTTTTAGCATAAGTGACCAAAACAACAACAACAACCAAAAAAGAGAGAGAGAGAAAAAGAACTAGCCTGAGAATTTGCATAGTGTCCTCATGATACGGAATAAAAGCTGCACTTTTCCTTACAGCAGATATATATATATATATATAAATATATATATACGCCATGCACAGAGCACAGCGTTCGTTACATGATTAACGAGGATGGAAGAAAGAAGTGTAACACTGCGATACACATTGCTACAAAAACTACGTCCCAACAATGACCGCTACATATGACAAAAAAGAAAGGAAACACCCATAAAATAAAGATTTATTCTCTTTTCATCTCTCCACTCATCCTACCGTTGCCACCCCCCCCCCCCCCCCCCCCAATTATGAGCCGACATGACCCGGACATTCTAAGACATGTCCTTCTCGTCATCCTTCTTCGAAAAAAAGTTCTCTGCATATGTTACATACTCCCACACTCTTTGTCCTCGATTACAAAGAGAATACTGCAGAGGATTAGGTTAGGGAGGAAGCTAAACACTGGTACAAACCAAAATCAAACATACAGAAATCACTACACACCTAAAGTAAAATTCAAAAAGAAAAGCACGACTACTTAGGGAGGAGATCCCAGACTTTACATACATTAGAACACGAAGTCACCCTCACTCGCTAAAACTCCGCTTTGTACAAAATCCTGCTCTGATGAAAATGTTTAGGATAAGGTAATAATTTTTCCCCCCCCCCCTTGGTTTAGAACAAATGGAAGAAAGACGAAGAAAGGAGGTTAAAAATGAATAAACTACAGAAGAGAAGAAAACAAAATGAGGTACTCCAAATTTTTTTTTAAGGAATTCATGATAGCTTGAATATATACCACAACAATCTAGTTTAAGAATAACTTTTTTTAAAATCAATTTTTTTTTAAACATTTCAGTGTTGTCATATAACACTGATTATTTTCCCACTTTAAAGTTCATCACACCAACAAGCCAAAAAAAAAAAAGATAATTAATTAACCAGCCAAAACACGATCATTAAAAAAACAAAAAACACACTGTCAGTGAAGCAGTCCTACATCTCCCATCCACCTCCAGGTCAGATGGACACGGATAAATCAACGAAACGTTGCATCATATCACAGCCGAGCAATGCACAAGTTGGTGCCAGTTTTGTCTGCAGTCCATCCAAAACATTGGAGGCCTCCTAAATTATATATATATTAAAAAAAAAAAAAAAATTCACCCACATGGAAATAAACCCATATGGAAAGACTCCACTTTTGACTTTTTTGTTGGGGGGAATCCGTGTATGAATCGCTCCATATACAAATAATCCATACAGGGAACTTCCTGAATGCTGATAATCCGTTCGTGGATGAGCTAGCACACACCCGCCCCGAGGTATACATACACATGGTCACAATTCTTCACTTTTTGTCGTTGGTGTTGTTGTTGTTGTGTCAGGTGGATCCTTGAGACTGGGAGGAGGGTTTGGGGGAGGTGGCCCCCGGGGGGAGCTGGAGAGGGGCGGAGGAGGGGTGTGGGGCCTGAGGGTGTGTGGAAGAGGGGGGTGGCGGGGCGGTCTGACTGGAGTTGCTGGAAGGACCTGGGTGTCCGTTTCCGTTAGAGTCCAAGGCCTCTGCACTCTGCACGGCTGAGAAATAGCGCTCTGCAACACAGCATCACCCTGATCCCTTCAACAAGTGCCATCGTGGCCAGAAGTGTGCATGCACATGGAGGCGTTTCCTTCTAATATACAGCCTTAATAATGATGATGATGATAATATGTGGAATAATAATCATAATAATATATGGAATTTATATAGCGGTATATCTTGTTTAAAAAAAAAAAACGGGAAAAAAACCCACGCTTGCATTCAACCTATTTTTCAATAGTTCAAACAAATTCAACTTTTTACACACACACACACACACACACAATCACTTGTACATAGTCCTATGTGTTCATTTCTTTAAGGTTGGTTAATCTGTTTCAATTGTTACTGCATTCTAGTGTCCAGTGTTTGTATCAGCTATTATATTTCTGCATTTAATTCTTCTTAAGCTCCCCCCCTCTTTCACACACACACACACGCGGACACACTGGTTATCCCCAGCATACTTGTTCAGTTCTGGATATTGAGAACATTCTTTGCAATCAGTACGGTTTTCGAAAATCCTGTACTAGAAAAATTGTTTCTCTAATCTACAGATTGAAATTAAATGCCTTTCGAGCAAAATTTGCCCAAAATATACAATGTATATGCGGTGACAAATTTTCTAATGTTCATGTTCTGTATCAATGTCAAGGTTTAAAAACGTTTTTACCATGATTTCAAGATAAGTCTCTGCAGGAAGTGTTAACCTATCCAGAGTTATTATGTGAGATAGCCTTGTCTCTGTTGCAATCCCCAGTATTCTCTTTTTTGTAAAGTATGGTCGTGGGAATCTACATTTTGCTTGTTTCACAGCTGCCGTTACAAGTAGTTCAAAATTGTTTGTTTTCCAACATTAGAGTATTTTTCAATTGTTGTGGGTTTTTGTTAATTTTTGTAGTTCTATGCCATGTTTTTTGCAACATACTATTTATATAGATTGGAATAATCTTTTAATGTGCATTCATACCAACACGTATCTATTCTACTTAAAGCCCTTATCTCATTATGTCCCCCCCCCCCCCCAATCCCCCCCTGCCTCCATCGTCTAATATCACTTTAAGTGAACAGACGTAAAATTGAAGACACACACGCGGACACACGCACGGACACACACACACACCTTCAGACAAAAGCGATTCGTCGGGCGGCACGGTGGGCAGGATGCCGGCCAGCATGTTGTAATCCACGTTCTCCTCCATGAAGTGGGATCCCCAGCGCTGGGGGATGGGGGTGGTGCGGGGGGTGGTTCGCGGCGACGCTATCAAGCTGAGGGTGGTGGGGGAGATCCCTCCGCTGATGGCGTTGACAGGACTCAGGTTGGAGTAGGAGAACACCTGCAAAAGGGGGACAGCCAGGCTCTGAAGGGAAAACCACTTGCCGGCCTTTTTGCCATGTTGGGAAAATCGAACTAATGAAATATTTATTGCTTACAAGATTAAAAAGACTACCCAGCAATCCAAAAACCAAATAAAAATTAAATTGGCATAAACTTGAACCAGAATTGATCTGAATGACAAAGGTACATCACACTTATATAGCATGTGTATGGAAGATGACGTTTCATGACTGTCCTAAGGGCCCCCTTTCGCATTTTATTTCTGAAAAGAAAATGTGAGGATTGAGAAACGTTTTCAAATAAATCAAATCACCGCCACCCCCCCCCCTCCCCACCCTTCCCACTAATTCTGATCTCAATTTCTGTAATACATTTACTGTTCAAAATAAGTCTTTCCTTAAACCCTCTACAATTTTGTTTGCTTCAGCTTTTATGACATTCCTGTGCTACCCCCCTAATTCTGATATAAATTTCTATAATACATTTACTGTTCAAAATAAGTCTTTCCTTAAACCCTCTACAATTTTGTTTGCCTCAGCTTTTTGTGACATTCCCTGTCCTGCTGTCACCACGCCCCTCGTTCCAATCTCTTCACCCTAACCATACTTGGGCTCGTCCTGTCGCATCCTCAGGGTCAGAACTTTACAGTAAGCTGATCAACGTCAGGCCGCTGTGGGGCCACCAACCAGTATAGCCCTGCACTGCTGCCAGGTCACTTCGGTTGCGTTCATTTACGCCTGTTCTGAGACAACAACATAGGCAAGAGACTATCTATCAAGCCCCCTGCTGACGAAGAATAATAGGTTTGTCGCAAAGCCAGACTGAGTTAGACACCCACTTGAAGAGGCAACCGCAACACCGCTCCTCGAAAAACATTATCCCATGAACCTCAGACCTCCGCACATTTCGACATCAACTCGCCACAGGCAAGGAAGTGTATTTCAGATTCAGAATATTTTATGAGAACTCGAAAGCGCGGTCACCATTTTGTATAATTTGTACAAGTTTAAACCTCCCATCAGTTCTATCTCTTTATTTCACCGGCCGCCATCACCCACCTGATGCCCCTGGGGGTGTATGTGCGAGAAGGCATGCTCCTGGCGCGAGGAGAGCATGGTAAAGGGACTAGACATGACTGCGCGACTGGCAGGGGGTGTGGAGGGAGAGCTGCTGTGGCCTCCAGTCTGTGAGCTGCTTGTCGAAATACCGGAGGCTGTAAAACAAATAATAATAATAATAAATGGAACTTATATAGCGCTATATCTTGCAAAGACAAATCAAAGCGCATGCATTCAACCTAATCTTACACAGTCATGCAATCAGTGATAAATAATCAATAGTTTCAACAAACAGATATTTACAAACATGGCGCGCTGCAGACAAAATATATGAAATAAAATGTCAATAGTCAAATGTTTTTCAAAAGCACACACACACTCGCACAGGTCGTATACTTTAGCAGGGTGATAGGACATGGGTTAGTGAAGGTGGGATAGTTCTGATATGAAACAGGAGGGGGGGGGAATCTTAGGTTTGAAATAAATATGTCTTGAGGCTGGATTTAAAAGTGTCATAACTAGGTTTCTGGCGAAGAGAGAGAGGGAGCTCATTCCAGGTCGATGGACCCGAAATAGAGAAAGAGCGGTGGCCAACAGTGGACTGGTTGAATCTAGGTATTCGTAGGCACAAGGTATCTGCAGCAGAGGGGAGGGAACGTGAAGGAGTGTACAGGTTAAGACATTCACAGAGCTAGGAGGGTGCAAACAAACAGTGCTTGAGTAAGGTGAAGCTGTGTCAGGGTGTAGTAGCGCCGTGAGCAGACGTGCGTCATCTGCTCGTTTTTCAAGAAATCTAAACAAGAAATCAGTTCATTTCCACTGGCTGCCTGTCGAAATCAAATGTCAAATAGAATGAACAAAAACGTCTGTTCTACTATTTCGTCTTTTTGAAGGGTGTTTGCTACTTTCTCTCTTTCTTCTCTGCTTCAGATGTATCAGGTTTTCCTTGCCCTCCACATCTAGTGTCAGGCATGGTACTGGAGGAAAAGCATTTTTCCCCGAAATGGTTTGGGGGTCCAGGGGGTGTTGAGCCCCTCGTGGGGGTCAGGGGGTGTTGCCCCCTAAAGCTGAAGGTTCTTCAGCAATTCTAGGCTGTTAAAAAAAACACGTCTCCTCTTCTTCCTTTTTTGTCATGTTTCTCCCAGGGGAGGTTTGACATTGATGAGCCTTCTCCCTCTCTCTCTGTTTTGAGCTTCCTCCTTATTTATGCCCCTTTCTCCAAGATCATCTTGCAATACAGGCAGCCCAGGTCTTGCTAGGTCTTCCCTTTGGTCTCTCTCCTTGAACTAATTTCAGTTCTTCATACTAGGCAATTTCTGCCATAAAATAAGCTTTCCTAGAATCACTTTATATCAGTCATTCCTTCAATCCAAGAGAGGTTACAAACCCAAAAAAAAGAGATAGAAGTGTGTGTGTATGCGTGTGAGTGAGTGAGAGAGAGGTGAGAAGTGTCTGTTTGTGTGAGAACTGTGTGTTTTGTTTTGTTTTTGGTGAGAACTGTGAGAGAGAGAGAGAGAGAGAGAGAGAGAGAGAGTGACAGAGGGAAAGAATGTGTGTGTGAGGGAGAGAGAGAGAAAGACAGAGGAAGAGAAGTGTGTTCTATTTTATTTTATTCTTTTTATTGAGGATGTGCTTTTTTACATCCATTCCCCGTGTGTATGCGGTTTTGTAAATTGTGTCACCTGTTCCCACCGGCACACAATGGCCTACTCTTATGAAAAGTGGAACAGGATTTAACATGTGCGCAAGATGTTCTGCGTACGTTCGCACACGGGGCCTCGGTTTATAGTCTCATCCGAAGGAAGGAAGGTAGGTGTGTGTGTGTGAAAGAGAGAGTGTGTGTGTATATGTGTGTGAGAGAAAAAGAGAGTGTGTGTGTGAGAGGGAACAGGTTGGGGAGGAGGGAGAGGGTAGGTTAGGGGGAGGGGGAAAGTCCCCTCCCCCCCCTCTACCCTAACTCCCCAACTTACACCCTGTCCCCCCCCCCCCCCCCCCCCCCCATTCTTCTTCTCCAGGAAACAGGTTGGGGAGGAGGGAGAGGGCAGGTTAGGGGGAGGGGGAAAGTCCCCTCCCCCCCCCTCTACCCTAACTCCCCAACCTAACCCCTTTCCCCCCTAACCTACCCTTCCCCTAAGAAGGCCATTGGCCTCCTCTAACCCCCCCCTCCCTACCCCCCTAACCTATCCTTCCCCCCTAAACTACAGCCTCCTTCACCCCCCCCCCCCTCCCAATTCACCCCCCTAACTCCCCCCCCCCTCCCCCCTCCCCCCTCACCTCATCCTTTCCTGCCCCTTCTCTAGCTATCCAAGAGTCTGGGTAAGAGGAGGGAGGAGCATGTTGGGGGGGGGGGGGGGGGGGGGTGAAGGGAGAGGGAAGATCAGGGGGAAGGGGAAGGTCCTTCCCCCACCCCTCTACCCCCCCCCCCCCCTCCCCCTTAGCCAGCCCCTTCTGCCAGGCTCATGGACAGAGAAGAGGTAGGGGAGGATTTGGGAAGGGGAGAGGGGGGGGGGGGGGTGAATAGGGGGTGGTGAAGGAGGCTGTAGTTTAGAGGGAAGGTAGGTTAGGGGGGTAGTTAGGTTGGGGGAGAGAGGGCATGCAATGGCCTACTTAGGGGAGGGTAGGATTGGGGGGGGGGGGGGGGGGGGGGGGGGGGGAGTGGAGGTACCTGAAAGAAGCCAGGGTAGGCTAGACCATATAATAATAATAAAAGGAACACATGTGCCTGTCTTTCCCCCCCCCCCCCCTAACTAACCCTCACCCCCCCCCCTCTAACTAACCCTCCCCACCACTAACCTAACTAACCCCCCCCCCCCCCCCCCCCTAACTAACCCTCCCAACCTACTGAAACTAACTCCCCCCCCTCCCCCCAACTAACCCTTCCCCCCCCACTTCCCCCCCCCCCCTTGCAACCCCAACTCCAAACAACCCCTACAACCCCACCCCCCCCCCAACTAACCCCTACAACCCCCCCCCCCCCCCCCCCCCTACTCCTAAACTAACCCTCCCAACCTACTAAACTAAACCACCTTCCCCCCCCCCCAACTCCTAAACTAACCCTCAACCCCCCCCCTACAAACCCCACCCCCCCCCCCCCCCAACTCCTGAACTAACCCTCCCAACCTACTGAACTAACCACCTTCCCCCCCCCAACTCCTAAACTAACCCTACACCACGACCCCCCCCCCCCCCTTTCTAACCCCACTACCCCTGCACCCCACAAAACATCCCCCCCACTACTCCTCTCCCTTATTCTACCCCCCCCCTCTCCCTCTCCTCTCACCTCCCCCCCCCCCCCCCCTCATAGCCCAAGTCCTTCCCTTTTGCGCCCTATTCCCATTTTTTAACATATGATATACTTAAAAAAAACCCAAAAAACCCCCCAAACATAGAAAGAAAGACCACACATCCCCAAACATGGGAGGATTAGAAGTTAGGGAAGAGATCCCCATAGAGATCTCAAAATCCTAACTCACAGCTAACATTCTAATGCCTGTAGTTTTACACAACATATCATCAAACTCGAAATTCCGAAATTTAAAGGTGTCTTCCTATGTCCATTCGGAAATCAAACGAAAAACCGATTCTAAATCATTCAGATTCACCATGTCCTTGTTTCAGACAGGTAAACAGCAGTATCTACAATCTTATATAAAAATTGCTGTTGTATTTCCACTTAATAACAACTTTATATCAGGACTTTTGAGCAATATACAATGAAAAGGAATCAAACTGTTTATGATAGCCTATGAAGGGGAGGTAATGTTGCTATAAATAGAATGAAAGTTTTTATCATGCACATAAAACGTGTTTTAAAAAATCTGAATGCAGTTAAGCAAGGTTGGTGTGTGTGTGTGTGAGTGAGAGAGAGTGTGTGTGTCTTTGTCACTGTGTGAGTGAGAGAGAGTATGTGTGTCTTTGTCACTGTGTGTGTGTGTGTGACATAGAGAGACAGACAGACAGACTGTGTGTGCGTGTGAGTGAGTGAGTGAGAGTAAAAAAACCCATTCCACATACACATTCTGTCAATCACAAAAAACCCTCCTTGTTTCTGACCAATAACTGACAATTCATGTATGCTCATCTGGCTATTTTACTTACATTGTGTGTGCGCACGCACGCATGCGCGCGCACATGTGCATACATGAACCAGCACAGCACAGAGAGTTGCAGAAGGCATAACTTTTGCTTTGTCGACACTGATCAAAGTACAGAAAATCCTCCCTGTTATTTCTTCTTCGTCAAACCCTCAGACAGCAACATTGTTGTCTGTCTGTCTGTCGTGCTGGCACGGACTCTTTGTGTGCGACTATTGTCTAGTGGGTACATACCTCGACTTTCGAGGGTGTTTCAAAAAGGTTTTTGTCGCAGGTTGACATTTTGGTCATTTTTCAAGGGGGGTGGGTTCAAGGCCTTGAATAGGGGTGTCCAAACTCATGGAGGTTCAACGTGTGTGCAAACCTTGTATGTGTTTATACACAAAGGGAATTAACCCTTTACCATTCGCATTTCTTACAGAGAAACTCCCTGTAGTATTCGGAAATTTACGCTGTTTTTTCAGAGAATAAGGTACCTCAAGTACACATAGTCCTGTACAGTTACTATTGTTCGCAGAGCAGTCATATTTGGCCAAAGTATTCATATGATGTTATACTTTGTTCTGCACCCCAAGATGTGTGTCCTACCTACATGTGTCGTGCTGCTGTCCCCTCTTTGTCACCAAATACAGGTAACATTGCAGTGACATCATGCTGTTAGTCTACAACTACCCTCTAACATGCGCAATATAGGTATGTGATTAAAAAAAATAATATGTGTGGTCCTGCCTGAATGTGTCCTCCATCGCATCCACCGTCATGGTAATCCAATGAACATTCACACGTCACAAAATTACTGTCACCAAGTCTACACTTCCTCAGTGGAAAGTATTCAAACATATTGAAAATGACGTTGACTAATGCGCATATATACATTATTTACAAATATATGCTGACGCCTCCTATTTACAAAGACACTAGTGTGTCCTTCACCAATAGCCAGTTACATGGCTGTCACAATGCAGGTGTCACAGCCAGTGTCGCGTCCAGGTGTGTTGTCGTGTTTCTCAGGTGAAAATACTGATTAATTTTGAGAAATCTGGTTTTCGTCATAATATTACTGATCCGTGACTCAGAAAATGTCAAATCAGTAGACCAGTAGAGATGAAGCCTCGGCAAATGCTTGATCCCCATCATGATCAAAACTGACAGGTAAGCCCAAATTTCATCAGGTGTTGTTTCTGTCCGTAATGGATCTATGACTAAGCCTTTCACAGCGATCTTTTGCCTGGCATAATTGTTAGTTTCATCTGCTACAATTTGAAAAAAATGTTGGGGCACAAACAAAGCAAAGTAATCTAAGAGCTTGGCATTCAGTGGGAGAGTTTGTGCCGGCCCAGTCGGCAGCGTGAAGTCTTGCACTGAGCAAGGCACTTGTGCGCTGCGCCATGTCGTCTGCTATGAAGCCAACGGAATGTTATCCTCAGCATCACTTTCCGACTCACTACCTTCTCCTATTTCATCTCTTTCTTCTACATCTACTTCAACATCGGATTCAACATTTTATTCTCTTTCGAACTGTTCCACTTGAGCCAAAATAGCTTCAATTTCCACATCAGTATATTCCTCCCAAATTGTATGCTCAATCTTTGCTGCCATTTTTAGCTACAAGAAAGCGTGGGAAAGACAAAGCCAGTCACTGGCCAATTTCTTGTGAAAGGGAGGCTGTGTAGCACTGAATTTGGTGTCCATTCCTTCCTTAGTTTATGCTGACCTCAGTGGAATGTTCATTCATGGTGTGCGTGTACTAGGTAGAGCTTAGTGCGTGAGGGAAAATCCCCACTAGGTTGAAATGACGTCCGGCGGGCTGCGGCGGGTATAAATAGATGCGGGCGAGCGGGCAGCGGCGGGCTACGGCGGGTAAAAATGGGAAAGGGTTAAGGCACTAGCAGGTCTGTACCTGAAAGCTGACTTTGGGAGATCTTTTTTTTTTTTTTAAATCTGCACCCGGACTTCACCAGAAAAGCCACTGACAAGATTCAAACCAACGACTTCATGGACCTACAGGATTGACGTCAAACAGCCGTAACCGCTTGGCTAGATACCCTCTATCAACCATTCATTCAGCCACACACACACACACTAACACTCACACACAACACACACACACTCATGCGCACACACTCACGCAACCCACACACACATCATACACACTCCCTCCCACACACACATGTAACCGTCTGATATCGCTATCTGGTGGAAGGACGTTAAACTGAAGAGCTAACACGCACGTACAAACACACACACACACACACACTAACACACTCACTCAATCTTACACACACACACGCACAACACTCCCCCCCCCCCTCCCCACACCCCCCCCCACCACAACACCCACACTCCCCCCCCCCTCCCTCCACACACAACACACCCACACTAACCCACCCCACCCACACCCACCCCAGCCCAACTGCCTCACCTGTGGAAGGCAAGGCCATACTGGCAGAGGAGCTAAGCGCACCTTGAACATCGCTGGTCTTGATGATGGCCACGGGGCGCGCCAAGTTGGGCGGGGGTGGCGGGGGAGGGGGCAGCATCCCCGGGGAGAAGAAGTGCGGCAGTTTGGTCGGGCTCTTCATGGTAGGAGACGTGTGGCCCGAGTGCTGTTGTCAAAACACACACAGCAGTCAACACCCATGTGACAGTGTGGGGGTGGGTAAAGAGAGAGAGAGAGAGAGAAGTTGGGGAGGGAATAGTTGAGGAAGGTGAGTGATGCCATCCTCCCCCCCCCTCCCCTCCCCACTCAAAGCAGTCACTAGTGGAAAATACTGAGCTGTATTATTTTCTTGAAACTGCGGTACTGATTTGTTCAGTTTTATGTGATAAACGTGGATTTTTTTTTTAGCTTTGCTTGTGTGACAGGGATGGTAATTAGATTATCTCCCATGCGATCAGAGCGATGTGTGTGTGTTACTATTTTGGGACACACCTGCAAATTGTGCAGCGCTCTGTTTTGTTGGGTAGCAGTTTGAAAGGGACCCACATGCAGTCTCTCTTTAGAAACCACTTTCTCCCTATTCTGACTGTACTGCTCATAGCTGAGAGGTTGAGCAGAACTGTGGCAGATCAAGCATTTTCACTAGGTTGCAAGCGGGATCAAGAAAAGAACATGGGACTACTGCCTTCAGGATGGACCTGTAAATTGAGCAGTTTTTTGTTATGACTGTGCTACCATAGCTGAGAAGTTATACAAAGATGTAGCAGATAAATTGGGTCTGAATGCACAGTTATTCCAGGGTTGTCTTATCATAAGCAATAAGCATTTTTTGTTTTTTTATATTGAAACCAGGTACTGTCCACTTTCTTAAACTAGAAGCATGTTAGCAATCTTGACATTTGGAGGAAAAATAACTCCTCTTCATTTTCTGTGCTAAGACAAGGTTTTTGTTTTAAAAAAAAAAATAAAAAAATAATCCAGTATAATCAAAAATGTCACCTCTTCATTTTCTGTGCCGAGACAAACGAGGTTTAAAAATAAAAAAATTAATCCCCCCCCAAAAAAAACACTTAATCCAGTAAAATCAAAATTAGACCCAAAAAATGGCCTGGTCCTACAAAGACTGTAACAAAATAAGCAAAAAACCCCTATTCCCAGCCCTAATAAAATAAAATCCTTTAGTATACAAAAAACTCCATCTTCTTAATCACACACCAAAATATTGATACCAAGAAAGTATAAAAAAAACAAAGGCATAATGTTCTAAGACGAACCAATGTGGCAAGACAAAGAAGAGCAAAATTAGAGAATGTGCTCTGATAGACTGGCATAATGTTCTAAGATGAACCAATGCATAATGTTCAAAGATGAACCAATGTGAGAAGCCTGTGGCAAGACAAAAGAGCAAAATTAGAGAATGTGCTCTGATAGACTGGCATAATGTTCTAAGATGAACCAATGTGAGAAGCCTGTGGCAAGACAAAAGAGCAAAATTAGAGAATGTGCTCTGATAGACTACTACTGGAAGAGAAGTGCCTAATTAGAGATTGTGCTCTGCTAGACGAACAGAGTACTGGAAGAGAAGTCCTGCCACACTGCTATAACTGAAAAAAAGAAAGAACGTTATGCAATGTAAAAAAGAAATGAAAAACCAAGAAAGGAACTAATTATATAGGCTTCAAAGAATTTGAGGAGTGCCTGTCACACTGCTATAACAGAAAAAAAGAAACTAATTATATAGGCTTCAAAAATTGAGGAAACAAAAAAAAAAAATAATGTTATGCAATATAAAAAAGCAATGAAAAAACAATAGGCTTCAAAGAAATTAAGGGGGTGGGAGTAAATCCAAAAAGTATCAATGCGACAACAAAGTAAATAAAAAATTTTGATTGTTTTTTTTTTTTTTTAAAGGAAACTTTACAAACACACAACACAACACACTAACAACAACATTCACCAAACAAAAAAAACCAAAACCAAATGACAATCTAATTCTGCAACAAAGACGGCAAATCAAGCGACTTCGCCCCCCAAAAACAATAGCACTAGACAAAAGATCTCAGAACAGAACTAGTCAAGAGTACTACTACAGCTAAAACACTAACACTAGTTTGTTACAAAAACAAAAGAAACAAACTAACACCCCCACCCCCACCCCAACCTCCCTACCACCACAACCACCCCCACCCCCCTAACCTCCCAACCTCCCTACCACCACAACCACCCCCACCCCCACCCCCCTACCACCACAACCACACCGAACTTCATGCAAAAGACAAAACACAAGCGTCATTACGGTTAGGGAAAAAGAAGAAAAAAAACAATACCCAGAGAGAACTATGAGCTAAAAAGCAAAAAGGGAGGGGGGAGGGTGTGTGAGTAAGTACTTGTGAGGTAGGACAACTCTGGGCCTCTTGACATACGAGAGTGACAAAGTCGCTGAAGGAGTCGGAGCTCTGTCCCTGGTCGCTGTACTTCAGGGCCAGGTGTTGCATGCTGGAACCGTGGCCTCCCGCCATCGCCAAAGACTGGGCCAAACCTGCACACACACACACACACACACAGATCCCATAGGCATGCTGAAAATACCTCGAAATGTGGTTGTATCGATTTAGTCGTCATCAAACATGCTTTTTGTCAGTGAGAATTCTGCAGAAAAAGAACATCAAGAATGAAATAAGAATAGTTAACATTAGTGTTGTTTAAAAGCTGAAAAACAAAATTACAAAGTAAATGCTGCAAGAAGTTAGGATAAAAACTTACATGCAACCAGCTGTCAATGTTTTATTTTGAAAAATAAACAAAGATCACAAACCAACCAACTTTATATATTATTATGTCAAACAACATGCATGATTTTTTAAAAGAAACATGCACTCTACTCTGTTTACTATTGAGATGCAAGTTATCGTTTACTTCCAATGAGTTACAGTCACAAAATGTACATACAACCTCAAACACAATCCTAAAACCCCTCTACATTTTTTTTTCAAGTTAAAGCTCTCTATGAACGATGAAAACCAGCAAAGTCTACAAAGCCAAGTGACAAGTGTAGGTTAATTCAAACCCTTCCATATTAATCAGAATTGAAAATTGAAAACACAGTAGACTACTTCTGTTGATTAGTGTATGCATAATAAAAATATGCCAAAATGCATTCTGCTTTAAAAAATACAAAAACAAAAACTAAACAAACAAAAAAAGGGGGGAACCCACACAAATAAACACTGGGACGGGATAGCCTAGTGGTTAGAACATTGCGCTTGCAATCTGACGACCCGGGTTCGATTCCCGTTTAAGGGGATATTTCCCCCTGGAGTTAACATCAGTGCAGACTCCACTCTCCCCAAAAGTCCATCGGATGAGACTATAAACCGAGACCCCGTGTGCGAACGCATGCAGAACACCTTGCGCACACGTTAAATCCTGTTCTGCTTTTTGTAAGAGTAGGCCAGTGCGTGCCGGTGGGAACAGATGACAGAATTTACAAAACTGCATACACGGGGACTGGTTGTAAAAAAAAAGCACACAAGTGCTTATTCCATTATCCTCGATATAAAAGAATAAAATAAAAATAAAAATAAACCAGACAAACTACCCCCCATCCCCCATACACACACACAAAAACCCAACAAAAAACAAAAAGCATACCCCTTACCCACAAAAAGACAACAACAACAAAAGTCATAAGAAAAGAAACAAGCATGAACAAACCAACCGCCACAGATAGAGGAAAAGTAAGGACTACAGTTCCCTTGAGCTGACCTGAGCTACACACTTCTTGGGCTGGGCATGTGATGTACAAGAGCACTACACCAACAAAAAGCAACAAAATATGCTGTAGAGTAAACTATACAAATAAGGACATAATATGACATGAAGAGGGTGACGATTTCTTCAAATATTTCAATTACAAAATGCATAAGACGAAGATGCATACATATATGCGTGCACATGTAAAGTTGGGTGGGGCAGGCAGGCCAATTGTTTCATGCATGCATGCATGCATATATACACACAAAACGGACACAACCATGCATGAACACACACACACACACATGCACGCACACACACACCTAATACAAAATAACCCTCCCCACATCCAACCATTCGTTCTTCTCCTTTTCCTACACACTTCCAATTTTACCCTTTTTTTAAAAAAAAATCAAAATAATTGAAACAAGAAAATTCATTACCACAGCTAAGAAAGCAACGACCAATACCAAAATAAATAAATAACACAGCTAAGTGCAGTCAATACCACGAAAGCATACACAACCCAAAGTTAAAAATACACAGCACACACACACACACACATATATACAACGTAAAGTGCCAACAATCTATTACACACAATAATGCCCTGACCAACAAAAGAAAAACAACAAAAAATCTAAAAGTGTGAGTATTGTTACAGATACAACACAAAACACAGCAGTGAGCAAAGATGGAAAGGGAGAGAGGCAGAGGAAGGGGAGAACTACCAACAACCACAAATTCAACGCACTCGGGTTTCATATACATATAAAACAGTGAAAGAAACTACCCATATATCGTGACCATACACAAATGGGGGGGGTGAGTGAGCGAAAGCAAGAATACACAGTAACGCTGCGAAAGGCACAAGAGGGGAGAGGAGAGGAAGAGGAGGAGGAGGTGGAGGATGAAACAGGAGGAGGAGGCAGGGAGGAAAAAGGAGAAGAAAGCGACGAATGAAAAGATGAAATGAGCACCTGGGCTGGCCCCTGGGGACTGAGCTTGGGGGTGGGTGGTGGTGGTGGTGGAAGGAAGGGGGTGGTGGGGTGGGGTTCCGCTGGTCTCCTGCTCACTGGTGGAGGAAGGTGCGGCAGCAGCAGCAGCAGTAGCAGTAGTAGCAGTAGTAGTAGGGGGGGTGTGGGTGTGGGTGCCAGTGGTCGCCACCACTACCACCACCACGCCCCCACCCTTCCCTTCTCCCTGCTGCTTGGCAGGCACAAAGATGAGAGGGGGTGGGGATGGGGGGGACACACCTGTCAGGATGAGACCATGGGGTGGACGACGGTGAAAAATGAGACAGACAGACAGAGAGACAGACAGAGAGAGACAGGCAGGCAGACAGACAGAGAGAGAAAGAGAGAGAGAGAGAGAGAGAGAGAGAGAGAGAGAGAGAGAGAGAGAGAGAGAGAGAGAGAGAGACAGACAGACAGACAGACAGACTGACAGAGACAGACAGAGACTGTGTGTCTATGTCGTTGATTATATATGATCTGCAGTTTGTTGCTGACAGTACAATGATAGAAAAAGAATGTACTTGTTTCACTGCTATCAATTCAGACAGCGCAGTATAATCTGACGGAGTATTGCCGTCTTATTAATTATGACAGGAACAAAATGTTATGGGGTTTTGTGGGGGGTTTTAAGGAACAGATGGTTCACAAAGCGACTGAATCTGAAAGCACGTTATCAGTGATCAAAACTCCTGACAAAAGCATGGTCTTCCAGCTTCAGGCATAATGTCTAAATGTAAACACAGTGTGTATCATCATCATCATCATCATCAGACCCGTGACCTTGGCGGTCGTGGGGGAGACACGAAAGACGATGCCGTGGTAAGCCTCCTCCATCTGTGTGCATATACATGTTTAATTCTGTCGTTCGTTCCTGCTCTTTCAAAAGGCGGAATGTGTTTTACCATGTGTGTGCAAGGTTTCTGCAAGCGTTCGAACATGGGACTTAACAGTTTAGACAGTCTCATCCAAAGGACATTCAGGAGAGAGGAATCAGTACTGATGTTAACTCCAGAGGAAAAATCCTCTTGGACAGGCATCTTGGTCCCCCAGGCCATCAGACAGCAAGTTCAACACTCTAACCACTTGGCTATACCCCTCCCCACCTCCTTGAACTTCAGAAGATGGTTCAAATACAACAAACAACAGTGAGCAGCTATGTTTCTCTCTAAAATGCCTCACCGCAATGTCCCAACATAAAGTTTACATTTGTGTCCAAACTAAGATTTTCAAACAATCAGTATGTTACTTTAAAACCAAAAGATACAGTTACAAACGGAATGATAAATTGATACACTTACAACTTATACTTCACAATTCTATTCGACCACAAATACAAAATAGCAAAAGAAAATGAGGACTGATGAAGAACCACAACTGTATTAGTCAAAACACACACAAAAACTCAGAATTATGCCACACATGTACACATTCAGTTTTAATATAAAAATACTTTTCTTTTTTTTAAAGGGAAAAAACGACACTGACAGTGATTTAATACAGTTTCTGTCACTAGTTTGGAACTGTTCTTGTACCATGAAATGAACAATAAAAGTATGAGTGTTCAAACGATCAAGGCAAACTAGTGTATACATGCTTGTGATTTCATAATTTATGAAAGCATACATGCTTTCACATGAGAGAGAGAGAGGGGTGGAGGGAGGGAGGGAGGGAGAGAGAGAGAGAGAGAGAGAGAGAGAGAGAGAGAGAGAGAGAGATGAGCTCTACTCTCTCTCTCTCCTCTTTCTTGCTCCTCTCACTAACTCACTCACTCTCTCTCTCTCTCTCTCTCTCTCTCTCTCTCTCTCTCTCTCTCTCTCTCTCTCTCTCTCTCGCTCTCTCTCTCTCTCGTGTGTGTGTGTGTGTGTGCGTGTGTACATGCGTAAGTGCATGTGTGTCTGTGCACGTGTGTGCGCTAGATTTCCTCTGTTGTCTGGTTTTGTTTTTGAATCCATTTGATGTTAGCTGCTAAGCCCCTTCCTCCTCATGCAATAAAATTATTGAGTCATGCACAGATTATGCAGCATTCATATATAAAAAGGGAAAAAACATGATCACCACAAAATGGGATTAAGTTACTTAGTCACAAGAAACAAATAAGTGAGAGGCACTATAGATAGGGGCAATGCATTTGCATCATGGTAAAACAAGAAATCTTTTTAGAGCGACATTGTGTCTCCCCCTTTTTAGGTTCTCTCTCTCTCTCTCTCTCTCTCTCTCTCCTCTCTCTCCTCTCTCTCTCTCTCTCTCTCTCTCTCTCTCTCTCTCTCTTCCTTTCCCTCTCTCTCTCATTTCCCTCTATCTACATCTATATTGCTACAAGAACAAGTTTTACTGCCCTTCAAAAGCAAAGATGAATCAGTCCGACTATTTTTCTTTTCTGTATCTAGATTTCTCTAAAACTGTTAACTCCAGCCATAGTTATTGTTCCACTTCATGCAAAAAACATGCTGTAAATAAAGACTAAGCTATCTTTTTTTCCCCACATTTGTGTTATAAGTACTGTACAAAATAAAAATATTTTTTAAATGGCATGCTTTCAACACTTGCGAATATTCTATAAACCAACTCCAACTACACTATAAATGATTTTCTATAACGTCGAAACATATCTAAATAAAAAGATGACTATAAATTCGTTTACGACGCTGAAACATATTCAAACTTTCCACACAAAACGCCACCTCAAACCCGTTTTGTTAGCTTGTTTATAACGCTGATACATATTCAAACTTTCCACACAAAACGCACCTCAAACCTGTATTGTTAGCTTATATCTATCTATCTATCTATCTATCTATCTACTATCCTATCTATCTATATCTATATATATATCAAATACTCCCAGTACCTCACAACCATTAAAAAGAAAAGGTAAAGGAGTCCCATAACCTATAAGGTCGTAGGGGAGCGAGGCGTCAGAGACCTCACTTCTCTAGGGGCCAGCATATTGAGGGCGGCGCCCATCTCCTCTCCCTCGCTGCTTTACCTTCCCTCACCCTAAAGAGGGCAGGTACCCATTTACAGCTGGGTGAACTGGGGGAACTGTACTGAAGCCAAGGCGCGCAAACGGTCACCCATCCAACTGGTAACCACGCTCGACGCTGCTTAACTTGGCTGGGGGAAAGCGAGTGCTCCGACCACTGAGCTATTCCTTCCCCATTACTACAACTAAAAAAACCAACCTAAACCCTCATAAGATTAACAGAGAGAGAAAAAACAAACCCGCAAAAAAAACCCACACAAAAAGAGCCACTAAGCATTAAAACACAATCTTTTTTTGGTTTAAACCCCCACACACCACACCCCACTTTCTTACCGGATCGACGTGCTCGTTCTGCCAGTGATGGGCACCCAGGGCGGCAGACTTGGAGTAGTACCCGCTGAGATTCTCTCCCTCCTCCCCGACCGCCTCCCCATCGTCGTCGGCCGAGGAAGACATGGAGGGCATGGGGGTCCGCTTCAAGCGCTTGTGGGGGTGGGTGGCGGCGGGGCTGAGGGTGTGGTGGGGCTGGCCGTTGGGCAGGCCGTGGTGCATGGGCATGATGGGGGTGGGCTGCCCGTGGTCGTGGGCGTAGTAATTGCCCGGGCTGTCCAGGCGCCCCTGGTGGATCATCCCGTGACTGCCGTTCTGAGGCATCATGATGGAGGCTGCACAACGACGACGAGAAAAAGAAAAAAACAAATTTTTTTTTTTTTTTTTCCAAAAATTGTATGTATGTATGTATGTGGACACAACAAGTTTCTGAAGTTGGGATGTAGCTAGCTTTTATAGTGGGTGGGAAGAAGAGAGTTGAGCGTGCAAAAAATCTCACTGTTGGTGAACGAACCTCTTTGAGGTCTAGCTGAGGAACACAGCTCTCTCTCTCTCTCTCTCCTCTCTCTCTCTCTCTCTCTCTCTCTCTCTCTCTCAATACACACACACGCACACGGGGGATGGGATAGCCTAGTGGTCAGAACATTGCGCTCGCAATCTGACGACCCAGGTTCGATTCCCGTTCAAGGGGATATTTTCTCTTGGAGTTAACATCAGTGCAGACTCCACTCTCCCCAAAAGTCCTTCGGGTGAGACTATAAACCGAGGCCCCGTGTGCCAAACGCATGCAGAACATCTTTTGCGCACATGTTAAATCCTGTTCCGCTTTTCGTAAGAGTAGGCTATTGTGTGCCGGTGGGAACATATGACAGAATTTACAAAAACGCATACACACAGGGTCTGGATGTAAAAAAACACATAAGTGCTTATTCCATTATCCTCAATATAAACAAATAAAATAAATAAAAATAAATACAAAACACACACACACAATGTGATGTAAACATTGATACTCAAATGATGCAACAGAAGTAACAACCTTGAAAAACAGTGGGGGGGGGGCGGACCAACAACAGCAACAAAAATCCCAACAACAGCACAGAAAAAAACAAACAAGACATAACAAACGCCCCAAACAAAACAACAACAAGAAGATGGGATTGAAAAACACATGACTGGCATAAAAGGTGAATGGGCTGGGTAACTGACGAAATGTTTAAACCTGCTGAAGAAATGTTTACACCTGCTTTGTGTAAACGAAAACACACCATGCCTGTTTTTTTTTGTTTTTTTTTGTTTTAAGATACAAAGCCTAACTTTTCTCATTTCTTGCTCAAGAGTACGACAAAACGAGAAAAAGAAAAGAAAAAAGACGTACATACACCAAGAACCTTTCAAAAGAAAACAAACACTTTCCCTTAAAGAAGACAGAATGAATGAATGAAAGAAAGTTACAATGAACATTTTCTTGTAAGAAAAAACAAACAAAGGACAGTTTCAACAAACATTTTCTTCAACTCTCCCCCCCCCCCCCTCCTAAAAAAAAAAGAGAATGAACAATTTGTAGATTTTTTTTGTTTCCCTCTGTCGGTCTTTCTTTTCATCCGTGCCTGTTACGGCATTTTTCAAACGACAGACAAGAGTTGACTGAACTAAACATTCAAAGCCTTTGTCCCCGCTGAATAAACACCCGCCTTCTAAAGCGAAAGCGGGGCTGGTTTCAATGGAATCCCAGGAATAAGTCTGGAAATTTGTCTGAAAGGATCAAAGACAATCTGTACCTTTTTTGTGTGTGTTCCTGCTTTTATTTAGTCTGTGTGTGTGTGTGAAGAGAGAGAGAGAGAGAGAGAGAGAGAGAGAGAGAGAGAGAGAAAAATGTATGTGTGTGTGTGTGTAAGAGAGAGAGAGGGGGAGAGGTGTGTGTGTGTGTACGTGCGTGCGTGCATGTGTGTGAGAGAGAGAGAGGGAGAGGTGTGCGTGTGTGCGTGCATGTGTGTGTGTGTGTATGTGTGTTGTGTGTGTGTGTGAGAGAGAGAGAGACAGACAGACAGACAGACAGACAGACAGACAGAGGGGGAGGGGGCAGGGTTGTAGAGTGAGTGTGTACTTTAAATTGTACTGTCCTCTTTTTTTGTCTGTTTTCAACCATACATACGGTCAAAATCCAAGATGTTCAGTTCCACATCTACTTATTCCCACACCTAGTATTGTGGCTAGAGGGCATGGACTCCAACCTTCACTGAGGTTTTCAATCATAAGCATTTTTTTAAGAGGTGGAATAGCCCAGCGGTTAGAGTGTTGCGCTTGCGATTTGATGGCCCAGGTTCGAGCCACAACCAAGATGCCCGTTCAAGGGGATTTTTCCCCTGGAGTTAACATCACAGACTGACTCCACTCCCCTGAAAAAGTCCTTTAGATGAGACTATAAACCCAGGCTCCAAGAGCGAACGCTTGCAGAATGTCTTGTGCACACACATTAATTTAAAATCTGTTCTGTCTTTTGGAAGAGAAGGCTATTGCATGCTGGTGAGAACCGATGACAAAAAATATATATTAGGAAAAAAACACCCACATGCACACTGGTTATAGACATGGTCCCCCAAGTCGGAATGCAGCTACCTTAATTGTGGGGCAAAAACAAGTCGTACACTAAAAAAAATCTAACCATTGGTGAACCTTGAAGCTCTAGCCAAATCTCTTTTATTAGTAAGTTAAGACTGTTGAAACTAAAACAATACTGATTAGAGAGCTTAACATCAGCATATTAACTTAAGTGAGGCTACACTATTTCTTCCGCTTAACTTTAAATGTGGCTACACTATTTCTTCCACTTGACTTTAAATGCGGCTACATTATTTCTTCCACTTGACTTAAGTGTGGGTAAGCTACTTCTTCAATGTTTTTCAGGTTTTCTTGTTTGTTTGTTTGTTTTTTTGTGTGTGTTTGCTAATCATAACAGATACAGTATTTACATGAAGTCTGACAAAATCTTTTTTTCCCCCAGCAAACATGGCACTGAGCGACAGTAACCGAACAGACACCACACCCTTCAAGGCAAACAAAAAACACTACACTGATTAATCTCCTTACGTATGGGCTACATTTTTTCAACTCCCCCCCACCCCCCGACCCCTCTCACACACACACACACACACACCTCTCAAAATTATCACCTTTCACCCTATCTGGTTAGAACTTGAACGGCCAAACAGATTCCCGTCTTCGAGATTAGATAATAAACCAACTGTCTAAGAATGAAAATGGCAGGACGGTTTAGACATTCACCTTCCCTAACAAGTAAACCGAGAGGTTCTGGGTTCGACTGCCCCTTTCTTCCCAGTTTTGAGGGGATCATCGAACTGAAATGTCAAGTCTTCTGAAGGAGATTCTCAAACCAGTTGGACCCGAGTTCTCTACAGACTTGTACATGTCAAAAGAACCTACGACGATTCAAAATCAGAAAGAGCAGGGAGGTTACCTCCTTCTGACTGTCCTGGCAAAACAGGTAGGTTCAATTCCCAAGAATATCTCCGAAGTCAGAATGCGGATGTCTTAATTTGGTGGGGGGGGGAACTGTCATATATATTATGCAAAAATCTTACTGTTGGTGAACCTTGGAGCTCTAGCCAAGGAAGGAAAAAGAAAAGTAACCCATCTGCCATCTTTTCTTTATGTTCTTAATGTCATTTTGTAACTTCTTCGCAAAAGCAAAGTATAGCAGCCTCTATGGTTTAAAGGGGAAAAAGCTATACATGCTAACACTGGCTTCCACGGTTAGCTATGAAGTAGTGCTTTTATCCCCCGAGCTTAGAATGGGAACAATCACTAACGTTCGGTACTTGGGGTATGCAGGAACATTTCTTTTTTCTTTCTTTCTTTTTTTGTGTTCAAAATTCTTTAAACTCTCTTCTTGTGACAAAAGGAAAGATCTTTGATTTAAAACAAAACTAAAGTCCTGGGGGCAAAACCTGACTCAGTACAAACCCCCCACCCCAAAAGACAAAACAAGACTGCATACAAAAGAAGAAGACAAACAACAAATGCATCACTTACAATGACATCTTACCAAATTATTTAATTTATTCCTTTATTTTGAGGATAATGGAATACGCACTCATGTGCTTTTTTATATTTCTTATGTCCAAGCCCACACGGTAGTTGCATAAATTTTGTCGTCCATTCCCATCACCACAAATGGCCTACTCTTGCAAAAGAAGGAACAGGTTTTTAACGTGTGCACACGACGCTCTGCGTGCATTCACTGGGCTACCTTTTACCTGTTTCATAGCAACCCGAGTCCAAGCAAAGCGCCCAATCTTGGCTGGACCTCGTCTCTTCACATACAGAACCTCGGCATATATAGTCTCATCAAAAAGGCTTTCTGGGTAGTGCCATCAACAGCAATGTTAACTCTAGGAGGGATGGGGGAATCCCCTTGAACGGGGGTTATCAGCAGTGGCTCGACCCTGGGCCGTTAGATAGCGAGCGCCATGCTCCATCCACCAGGCTGTCCCATCCCCCTCGTTTACAAATCTGTAGAGACTCTTTACTATTGTTGTTACCATTGCTCTAGCTGTGGTCAAAACAAAATCGTTCCTGATACAATTACTACAGTGTATACATGGGGAATGCTGAAGCCAGTGACTACTGATACAGTTTAAAAACAACCAAAAGACACACACACACTCCCCCATCCCACACACACACTCACAAGGACAGTAAGCAAAGGACAAGCACTGCTGCACTGCCATCCTATACTACTCACAGCGAGTGACTCTGAGCAGCTCACGCGCGGAGAAGACACCGGTGGCCATAATGCTGTTGTTGCCCGACACCTCCGAGTTGATGTTGCCCGGCACTGCACACACACACACATTTTCCTTTTACTTTTCCAAACTTATGAGTTTAACATTCATAACACTACCCTGTGGCAGTAGTGGTGGTGGTGGTGGTGGTGGTAGCGGCGGCAGTGGTGGTGGTGGTAGCAGCAGCGGCAGCAGGAGCATTAGCAGCAGCAGGAGCAGCAGCAGCAGCAGTAGTAGTAGAAGTAGAAGTAGAAGTAGTAGTGGTAGTGGTGATGGTGGTAGTGGTAGTAGTAGTAGTAGTGTAGTAGTAGTAGTAGTAGTAGTAGTAGTAGTGGTGGTAGTGGTGGTAGTAGTAGTAGTAGTAGTAGTAGTAGTAATAGCAGCGGAAGCAGCAGCAGTAATAGTAGTAGTAGTTTATTTATTTATTCTTTTACTTCAAGGATAATAGAATAAGCACTCATGTGCTTTTTTACATCCAGTCCCGTGTGTATGTGGTTTTGTAAATTATGTCATCTGTTCCCATCGGCACATAATGGCCTACTCTTACGAAAAGCGGAACAGGGTTTAACGTGTGTGCAAGATGTTCTGCATGCGTTCGTACACGGGGCCTCAGTTTATAGTCTCATCAGTAGTAGTAAGTAGTAGTAGTATAGAAGTAATATTAGTATAGTAGTGACATGAATCAACACAGACACATATCCATGATTTTTGTTTTTGTTTTTGGCGTTTTCTGTTTTTGTGTTCATTAGCAAGAACTTTCAAGATTCACCAATGCTGAGATTTTGCATATGCCACCATTTTTTACACCCCACCACTAAGCTGCATTCTGATTTCGGGAATAATGGTGTCTAAAATACCACACCTATGTGCGTGCCTTTTCTTAAGTTTGTTATCCGATTCCTACCAGGAATGAAATGGTTTATACTCTTCCGCAAGGTGAAACAGTGTTTTTTTAGCGTTTGTGCAAGATGTTATAATACAGGCATTTGCGTTAGCGGTCTCGGTTTATAGTCTCATCCATAGGACTTTTGGGGTGAGTGGAGTCAGTACTGAAGTTAACTCCAGGGGAAAATCCCCTAAAATGGGCATCTCCCTGGTGGCTCCATCCCAGGCCCTCAGATCACAAGCGCAATGCTCTAACCACTAGGCTATCCTGCCCCCCATATCCATGAAGTGAACAGCGTAATGGTGAAGGTGATAATGACGATTATTGGTCTAATATCACTAGTAGAGAATAGACAAATCAAATCCACGATGATGATAATCAAATTGTTGATTATTATTCAGGACACATAAGAGCAGTGGTGGTGATGGTGGTGGTGGTTGTAGTAGTAGTGGCAGTAATATTAGTAAAAGTAGTAGCAACAACAGCAGCAACTTCAGTACCAGCATCATATAGGAAGAAGCAGCAGCAACTGTCATGAAGAGTGTGTGTGTGTGTGTGTGTGTGTGTGTGTGTGTGTGTAGTGTAGTGTAGTGTAGTGTAGTGTAGTGTAGTGTAGTGTAGTGTAGTGTAGTGTAGTGTAGTGTAGTGTAGTGTAGTGTAGTGTAGTGTGTGTGTTGGGATGTGTGTGTGCATGTTGTGCATGTGTGTGTGTGCATGTGTGTGTGCATGCGTGTAATGTAGTGTGTGTGTGCATACGTGCGTGCGTGTGGTGTGTGTGAGTGAGTGAGAGAAAGTGTGTGTGTGTGAGAGTGTGAGAGAGAGAGTGTGTGTGTGTGTATGTGAGAGAGTGAGTGAGCGTGCGTGTGTGTGTGCATGCGTGAGTGTAGTGTGTGTATGCATGCACACATGTACTCTTGCACAAAGTAGTTTATTCTGCATAGGAATTTTAAAAGGAATCCTGATCAAATGCCAATTCACGTGTGCCACAGTCTACAGTCTTTATCAGATTGTATGCCTGTCAGTGGTATACTCTGCAGCTGCCCTTAAATGACTTCACACGCACACACTCACACAAACGCACATACGCGCATACACACACAAACACCCATACTGTCATAACAGCTCTTACCAGCAATGCTACTCTACCACCCTAATCAATCCTGTATCAGTAAATAAAATCTATACTGAACTGATCCCCCCCTCCCCCCTAAACCAAACACCAACAAAATCCAACAAAAAAAGGGAGGGAGGGGGAGATAAAGCTTCCACACATTTCAAAATAATGCTTCTGACAACAACAACCACCACCACCACCACCACAACAAATACTTCCTACTATTATGAAATCGCTTCTCACAACTGTACTTACAAAGAAACTTCACAGCCAAAAAGTTACATCAGGACTAGAAATCGCTGTTAACAACTGCCTTGTGGAATGTAGCACAGAGAACAACAGCCAATCTACCTTCAACCTAGACTGTGAGATAAAGAAAAAGACGCGCTAAGGAATCAGTGAAGTACTGCAATAACACGAGACTTTAAAGCCCTTACAGACACTGTGACAAGAGCACACATGAAGGGAGAAGAGAAAACAGAGACAGAGAAGAGAGCCTTACCCTTAATATCCGGATCGCCATTCATGGGCAAGTCTCTGTAATCCACCCCTGCTGGATCAGGCACTGAAAATATAAAACAAGAGACAGACTCAGGGGGGGGTCTTCTTCCTCTTTCCTTCCTTAGCAAGGAAAACCCTAGGTTTTTTTTCTTCCTTAGCTAGAAACCCTGGGTTTTTACCCCTTTAGGTGAGATTTTTCTGTTTTCCATCATTAAGTTTTTAGTCAAATAAAGTCAAAATACTTTCAATTTATCATCCCATGAATGGCAATGACAGAGTGACAGACAGACAGGCACACAATTTGGTAGGAGTCGTAAACTGGGGGGGGGGGGGGGGGGGGGGGGTGGGGGGGGGGGGGGGGGGGGGGGGGGGGGGGGGGGATTGTTTACCACACTTCAAGGCAATTACAAATCAAAAATTACATTTTGATTTGTGCAACTTTTTTTTTAAATTTTAAGACTAAGAGAGAGAGAGAGAGAGAGAGAGAGAGAGAGAGAGAGAGAGAGAGAGAGAGAGAGAGAGAAGAGAGAGAGAGGGTGTATGCATGCTTGTGTCTCTACACAATACCAATGTGTAGTATAATGCAGTTTTGAGTTTTGCTCTTTTGGTTTGGTTTGGCTTTGGGTTGTTATGTGGTCTTTTTTTTTTCTTCTCTCTCACTACTTCCTACATGTACGCAATTGTTTATTGTTATCTGAAAGTTGGAATGTGACTGAAATTAAAAGTGATGGCAAAAAGATTGTTTATGCACAACACACACACTCACACACACATTCATTCATCTCTGTTTACCATCTCAATCCACAGAACTGCAAGGGGACTGACATCTATCTGCACAAACACTGGCTGGCTCAATACAGAAAACTGAAAGCTTCACCCAACCTGGTGGCCTCAAGAGAGACTTGAACCTAGGACTTTTGGACCAAGTGTCAAACACCCTACACCAGCCCAGTCTCCAACTCAGGAACTATACTACTCATCTCACCACCTACCTCAGCTCTAAACGAATCACGTATGTACAGGGACTGAAAGACCCCCCCCCCCCCCCCACCCCCCATCAGAAATGAACACCCTCGTGAAAGTGACTGTAAAGTTCTGTTGGAGATGGGTGTTTTACATGATTAATTAAACTGGCAAAACAAGAAACTGTGTACTGGATTGTTACATATGTATGCAAGGCTGGTTTTGTTTGGTAGTGGTCTGCTGCTGTTTGCTGCTGTGCCTTTAAAAAAAAAAATCAAACAGTGTGTGTGTGTGTGTGTGAGAGAGAGAGAGAGAGGGTGGTATGTGGTGTGTGTGTGTGTGTGTGTGTGTGAGAAAGAGAGAGAGGGTGTGTGTGTGTGTTTGTGTGTGTGTGTGTTTGTGTGTGCATGTGCGTGCGCGTTCATGCATGCATGCATGCATGTCTGTGTGTGCATGAGTGTGTGTTTGCATCAGCATGCACATATGCACATGTTACTTAAACATAACCACTTTCTGCTGACAACACACAGTTATATGGTCACTGGAGAACATGACAAGCCAGCACTGTGAAAAAAAAAGTCAAAACGAATTCTATACAATTCTGTTAAACCAAAAACAAAATCCACTAAAAATGCCCCTTTAGCACACTGGTTAGTACAGAGGGGCTCCTGGTTGGGAGGGAGATCACGGATTCAAACCCCAGCCAAACAAACATCGTGTTTGTGCACTGAAGTTTTGTCAAGCTCTGGCTAGCTCCTCTCATAGCTAGGACCCTTTTTTGGACTCAGCAAGCATGCCAAGAAGTTGTCACAGTTGAGATTCATACAGATACGACACAGTATTCTTCATATCACAATTTTCCCTTTAGTCTGAATGCAACTACCTTCATGGTTGGTAAAAAAACTGGTTGCAAACGCATAATCTTCTCACCATTTATGAACCTCAGAGCTCTAGCCAAGGAACGAGGGGGGCAAAAAAATCACGATGAATGAAACTCCACACTAAACTCTTCCTTCTCTGCTTCTGTCTCTGTGGTAAGTTTATGTCAAAAATCTTCAGATGCCACAGAACCATGAAGGAACAAACGTTCAAGGAGGATGGTGACACCACCACTCTAGACTGGAGATCTCACTCGGAGTGATTCTGTGACAAGGATGAGCCTGTCAGCTGTAACCAGATAGTGTCCTGGTAATTTTTTTTTTTTAAAAGAGTGGCGCTGCTCTTATGGCAACACACTCTTCCAGGGAGGACAGCAGCCCGAATTTCACGCCTACAAATCTGCTGTGACTGAAAGTGATGTATGATACAATACAATGTATTTCTGGATCGAAGCATGTGCTGAAGAGACCCACCAGTAGCGCAGGGTCTTGACTGGCTGGTGGTCTCTGAAGCACCTAATACTGACAGCTCCCTGTGAACTTTTTGCTCTTGAGATAAAAAAAAATCCTCTGAAGTCAGAGTATGGCTGCCTATATGACAAGGTACTTAAAGAAAAAGAGTTCTACACGCAAAAACTTCTCATCCAGCACATACTTAACAATCTCACAGTGATTCCCAGGTGAGACGAGTGAGTCAGAGTGCATGCATATTGTGGGTGAACCCTTAAAGTGTTACGGTAGGGGGAACACACACCAACGCCAACAATAAATAACCCTGGAAGTTCTTCAGTTGAGACAACAAACCAAGGCCACACATGAGAACACATGCAGAGCATCTTGCGCACACATTAAAAACCCATTCTGCCTTTCGGGAACAGTAGACTGTTATTGTGTGTCAGTAGTAACCGATGACAAAAATTTCAAAACGCATGCACACAGGTGTCGTGTTTAAGGGCAGGATGAAGAAAAAGCTTGTAAGCTTTCTCTTTTACCCTCAATGAAGATCATTTTGACTCGACTCGACCATTGCCCTCCCTGAAGTCAGAATGCAGCTAACTAAATGGTAGGAAGAACAAAACCACCACATACACAGAAATCTCACCTTTCGTGAACCTTGGAACTTTAACCTCTTCCCTACAGGTTTTCCCTACATTACCTACAGGGTAACCACCAACCATCTACTACTAATAACCCTTCCCTCTGTATCACCCACTACTGGGTTACGGCAGCATACAAATGCGCACAGTGTACGTGTACTGGGAAAGAAGGGGGTCTCTCCCTTAACGTAGGGATAGTGTTAACCGAGGAACCAACACCCACACAAAAAAAACCACACACACAAAAAGACCACACAGACACACACAAAACCCCAACCCTGGACACCACACACACCCCACACACACCCACACAAAACCCTCACACACACACACACACCACCACACACTCACACACACCCACCCACACCACACACACACACCCCACACACACACCCACCCACACACACCACACACCCACCCCCACCCCTCCCCCCCCCCCACACACACACACACCCACACACAAAAAGGCCACACACACACAACAAAACCCTCACCCTGGACAACACAACACAACACAACACACTCACACCCACCCCCCACACACCCACCCACCTCACCACACACCCACACACCCACACAAAACCCCAACCCTGGACAACACCCACACACACACACCCACAAAATCACCCCCCCCCCCCCCCCCCCCCCCCCCCCCCCCACACACACCCACTCTCTCTCACCGTAAACTCTGGATGAAGTTGGCCAGGTACAGGTCCAGCTCTCGCACCGACACGCTGATGTGGTGGGGGTTGACGCACAGGTTGGGGTGCAGGCACACGGGCGACTTCTCCAGCCGCTCGCCGTCCGTGCTCTCCAAGGGGATGGCCTTGAAGAGGATGACCATCACCAGGTCCAGGCGCCACACCTTGTCCGCCTGCCTCAGGCAGTCGATGCGCCGCATCTTGCCCTTCTGGTCCGGGTTGCTCAGCACGCACACCGGGGGCCCTTTGCCCGTGATGCTCATGACGAACTCCTCGCGGCAGTCCTGCGTGATGTCTTTCCTCAGCTTGGCCAGCAGCCGCGAGGCCCACTTCTGTTTGACTTCGGCCTTTTCGCTCTGCGGGGACAGAAGTCGTTTTTGTTTTTTTTACCGTTTGTGGGTTAAGAAGGGGGGGGGGGGGGCAGAAGAAGTATGTATGAATGAGGGATGGAGGAGGGACAGAGTGGAAGAAACCTGTGGTAAAAGGGAAGGAAGGCAGCCAAAAATAGAAGAAAAAAAACTAAAGAAAAGAAAGAAGGAAAAA
>CM054140.1:58802692-58805192 GCA_028751875.1 Rapana venosa | reverse complement strand
AGCGACCTGAGGAAGATGGTGTGGCTTGAGTTAGATAACCCTACAAACCAAGCTGTACGGCCCACGAGAGGAGCTGGAGAGGACTTGCCATAATTTTTCCCACACTACATCTGATGGTGTAAAGTGAACGAGTGAAGATTTAAATTTCAATCCTATTACTTCATTGTTCTTTTATGTTCTTTTTATTTTTCAGACAAACCAAATGAGCCATTTATATATGAGTTCATATTTCATCATATCAAGGAAGAACAATAACACTGATATATCAGAAAAAAATAAACACTCACACACAGTTCACACACACACACACACACACACACACACACACACACCACACACACACACACACACACACACACCTATGCACACATGCACTTATCACTTCTTAAACTTGAAAAAATGTTCCTACAAAACTTGAAAATTTGTTAGTTTTAAACGGTATTCAGCTTTACTTTAAGCTCTTTCATGCAGAACTCTTGAAGCAGAATTAAAAGCAAATTGAAGAACAAGTTAACCATGAAGTTCTGGGTTAACCGGTTTGATTCCTACCCTTTCTCCCCAGTTTGACAAGAAAATCAAACTGAATGTCAAAGTCCTTCGGATGAGACTATACACTATACACTGAGATCCCATGTGCAAATGCACACAGAACGTCACCTTGCGCACATATTAAAAACCTGTTCCACCTTTTCAGAAGAGTAGACCATTTCGTGGCAGAAGAAACGGAAGACAATTTTTTTTTAATGCATGCAGACACAGGTGTTGTGTTCAGACACCATCTGGAAGTTGGTATGAAAATCTCACTTTTGGTTAACCTCAAAGCTCTAACTGAGGAACTTTAAAAAAAAAAAAAAAGTTTAATCCAAAAAGTACTCACTGTAATCCTTCCACCTTTCCCCGCATCCATACCCCCCTCCCACCCCCTCCCTTCCCCTTCTCAATAGCAAATCCTCACACACTCAACTTATTTTTTTCTATTTTGAAAAAAAATAATCACACAGTGCCACTATTACTTTTAGATCAATGTACAGCAGGAACAAAACAAACAAAAAGTACTATCATCCTTCCACTTATTCTCACATTCATATCACCCCCCCCCCCCCCCCCCCACACACACACACACACACCGCCCTCACACACCCACTCACACATCCTCCACACCCACGACCCTTCACTTGAATAGCAAGTTCCAATACACTTAACATGTTTCAGTGAAATCTCACAGAACCAGACCTCTTATACTATATAGTCTGGTGGAATCAGCAAACCTATTCCAGACTTGCAGAGAATGAATGGAACTGGCCACACTGCTTAAAGCTAAAGCCTGGCATTTATATGCAGCAGGGAAAATCTTCAATCCAACAGTCCCTGAAGAAAGTGGGTCACAGGAATACTTGAGGATTGTAATCTCTAAGTTACAAAAATGGCTGGGGATTTTGAATTGGGTAAGTTACCATGCTTCTCTCACCCCCCCCCCCCCCCCCCCCCCCCCCCCTCTCCTCCTCTCTCTCTCTCTGTGAAGGTCTCTATGAAACTCTATGAAAATCTCTCTCTCTCTGGTAAAAAATGGGGGGACGGGACAGCCTAGTGGTTAGAACATTGCGCTCGCAATCTGACAACCTGGGTTCGATTCCCGTTCAAGGGCATGTTTCCCCCTGGAGTTAACATCAGTGCCGACTCCACTCTTCCCAAAAGTCCTTCAGATGAGACTATAAACCAAGACCCCATGTGCGAACACACGCAGAACATCTTGCGCACATGTTAAATCCTGTTCCGCTTTTCGTAAGAGTAGGCCATTGTGTGCTGGTGGGAACAGATGACAGAACTGACAAAACCGCATACACATGGGGACTGGATGGGAAAAAAGTACATTAATGCTTATTCCATTATCCTCCATATAAAAGAATAAAAATAAAATAAAATGAAAAGATCTCTCTGTCTGTCTGTCTGTCTGTATCTCTCTCTGTCAAAACTGTGCGGGTTGGTGGGTGCACAAAATGCAGCAGATCCCTCTCTGATATTACAGTTCTGGATGGTTTAGCAGATTTGACTAAGATAACAAACAAAACCCCCAAAAAGGGGAGGGGGGAATTTGTAGCAGCTGCACACTGCTAAAAAAAAAAAAAAAAAAAAAAGAAAGAAAGAAAAGAAATCGATAAGAATAGATGCTGAAATGTATACAAACAAGAGGGAGAGAAAGACCACATGCACACACATGCGCATGTGTCTGCGTATGCACGCGTGTGCGCGCGCACACACACACAAACACACACATACACACAGGGACGGGATAGCCTGGTGGTTAAAGTGATGTATTTGTGATCTGCTGACCCGGGTTCGATTCTCGTTCAAGAGGATTTTTCCTCTGGAGTTAACATCAGTGCAGACTCCACTCTCCCCAGAAGTCTTTCGGATGAGACTATATACCAAAGACCCATGTGCAAATGTACGCAGAACACCTTGCGCACACATTAAAACCTGTTCCGCTTTTCAGAAGAGT
>CM054140.1:58792692-58797692 GCA_028751875.1 Rapana venosa | reverse complement strand
GAATTGACATAACCGCAAACACACGGGGACTGGATGTTTAAAAAAAAAAAAGCACACGAGTGCTTATTCCATTATCCTCGATATATATAAAAGAATAAAATAAAAATAAAAATAAAATAAAATAAATAAACACACCTCAAATCTCTCTTTAAAACACAAATTGATCAAACTCAACAAAATTATAAAATTTATGAATCTCTCCCTTCAATGATAATCAAAAAAATTTGTCTTTCCATGTCACGATCTCTCTACACACATCAAACACCGACCCTACAATCATCTCTCTAATCGAAATCTTCACAACAAGCACACGCACACACACACACACACACACACACAACAAGCTAGCCTACTACAGTAGTAGTCTCTCTCTCTCTCTCCTCCCCGCTCCCTTACCTCCAGCTCGTCTTTGACTCGGCGTTCCTCCTCCATGGACATGCGCTTCTCATGCTTCTTGAAGTACTTGCGCTTGGCGGCTTGCAGGTTGAACCAGGTGTAGGAGAACGACTTGACATGAGGCAGCAGGGCCTCGATGAATGGATGAAATTCATCCTGGAACACACACACAAGAGCGCAGCATGCAGGACTTCACGTCACGTCAAGTGTCAGCGAAGGATGCTGGCGGCGACTTTGGTGTACATACATGTAGTATGTACACTATAGGATCAATCAAGTATGTTCAGGAATACAGGCTCAAGCAAGTATGTTTTGAATGGTATCAAAGGAAAAGGGTTGTTCGGTAAAAAGTTAGTGTGAGTGTGCGTGCATGTGTGTGGAATGTGTGTGAGCATGCGCGCGCATGCACACACATAACGTATACTTTGCAACTCATCTCTAGTCTTTTTTTTAAAGGTGGGTTTTTCTTTATTTCTTGACTTTTTTTTTCTTTCAAATTACCTGTTTAACTGTTTTCTTGTGTGCAGAGCTGGGGTATTTATTTTCAAGAGCAAATGAATGTCTAACCTCATCTCTACTATATATTATCTTTGTGAATTTTTTGTTTTCAATTTCTACCATAATATTTCAAAAAATTGGATTGCTTACACAATACCAAACAAATTGATTTCTTAGTTTCATGTCCATATATGGAAATGCTTGAAGCACAGTTACACTCACAAAGACATGTATGCCTCCCCTCTCCAACCCCCCACCCCCAACCTTCACATCCACACTACACTCACAGCAGACACTAAGGCAGGACTAAAATGAGAAAGACAATCAACCAACAACAAAAAAAGACCAGAACAAGAAAAAACAACAAAAAACCCAACAAAAGGGAAAGGTCCATAAAATCTCTGATGGGGGGAGGGGGAAAAACCACACAAAGCTAAGTCACAAGCTAACAGCCCCCCCATTTTAAACAACCAACCAACCAACCCTGCAGCTGGACACATTTCAAAACCAAACTCCCAAAACCTTCAATCCAAACTCCCCGAGTCAGGGCGCTCTCGATCCGATGCCTTTTCACCCTCGTTTCCCACAGGGTGTCGTATGGACCGAGGCATACGACACCTCCCCAATCACACTGCACTCTCGCAGGTGTCTTTTTCTCTGTTCAAGTAATACTGTTTAAATTAATCCTACGAGCTGTGAGGTTGGACACTTGTTCCTGTGAAGTGGATCACACACATTCCATGCAATCTGTCGGTAACCAAGTGTCCCACTTTTTCATGTTGCCTTTCGCGGCAGACAGAGACTGTGCAGTGTGAGACATATATGTGGTCGTCACAAAAAAAAACCTGACAGACTGGCTGTGCTTTAGGAAGAAAAAAGAAAAAAGCAAAAGACAAAAACCCCAAAACTGGTTCAACAAGAGAGCTTTTGGTAAAAGGATTTATGGAGATTAAAGTAGATGTAAAAGAGACAATATTACTTATAAACTATACGAATGACGGCAATAAAAAAAAAAATGATGTACATTGAAAATGATGCGCAAAATTACCATGAACTGCCCAACCTAGATGTTGAAAGATGGAACAGAAGGGAAGGGGAAGAATTGACACATCCACGTTATTACGTCTAGACAAACAACATATGCATATTCAGACACACAGACACATACAAGCACACAAAGAGAAAGGCGCAGACACACAGACACATAAGAAACTCCAGAAGGAAAAAAAAATTAGACAAAATTAATTAAAAAGAAATTCACCAAAGACCGCTGGTCAGTTGCTAATCCAAATTTACAAAAGATCTGTACATTAATTCCACATTTTATCAATGATGGGCCCAGCGGTACAGAAATAATACCTAACTGATCAAATCTATGACAAGAACAGCAAATTCACTACTTATTTTCCTCTCCTTCCAATTATAAACCAATAAAATACTTTTTATCCAATCACCAAATCGGTATGTACTTTCTTTTAACAAAAACATTTTACAAAATGTTAAATCAACCACCCAAGACCAAACTGCACATAAAATTCCTCTTTAGCTCAACGGAATAAAGGTGATTCAAATCCAGTAATGGTGCAAAGATTTACATTTTTGGCGCGTGTTCAAAATTTGGACAAGATCACCCAGCACCCATCCAAACTCAGTATGCTTTGAAAGTTCTAGTTTCTTTTTCAAACATATATTATCTTCACTCTGATCTGACAATAGATTAAAATATTAATTTGGAAAATCACATCTTTGTCTTGTCATGTTTTTCTTCATATAAAATGCACAATTTCAACACTAGTCACATTTCACCTTCACCAATCCCGTAATCCCTTGGACCGTGGGGGCACCATTTGCACACTACAGATTAACAAAGACTTATTCTAAGAAATTGGACCGCAGACCATGAAGCAAGTTCATCTTGCAAATAAATAAATCAATCATAAAAATCAGACCTGGCAAAAAAAAAAAAATCAACAACAGCTTCTGTTTCAACCACAAACAACAACCCCCAAAAAGGAAGGGAAAAAATTGTTCTTTAAATTTTTTTTAAAATTACAAAACAACGATTTCAAACAATTTGCTCTCCTCTTCAAGTGTCATACATACAGGCCAGAAGCGTCACTTTCCAATCTGAAGCTTAATTCACTACAGCATCATTACAAGGCTAGGAACAATCAATCAATCACCAACAGGAACAAAAAACCATCCATTACCATCATCTAGCTGTTAAGTTACCTACGGAAAGAACAATCTCTCCAGCCGCCAGATCCTCTCTCATCCTCCTTCTCCTCCTCCTTTTCCTTGTCCAGTCACTGCCTGGCTGGTGCATTCACAGAGACCTAGCTATGCACACCACGATCAACTGACCCCCCCTACCCCCACAGTCCCCCCCCCCCCCCCAGGCCCCCCTCCCCCCCCCCCCCCCCCCCCCCCCCCCCCTCCTCTCTCTCTCTCCTGCCCCACCATACCTTCTGCATGTTGTAGCAGTAGCCTAGAGAGTCTGTACTGACTGGCAGCATGGGAGGAATCTTAATGAGAGCCATCAGGGCTGCACACCTGAGTAACTGTCTCCCCCCCCCGTTCCTTGCACTACTACAGCCCATTAGGCCAGTGCTGCATTCTCGTGCTTTTTTTCTGCCTCCCGATGCCGGGCAGATGATGGTCCACCCAATGAGATCTCTTTTCCCCTTCATTTCTTTCGCACCCTTTGTGACATGTGGAGGGTGAAAGGGAAGCGACCGTCGCGGCATTGTTTGTGCCCCCTCAAGGGTGAGGAAAAAGGGGAGAGAGAGTGAGAGTGAGAGAGAGAGGAGGAAAAAAAGACGCTGGGGGTTGCGTGCGTTCGTTCTGGGAGCGAGCTGTGAAGATAATGGGTATGAAAGTCCTCTCGTCTTTTCTTTGTCCGTTTTATATATATATATATATATCATATATATATATATTGCCGATGGGTGATGGTAAGTTGAGTGTTCAATTCAAATTAAGATGGAATTTTTAAATGTCATGATTTTCTTCTTCTTTTTTTTAACTCCTGAGTGTAGATATTGATTTAATTTTGGAAGTTCGGAGGCGATTATACTACATCGCACGATGTGGGTGTACGTACACACACACACACATACACACACACACACACACACACACACACACACACACACACACACAAAAACAACACACCTAACACACACCACACTATAAAGTAAAACACTCTTTAAGTAACACTAACCATCCACTCCCCCGGCAGTAGCATACAGTACTACTACCAGAGGCCTACTGACTCTCTCTCTCCCAGTAGACCTGATGACTTATTTCCCTCTTTATCTGACGGTATGACAGGGTCAGGCAGCTGCAGTCTGCTGATACTACTGCTGTTTCTACTACTGTTCCTGCTACTGCTTCTACTGCTGCTTCTACTTCTGCTGCTACTTCTGCTACTACTGCTGCTGCTGCTACTACTACTGCTGCTGCTGCTGCTGCTGCTGCTGCTGCTGCTGCTGCTGCTGCTGCTGCTGCTGCTGCTGCTACTACTACTACTGCTGCTGCTGCTGCTACTACTACTACTGTTGCTATTACTACTGCTGCTGCTGCTACTACTTCTGCTGCCACTACTACTACTACTGCTACCGCTGCTGCTACTACTACTACTTCTACTGCTGCTGCTCTACTACTGTTGCTACTGCTAATTAGTACTACGACTACTACTACTACCACCACCACTACTACTGCTGCTGCTACTGCTACTGCTGTTAACACTACTACTGCTAGCATCACCACTACTACTACTACCACCACTACTACTACTACAACCACCCCACCACCACTACTATTACTACTTCTACTGCTGCTGCTACTACTACTACTACTACTTCTACTGCTGCTGCTACTACTACTACTACTACTACTACTACTACTACTACTTAACTACTACTACTCCACAACTAATACTACTGCACTTCAGTGGCAATCTAGGCCATTTTTCTTCACATCATTTTTACTTTCGTTCACTGGCAAACTGGCAAGCTAACTCATAGGCACAAGATGTCCAAGAGAGGAGTGGGGACACTATGCAGGACAGCAAGCAGATTTTACACAGGAATAAAAAGGAGAGT
>CM054140.1:58777692-58787692 GCA_028751875.1 Rapana venosa | reverse complement strand
CCTGAGAGAGAGAGAGCCTCGATCTATAGATCGGTTCCTGTCTGTCTCTTGTTTGGTTTGCGCGGGTTTTTTTTCTCCAGACCATGAGACACTGGAGTTAAGTGCTGAAACGAGATAACTCTTCATTGTCTATCATTCATAGATGATGAACACACATCACCATCATCATCATTCATGTATACATATATACCGTTTCTTGTTTTCGGAGTCTACTTTCACGTGAAATATCCCCTATATATGTATGGCATGCACTTCTCCTGCCCTGATGAATTGTATCTACACTCCCCCCACCCCCACCCCACACACACAAATTTGTAACCACTACAAAAGCCTCAGTTGCATCTGGGTGGTCACAGACTGAAGTTTGTGGCAGGCTGAACGATTAGTCTGAACCTTCTGAATGTATATTGAACGTGCAGAGCAATTATTCTGAAAATGAATCGGGATTTTGTTGTTGTTAAACTGCTTCTCACCTACGGTATGAGGGACTGAGTAGGCCATAGGAGAATTGAGCATATTATTCAGTTCTTCTGCAGTCTTCAGTACTGTAAGACATGCTGTTAGCAAACAGCGAAAGCGAGAGAGCTAGGCTCCATGCTCTTCTCATTCATCGCGAGGATGTTGCTTTGGCCGTCATAATACTATGCTGGGTAAGGGATTTTCTATGAATGATAGTTATGCAGAAGACGTGACTGTAGTTCGTAACCATTCTTCGAAGTATTTGCACATTTTACGTTTAAACAAAAAGCAATGTTTCCCCCTTTAGTAAATGTTGATATCATTGTCCAAAGAAGCCGTCTTTTCATGACACAGTTCGAGAAGTACACTTCAGCAGCGAACCGGCCTAGGTCTCACTAGTACCGCATCTTCTCCTTCTGCGTTTCCTGGCTATGCTAAATTTTTAGTCTGGTCTGGAGGGAGAAGTCTGCCGTTTGTCGCAGTGACCCTGCCAGTCCCTACAATTTTTCCTGGAGCTGTACTGGGTTGGGCCACGTCTGGTGTTTCAGAGGTATACATTTGCCATTCTGTTGAAAGGCGCTGCGCTATCCTTTCCTAAAACCTTGCATAAGTTGACAAGTCTTTTGAAATGCTATGTTCTACTGAAGGTTTCAGAACAATATTTCGTACAATTATCCCTCAGAGTCAAACCAATGACACGTTCTGACAACACCATAGCATCTTTTGGATCGTTGGCTGTCGACAACTGTCTGAGATAGACAACGATCCTAACAAGTTCAGAGTCTTGAATTTGCAGTCCAGACAACGATCCTAACAAGTTCAGTCTTGAATTTGCAGTCCAGACTCTTGAATTTGCAGTCCAGACAACGATTCTAACAAGTTCAGAGTCTTGAATTTGCAGTCCTCGCAGATTTTCTCGAAGGAAAGAAAGTTTATGGTATTTGTATGGGCCTTGAGAGATTTGGGGAGGCTCATCCTGGACAGAATATGGGTTACAAGGCAAGTTCTGTGTGGTCAGCAAAGATTTCCGATTCCCAACCTCTCCAGTTTCACGAGCCCGGTGATTACTTCAAAAATCAGTCAAGGGAGTTTAGGGAAGAATCGTCGTGGACAAGGTGCTTGTGATGGGTCTCGATCACATGGACTTCAGAACGGTGGTGGTGGTGGTGGTGGTGGTGGTGGTGGTGGTGGTGCGTGTGTCAAGTAAAAGTGTGTGTGTGGTGTGTGTAAATATTTTTTTTTAAATTAAGGAGTGGGTAGACGTTACAGACGTAAAATTTGTGGTTGGTTGACCATTTCATAACATTTTCAATTCATAACTGAAAGCGCAGGCCAATTTGAAGTTGAATTCAGGTAGGTGTTGTGTGTGTTGTGTGTGTGATGTGTGTGTGTGTGTGTGTGTGTGGTGTGTGTGTGCGCGCGCGCGCGTGCGCGCAGGCCAATTTGAAGTTGAATTCAGGTGTGTGTGTGTGTGTGTGTGTGTGTGTGTGTGTGTGCGTGCGTGCGTGCGTGCGTGTATCGTTTTTCCTTCTCTTCGTTTTCGCCAACATAGTAATCACTTCTTTTTGTGTGGTGCTGATCACATGTACATTCATATATAACTTCACTTGGAAGATCTTGAAAATACCCATCCACACGGTGCTCACAATATGATATCTAATCACTAATTCAAGAAGCCAAATCATTCAACCATATAGCGTGCGCGCACGCATGCATGCACACACACACTTTAACAGTCTTCCAACTATTTGATACAGAAAAAAAAATCATTACAAATGACCTTACAATTCAAGACTTCCAGTAGCTCTTGATTTCACATAACAAAAAAAGCTTTACAAATGACTTCATCATGAATACCCCTCTGCTGAATGAAAATAAAATCACATTTTTTCACAAACTGGAACATCTTCAACATGATGATGACTTTCTACATTGCATTTTTGCATTGTTTTGTATTGTATACCACTTTAATTTTTTTTCCTGTCTGCAACTGTATTTGTTTCCCTATCAGAATAGTTTCTTTCTACAGAATTGTTCCAGGGACACACTCTTTGTTGCCATGGGTTCTTTTACGTGCGCTAAATTTGTGTAACACAGGGACCTCGGTTTATCGTCTCGTTCAGAAGACTAGCATCCAGACCACCACTCATGGTCTAACGGATGGAGGGTGGGTGGGAGAGAGAGAGTTTTCGGGCCCAAATGGGGATCTAACCACCACACACTTCAAACCCAGACTTTTCGGCTTTCTAGGCCGGCGCGTTACCCCCTAAATCTACAAGTGGACAACAGATTCCACACAGAGGTGATCAACAACCGAATGTTGGTCCTTGCCTTGTCAGTGATTGAATAACTGTCACTATCCAGGTATCCCACCTTCAGTGACTAATCACCCGGTCCAATCCGGCCCCATGATATAACACAGGCGGGTCAATCTCTTTCCATCAATCCCGGCCTGTTTGTTCCTCTTAATTACCGGCAGTAATTGCCCCCTTTTGTAAGGGTTCCAACGTCTTCCCAAACTTGCTCCACAGTTGAGTTAGCTAACCCTTTAGGCACCCAGCACGGGTCACTCAGTGGCTTTAGGTACTGTATTGGTAGGGTTTGTTTTCCGAGAGAGAGAACATCACAGCTTTTTCGACATGGACTTTGGTAACTCTGAAAGCTGACAAGAACGGCAAGACATATAAATGATATAAGCGAATCGGTTGAAAACAACATTTTACAAAGGTATTGATCAAGCCTTAGTTGTGAAGTTGCGACTGCTCAACAGGGCGGCCTGACCGGGTGAAATGAGCTGCTCTGGGAAATGTAGCATTTTACACAACTCTCTCTCTCTCTCTCTCTCTCTCTCTCTCTCACCCACTACCCTTTGTTCTTTTCTTTTATTCTTTTATATCGAGGATAATGGAATATGCCATGTTAAAACAGAACGTACAAAGATTGTGAAAAATAGACACATGCTAAAAACAGAAGGGGTGGTGGTTGGGGAGGTGTGTGTGTGTGGGGGGGGGGGGGGGGGGGGGCTTGTTGTGTGTGTGGGGGGGGGGGGGGGAGAGAAAGAGAGACTCGAACCATTCTCATGTCCAGTTTTGTTCAAAATAAAAATTCCACCTCATCCTGTTTTTGTTTTTTTCTCCCACAGTGTACTAATGTAAGCGGTAGTGAAACCATTTTATTTTTTTAGCCATTACCTATTTCTACCATCCGGAAAACCCTTTTGCTTTGTTTTCCATGTTAACGCTTTATAAGCTCTGAACAGGGACCCAGACTTGTAAACAAATGGCCACATAAACTTAAAACAACAAAGGACCATATTTACTATATCACGACATGAAAAAGCCCACCAGTTCTGCTGCAATAACCATGTCCCCATACATAGTGGGCTGGACAGGCAGCAAATTAACATGGAACAGTCTTGCTGTCCGTAATCTGTCCAACTATGAACATTTTTTTTAAAAAAGTAACGGTGATGCAGAAGTAATGGAAATGGCTGGGTACAAGAGATCCCTTCTCAACACCATCAGAGAAAGACAGCTCAAATTTTTCGGCCATATAATCAGGGCTGACGGACTAGAGAAACGTTATGGAGTGGCAAAATCTGTGGAAACAAGAGCAGAGGAAGACAACGCACAAAATTTACAGACAGCTTAAACAAATTCGTAATGAATAAAGAGGGCACCAACAATGAGCTCATGAGAGGGACCGAGAACAGGGAAGAATGGAGAGCCATGATCGTCGATGTCTGCAGGACCAGACCGGACACCTGAAGAAGAAGAAGAAGGGTGTCCCATGACCTATGTAGTCGTAGGGGAGCAAGGCATCAGAGGCCTCAGCTTCTCGAGGGGCCAGCATACTGAGGGCGGCGCCCATCTATTCTCCCTGGCCCCTTCCCTGATCCTAAAGAGGGCAGGTATACCCATTTACAGCTGGATGAACTGCGGGACTGTACAGTGTACTGAAACCAAGGCGCCCAAACGGTCACCCAATCACTTGGTAACCGTGCTCGATGCTGCTTAACATTGGCTTGGGGAAAGCGAGTGCTCTGACCACTGAGCTATCCCATCCCCAATGAACATTTACCGCTGATGGATACGGCTAAGTTTTCTGTTTTCAACTTCAGCAACTTCTACTTAGCTGCACACTTCATTGTAAGTGATTACTTATTTTTAGGAAAGATGGGGGGGGAGTTCCTGCTGTCCTAAACAGAGACATAAGGTAGAGATGAGCGAAAACAAACTCCTCCTCTGCTCTCTTCTCTTCTGTACTATAGGAAGGCTAAAAATCATACAGTTCACCCCTGACACAAAAACAAAAACACATGGAACCGGGATGAACAGACGTCAGTTATGAGTTAGGGGGAAGTAAGCATGGCAGGCCAGATGGTATAACCAACGTGAGAAGAGGAAAGACGAAGGAAGAGATGGTGTACTGCACGGAAACTGAAAGGAAGGAGCAAGAAGTCTCCAGATGCAATTTTGCAGCAAAACGAGAGTAAAGGATCTTCTGGGTGTGAGAGAGAAATGGCAACGGACTATTGAACTGAGATGGTAACGTAAAGAGTGTGAAAGACGTTAAGGAGTGTGAAAGACTGTGACTGTCAAAATGTGACAACCACTGTTCAAATTCTGTAATAAAATGCAACACACACACACACACACTCACACACACGTTTAAGCCTTCAATGACAAAGCATACACTTTCCTATAGATCTAACACAGTGTAATAGTACACTACACTATACATGTTTGGTCGCTCAGACAATAACAGTTGACAGACAGACACCAGACCAAACACAGAGAGAGAGAGACAGACAGAGAGAGATAGAGAGAGAGCAGAAGACATAAATCGTGAAACAAAGCCCCTGAGCAGTGCTCAGTCAGCTCTGGAAGCCACACACTTGCCAGCCTCACCCTACACTACACTACACTACACTACAGGCTAAAGAACATAAAGAGACAGACACTCAGACAGACAGGCAGGCAGGTAGCAATTAGTAGAGAAAGAGCCTGCTGTCTCCTTTACTACTTCCATTCACTAGGGGCCTTAGCATTTTTTTTATTGCAAGGGCTACTATGTTGACCGTAAATATTATTCATGGTGCACATGCGCACAATGCAGCCCCCTCTCTCTTTGTCTTTCTCTCCCCCTCCCTCTCTCGCAGAACATCTTGCGCACACGCTAAAACCCGTTCCGCTTTTTGGAAGAGTAGGCTATTGTGAGCCGGTGGAAACGGATGACAAAACTGCATTAACACGGGGACTGGATGTAACAAAGCACACGAGCGCTTATTCCATTATCAAAACTATAAAATTAAAAATTAAATCTCTCTCTCACACACACACACACCCTCACCCTTCCCTTCACGTTTAAGCCTTCAGTCCCAAAGCACACACTTTCCGATAGATCTATCTATTGATAACACCAACAGTGTATATATAATAGTACACATGTATATAATGGTCGTTCAGACAATAAACAGTTGACAGACAGACAGACCATGGACGAAACAGAAACAGGCAGCTGAGAGAGAGAGAGAGAGAGAGAGAGAGAGGGGGGAGAGAGAGGAGAGGGTGAGAGAGAGAGAGACAGAGAGAGAACAGAAGACATAAATCGTGAGACAAAGCCCCTGAGCAGTGCTCAGTCAGCTCTGGAAGCCCCACACTTGCCAGCCTCACCCTACACTACACTACACTACACTACAGGCTAAAGAACTAAAGAGAGAGAATATACTCAGAGGGGCAGGCAGGTAGCAATTAGCAGAGAAAGAAGCCTGCTGTCTACTATACTACTAATACTTCCATTCACTAGACGCCTCAGCATTTTTTATTGCAAGGGCTACTACGTTGATTGCAAATATATTAATTATACTAGCCACACGCACATAATGCAGCCCCCTCTCTCTTTGTCTTTCTCTCCCCCTCCCTCTCTCGCAGAACATCTTGCGCACACGCTAAAACCCGTTCCGCTTTTTGGAAGAGTAGGCTTTTTAAAAAATAAAAATATTACAAAATAAAATATCCCTCTCATACACACACACACACACACACACACACACACACACATATGCACACCTTCACCCTTCTCTTCATGCTTAAGCCTTCAGTCCCAAAGCACACACTTTCCCATAGATCTATCAATTGATAACACTAACAGTGTATATATAATAGTACACATGTATATAATGGTCGTTCAGACAATAAACAGTTGACAGACAGACAGACCATGGACGAAACAGAAACAGGCAGACAAGAGAGAGTGAGAGAGAGAGAGGGAGGGAGGGAGGGAGAGACAGACAGACAGACAGACAGACAGAGAGAGAGACAGAGACACAGAGAGAGAGAGAACAGAAGACATAAATAGTGAAACAAAGCCCTGAGCAGTGCTCAGCCAGCTCTGGAAGCCCCACACTAGCCAGCCTCACCCTACACTACACTACACTATCCTACACTACACTACCCTACACTACACTACACTACCCTACACTACACTACACTACACTACCCTACACTACACTACACTACACTACCCTACACTACACCACCCTACCCTACACTATACTACACTACACTACACTACACTATTCTACAGTACACTACAGGCTAAAGAACATGAAGAGACAGACACTCAAGACAGGCAGGCAGGTAGCCATTAGTAGAGAAAGAAGCCTGCTATCTCCTATACTACTTCCATTCACTTCGGGGCCTCAGCATTTTTTTAAAAATATTTTATTGCAAGGGCTATTACGTTCACGTAATATACATTGTGCATGTCAGTATGAGTACACATGCATACTATATGCACGCTTATAATGCTCGCTCGCTCTCTCTCTCTCTCGTCTCTCTCTCTCCTCTCTCTCTCTCTCTCACACACACACACACACACACACACACACACACAAGAGGATAAGGGCAGATGAAAAAAAGCTTGGAAGCTTACTCTTTTACCCTCAATAAAGATCATTTTGACTTGACTTGACTTCCCACACACACATACATACGCGCCCGCGTGCGCACACACGCTGCTTTCTTTTTTTTTAGAAAGCCTCCAGTCACACAAACTGTACTGTCCCGTTCAAAACAAATGCTAAATTTGAAAATATAGTAAACTACTACCTAGACCCAACAACAAAGTGACAGACCAGAGATCAGAACCAGAGAACCATACCAGGCAGACAGACAGACAGAGAGAGAGAGAGAGACAGACAGACAGAGACAGAGACAGGGAGACAGAGAGTGAGAGACAACAGAACACATAAATAATTGGGGGGAAAACCCCCCACAACTTGAGTAGCTCTGGGTGGCACAATAACCTTTTCCCTAAAGGCTGTGGCATTATTTTAATTAAAGACACAGGCAGGCAGGCATTAGACAGAGAGATTGAGAGAAGGCACACACACACACACGTGCGCGTACAAGGAAACACGAATAGGACCAGTTCCCAAAAAATGGTATAGGGCCTTTCCGTCCATTGATCTATAAGGGGTGCCATTCCTTGTAGCCTAACCTATATAGATCAATGGACGGAAAGGCCCTATACCATTTTTTGGGAACTGGTCCTATTCGTGTTTCCTTGTACGCGCACGTGTGTGGTGTGTGGTGTGTGTGTGTGTGTGTGTGTGTGTGTGTGTTGGGGCGTGTGTGTGTGTGTGTGAGAGAGAGAGAGAGAGAGAGAAGTGTGTTCTTCTTTAATTTAACGTCTTTTTCACATTAAGTGATATTAGAGTGAGAGAGAGAGAGAGAGAGAGTGTGTGTGTGGTGTGTGTGTGTGTGTGTGTGTGTGTGTGTTGTGTGTGTGTGTGTGTGGTGTGTGTGGTGTGTGTGTGTGTTGTGTGAGAGAGAGAGAGAGAGAGAGAGAGAGAGTGCACATGTTCATGTACGAGAGAGAGAAAAGAGAGAGAGAGAGAGAAAGAGAAAGAGAAAGAGAGTGTGTGTGCACATGTTCATGTACTCTCTCTCTCCACCCTCACCCATCGGCACACACACACACACTTTCTCACACGCTGTGTTCACCACCACTCCCCCCATCCCCACCATCCCCCCACCCCTTACACACAACACACGCCCTTTCCTTTCTTATCTTTAAGCCTTCAGTCACTAACAATATAGTATCCCACTCATACAAAAAGCTCTATCTATATTCATATATATACATAAAAAGAGTACAACCCACCCACCACACACAAACACCACCACACCCCCCAAAAAAACAGCTGACAAAGACCACCTAAACGAAACACAGAAACAGACAAAAGAGACACGACAGAGCACACATTCAAATACTACAGGAAACAAAAACCCCTTCAGTAGCTGTGGAAGCCAGTCACACTAGCCTCCCCAATACACCACAGGTCACCATAATACCATAATCATCAGAGACAGAGAGACAGACAGAGAGTCAGGCAAGCAGACAGATGGACAGACAGGCATGCATGCAGGTAGCAATTAGACAAAGAGGTCCGCTGTCTTTACAGAGGAGGGGTGCTGTGTACTACTGCTGCTGGCTAGTACTGGCTTGATCGATAATAGCGCTGATAACGCAACTTTTTCTTTCCATTCTTTGGGACCCTGCACTGAGTTTCTTTCTTTCTTTTTTCCTTTTTTTTCCAAACTTTTACTCTGTGTGTGTGTGTGTGTGTGCGTGCGTGCGTGCGTGCGTGCGTGCGTGCGTGTGTGTGTGTGTGTTTTAATTTCACGATTCTCTGCTTTTTTTTAAATTTTCAATTGTACCAATATATAATTACACATCCCTGAAGTCTCAATGCAGAACAGCTACTTTAATGGTGGGTAAAGAAAATAAATAAATGGGGGGAAAAAGTCGCATACGCAAAAATCTCTGGGACTAGATGTTAAAAAAAAAAAGAAGCACTTGATGACTGCTTTCCCCCCCCATTATCTTCGAAATAAAATTAAAAAAACAAAACCAAAAGACTCTCTCTCTACACCCCCCCCCCCCCCTCTCTCTCTTTCTCTCTGTCTCTCCCCCTCTCCCTTCTCTGTGCTCCCCCCAAAAAAAACCACACACACACACACACACACCAATCATCGACAATCTGTTTTACCTTGCTTTAGAACAGATGTTGTGTGTCTTACAGGTTATCTACCCTTCCTCCCTCTGTCTTTGTTAACCCGTTCACTCCAGAACCGAGACAAGAAACTGCACAATGAAGGTTGATGATGGGGAAGAGCAGAGCACAATCCTCAAACAACTAAGAGAACTGAAGAGAGAGAGAGAGAGAAGAGAGAGAGAGAGAGAGAGAGAGAGAGAAGAGAGAGAGAGAGAGAGAGAGAGAGAGAGAGAGAGAGAGCCACCACAATAAAAATCAGTTACAAAAAATATGACTTAAGAAACCAAGATATCTCTTATTCTAAAGGCTTTACACAAATATAAAGCAAGGCTGCGACAAGAGAGAGAGAGAGAGAGAGAGAGAGAGAGAGAGAGAGAGAGGAGAGAGAGAGAGAGAGAGAGAGAGAGAGAGAGAGAGAGAGCATGGCTGACTGACTGACTGACTGACTGACTGACTGACTGATTTTACAGAGTAAAT
>CM054140.1:58767692-58772692 GCA_028751875.1 Rapana venosa | reverse complement strand
CACAGGCATTTCAACACCATTGTATTTCCATGTTTCCCTTGCTGAGAGATGGCCACCTTTTCTAAATACAATTAATTTTACTTTTATCTAAGTTTACCGTCAAATCCATAGAATGTGCTGCTTTTTGTAAACTATTTAGTTGCGTTTGTAAACCAATAACTGTTTCAGCTAGTAAAACTATATCATCTGCTAAAAGCAAAATGAAGAGTTCAAGATAATCATTATTAAATAAAGCCCCATGTCTTCCATTTTTAATAACCTCAGTAGCAATCTCATTGATGAATAAGGAAAATAGAATTGGACTACAAACGTCACCTTGTTTTACACCATAAGTACAACTAATTAAATCTGTCAGTTTTGAACCACATCTAATTTTAAAACTTTAACACTATTGTACATACTTTTGATACAGTTAAACATTTTACCCGTTATTCCATTTTTTAATGAGAATCTGCCAAAGAATACCCCTATTTAAAGAATCAAAAGCCTTCTCAAAATCTATGAAGGCTACATATAATTTCCTGTTACAAGAGAACTTTTTTTTGAAAAAAAGACAACAAAGTGAACATGTGATCATAGTTGAATAATTCCTTTTAAAACCAGCTTGATGTCTCCAGTGATTTGTTTTCCTCAACCCATTCTTGTAAACGATGGTTTATGATTGTACTATAAATCTTACTACTAATGTCACTTAAAGTAATGCCTCTATAATTATTAGGGTTATTATTATCACCTTTTTTGTACAAAGGAAGAACAATGCCTTCTGTCCATTTTTGTGGAAAAACACCTTTTTGAAATAAAGCATTGAAAAACAATACAAAGAATTCAATAACATTGTCACCTGCATTTTTAAACAATTCTCCAATAATCCCATCTGGACCAGCTGCTTTTCTGTTCTTTAGTTTTCTAAATGCTAACATGACCTCTTCTTTTTAAATAGGTCGGTTAAAATAGGTATCAGAGTCATCAGACTGTACATGATCTTCTTCATGTGTTTCCTTTTCAAGTAGATTTTTGAAATGATGATACCATTCCTCAACTGTAATACTATTACTAACAAATTTTTCTCTTTAAAATGAACATTTGCGCACATTTGTCCAGAACTGCTTTTGATCTCGAACTGATGACAAGAGCTTATCTAACAATGCATTATTATGTTGTTTTTCCTTGAGCTTTAACATGTGTTTATACTCTCTTCTTGCAACGCAAAAATCATGGCGGCTACTAGCATCACTTGACTGCCCAGCTACTTTAAAGAGTTTACGTAAGTTTTTCCTGGCCATTCTGCATTCACTATCATACCAGTCATCCATCTGTCGGTCTGTCTTGTCTCTAAATTGTTTTGTCATACAGCCAGCATTTTGTATCAGACAATGGTTGAAAACGGTTAATGCTTCGTCAATATTATGGTCAATAAGGCTTACAGCTAGTTCTAACATTTTCTGAGTTTCCTCACTTTGCATTAATGAAATAAAGGTTTCCTTTTTATTTTCATCCCACACAAGCTTAGTTATTGTTAGGTTTTCATTACAGATATTCGGTCTCCCATCAGTTCTATCACAAAGGTTTAAACAAAGTTCCACAGGCATATGATCTGAGTCAAATCTGTCTTTAACTGTAAGCTGGCATAGAGAGTGAAAAACAACAAATACATCACTTGACATATGAAATAATCATTAACACTACTGCCGGAATCTGAGATGTATGTATAGCAACCTAAAGGGTCGCCCTTACATACACCATTAAGAATACATAAATCAAAAGTTATACATAAATTCAACAGGCGTTTTCCATAAGTATTTGTTACTTTATCATGAGACTTTCTGTTCATATTTACTGGTTGGCTTGTATGTATTAAATCAATAATATTTTCATTTGACACATTTGTTGGGTTAACATCAGCTGTTCTACTATTGAAGTCACCTGACAAAACAATGAATACATCATCATATTTCAGCAAACAGTCAGTCAAACATTCTTCCAGTATACTAATACCACAATCAACATCAAAATAGGAATAAAAAGGAGATCCCTCTGGTGGCACATATTACACAAATATACAAAATATCTTTCTCAGTGTTCAACATGTCCTTATCTATTAGGAACACCAAATGTTGTAGTAGTCAACATCAATGCACTGAACGTATGAAGCATACACTTTCTTTATGATGACACACAATACCACCTGAGGGACGACCATGTTTAGTAAACCTAACAGCAGATTTATAGTAACTTGCATAATCATTGAATAAGTCGGAATGAAATGTTTCCAAAAAAGTTTCAACAAAACAAATGAAGTCAAAAGAGCGAACATAAAAAAGGAAATCTTTATTACGTAACTTAAGGTATAAACCATTAATATTCCATTGCAAAATTTGGAACGACTTTTTTACAGAGGGAAGGGAAGGGAAAGGATGTGTTTGAGAATGGGTGTCATCACACGCGTCATTACACACATTCGGCACACTTGCACTGGCAGGGCGGGAGGGAGGGAGAAAGACAGAGAGGGGGAGAGATACAGAGAGACAAAGAGAGGGAGACAGAGAGACAGACACTGAGACTGACAGACAGACAGACACAGACACACAGAGGATATGACAAGATGACAATTAGTAGATGTACAACCTGATACTAGTGATAGTCTCTTCACACTGGCAGAGAAGTCCACTCATCTCTGAACAACAGGATAGGTCAGTGAAAACACTCAGAAGTCAGAGACCTCTCTCTCTCTCTCTCTCTGTCTCTGTCTCTCTCTCTCTTGAAGGAAGGTGGCAGGATGGTTAAGACGTTTGCCTGCCAACAAGTAAACCGTGAGGTTCTGGGTTCGATTCCCAGCCTCGCCCTTTCTTCCCAGTTTGACCAAAAAAAGCGAACTGAATGTCATAAGTCCTTCGGATGAGACTATAAACCGAGGCCCTAGCCCTGTGTGCGAACGCATGCAGAACATCTTGCACACACGTTAAATCCTGTTCCGCTTTTCGAAAGAGTAGGCCATTGTGTGCCTGTGGGAACAGATGACAAAATTTACAAAACCGCATACACACGGGGACTGGATGTAAAAAAGCACATGAGTGCTTATTCCATTATCCTCGATATAATAAAATAAAATTTGTAATCTCTCTCTCTCTCTCTCTCTCTCTCTCTCTCTCTCTCTCTCTCTCTCTCTCTCCATACCATTCAAGTTGCTGTTCTTACAAGACGACCTGCAAGACGACCTGGACGATCGATATACAAGAGAAAAAATATATATATTATATATATTCTATAAACACACACACACACACACACACACACACACACACACACACACACACACACACACACACACACACACACACACAGCAGAAAAGAACACGTGTTTTACATCCACATCCCTGTGTGTCCGTGAAGTCAACTTAGGTTCGAATCTCAATAGTAGCACTTGGCGTCTGGTTAAAAAAAAAAGCAAAAAAAAAAAAAAAAAAAGCGAGGATACTTTTTTTTTTCAATTTCAAAGTCAACATCAAAGCGGACCTGCCAAAACCTTAATTCCCTTCGTATACTATCATATATATATATATATATATATATATATATATATATATATATATATATATATATATATATAAAAGGAGTCCCATAACCTATAAGGTCGTAGGGGAGCGAGGCGTCAGAGACCTCACTTCTCTAGGGCCAGCATATTGAGGGCGGCGCCCATCTCCTCTCCCTCGCTGCTTTACCTTCCCTGACCCTAAAGAGGGCAGGTACCCATTTACAGCTGGGTGAACTGTACTGAAGCCAAGGCGCGCAAACGGTCACCCATCCAACTGGTAACCACGCTCGACGCTGCTTAACTTGGCTGGGGGAAAGCGAGTGCTCCGACCACTGAGCTATCCCGTCCCCGGGATATATAATACGCATACTTAAGACCTAGTATCCACTTTAAAGATCCCGGGAGTTTAGTTATGTCAGCGCTCAGCGGGTTACATACCCAGCATGCACGCTGTAGTTGGTGAAGGGGTGGGGGTCAGCCAGGTTGAACTTACCCAAAATACACAGCCTTTAAAAAAAAAAACCACCCAAAAAACCCAACCCACCTTCTGTGCAGAGCTGGGCCTAAAAAGGAAGGAAAAAGAGACGAAGAGAGCACAGCAGATTTTGAACCCAAGTGACTCGACAACCACAACAACAACAAAATATATCAAATGGAGAGGAGAAAAAAAACCCAACCCACACGATAAAGAAACAAGGGTGGAAAGAAAGGGAACCGGGTTACAGACAAAGACAGAGACACACACAGAGAGAGAGAGAGAGAGAGAGAGAGAGAGAGAGAGAGGAGAGAGAGAGAGAGAGAGAGAGAGAGAGAGAACAGACAGACAGACAGACAGACAGACAGAGACCCACTGCACAAACTGCCTTTGATCTATACTTTTTCAAACAATCTCTCTCTCTCTCTCTCTCTCTCTCTCTCTCTCTCTCTCTCTCTCTCTCTCCTCTCTCCTCTCCCTCTACCCACCCCAACCCAACACACCCCTTCCACAATACTATTCAAATCTAACTCCCGCGACCCAAAACGCTTTCTCACAAGTTTTGTCAATATATGATCCGCCTCCACACTTTCTCCTTCAAAACGTACAATACACCTCTCTCTCTCTCTCTCTCTCTCTCTCTCTCTCTCCTCTCTCTCTCTCTCTCTCTCTCTCTCTCTCTCTCTCTCTCCCACACACACAACACACACACACACACACACAACACCACACACCACAACACACACACAGAGAACCAAGCATACGGTCCTGGAATCTGGATTAACACCGGCACCAAATTTCTCTTGACAATCAATTCACAGCCTTCCTTCCAGTTCCATAAAACCACTGTTATACAGTAGAAGAGACGTGGATGGAAATAGAAAAGGCCGTCACGAAGCCAGAATGGTCAATGAGAACGTGAATTGGGGGAAGGGAGGAGGGAGGAGGGGCGTAACTGAAAAATGAGGAAACTGAGGGTATACTGAGGGTAAG
>CM054140.1:58736756-58767192 GCA_028751875.1 Rapana venosa | reverse complement strand
TCTCTCATTGTTTATTTCAACCAAATCCAGCCTCTAAAACTCCTCCTCGCTGTCAATTTTGTAAAAAAGCTCAAAAAACGCTTGAAGAAATTCTAGTGCAAACGCTGGCCGCCATTTTTGTTGAAGACGATCTCGGCTGGTCCGAAAAAAAATTAAAATACACTCTTAACCAATCAGATTCTTCGTTGCTTGTGTGTGTCAAACGACCTTCACCCCTTTCTGCGGGCCTACAACGGCCTTAACATTCATTGGCTGACCTTTGAAAGCGAAAGTAAGCTTTCAACTATGACCACCCACGTCATCCCGGAATATTCCGGGATCCGCCACACAGCCTAGACCCGCCTTTCCCGGAATATTCCGGGAACCGCGCCACTAGGGTTAACAAAGGAGAGTGCGGGTTGTTATGTTAAGAGCTTGTCATGGCCGAAGGCAATCTCAACACAACATTTTACAACATAACAACGTTTTAATGTAGGCCTTGGCAATGAGCTGACATCAATAATAACTGACACAGCTTTTGGCCTGGGCCAGTGGGAGACTCCATCATACCTGGACATTTTTTTTTTTAGACATTAAATTTGTTAACTCCGCATTTTGTAAGGAAACATTCGTTCAGACTATTTGTTAAACACTCTCTAGGGTTAGTGTGTACTTGACTTTAGTGTGAGGCGGCGTTTTCTTTCCCACTTGCAGCTATCGAAGCTCACCTCGCCCAAAGACGATGTGGTCGGGGAGCTCAAAACCATGCGAAGCACCAGCCGCCAGAGGGTGGAAGACACCATCAGAGAGGAGGCGGCCCTGTCAGCCGACGAAGCCACCATCCCTCTTCCCCCTGCCGCCACGGAGGATGGCGGCGTTTCTGCCCTGCCTGCTGAGGAGGAGACCCTTCCCATGCCCACAGAGGAGGAGGTCACGGCCACCGAGATGCCCAGCCTGGAGACCGAGGCAGAGAAACCGGGGGAGGCTCCTGAAGCACGTAAGGGAAATGAGTCGTGCTTTATTTTAATAATAATGTATGGAATTTATATAGCGCTGAATCTTGTAAAGCAACAAATCAAAGCGCTCAGATGAGGTTTTTAAAAAAAATTTTTTATCGATGATAATGGAATAAGCATTTGTGTGCTTTATTACAACCAGTCCCTGTGTGTATGCGGTTTTGTAAATTTTGTCATCTGTTCCCACCGGCACACAATGGCCTACTTTTTCAAAAAAGCAGAAGAGGATTTAACGTGTGCGCAAGATGTTCTGCATGCGTTCGCACAAGGGGCCTTGGTTTATAGTCTCATCCGAAGGACTTTGACATTCAGTTTTGATTTTTTTTGGTCAAACTGGGAAGAAAGGGCGAGGCTGGGAATCGAACCCAGAACCTCACGATTTACTTGTTGGCAGGCAAACTTCTTAACCATCCTGCCTTGTTGTTGTTTTCCTTAGTTAAAGCTCCAAGATTTCCCAATGGTGAGGTTTTGCGTATGTGACCGTTTTTTTCACCATTAAGGTAGCTGCTTTCTTACTTTGGGGATAATGTCTTAACATGACACCGTTGCGCATGACTGTGTTTTTAAAAAAAAATTGTCATCCATTCCCTACCAGCATGCTGTGGCCTACTCTTCCTAACGGCAGAACTGGTTGTACCATGTGAGCAAGATGTTCCGCATAGGTTTGTATATATATAAGACCTTGGTTTATAGTCTCATCTGAAGGATTTTCAAGGGAGTGGAGTGGACATTAACTCCAGGGAAGAAAAAAAACCCACCCTTGAAATGGCGTCTCAGTTGTGGCTTGACCCCTACACGAAATCACTGTGAGACCATAAGTACACACTGGGTGAGAATTTTACATGTATGACTGTTTTTAGGTACCGGCAGCCCTTCTTTCAGCCTTCGGGAAAGTATCGCTGAGGGGGGCAAAATGCATGTTTTTGACAGCCCAGATCTTGGGAACTATCTAAATAATGGGGATAAAAATTATGAAACAATAAACATTGATGTTTACTTATGTGCTCTGAGTTGTTCGTTTGTGTTTGTATGCCATGTGTGACAACAAAAACAATTCCAAATACACCCACTCTTTTCACAAAAATCGAAGCCCGACGTACCACTAGCCGCCATTAGCCGCGCGAGTGAATCGGTATGATAGAAAAATCGCTATGTACATGTGCTCATTGCACTGCATCAACTTAAAAATAGTCAGAATAGAAGAGCATATTTCCAGCGTTTAATTCGATATAATTTTTTAGTAATCCGAAAAGCTTAAATCAATTAAAATCGAAGTTTAAATGCGAGTTTCAAGTTAGCCCACTTTCGGTACACATACGAAACATGGGCGAAGTAAACATAGACATTAATGGTGCGATCGAAAGCCAGTCTTTGCTGAATCCAATGGTGTATCAAGCTCTATGATTGGTTAAGTACAGTTCCATCGCCGGCCATCAAAGTGTAAGGTATCATCAACCATGTTTACACGATGTGAGAAAAACAAAAATGGCGGAACATTGGAAAAAGCGAAGCCGACCGAGTCAAATACGTTAAACGCCATGGAATTGCAGGACAAACTTGGCAAGTTAACGCGTTAAATATCAAGTTAAGACCTGTATTAAACGAATCCATAACTTCATTTTGCTTAGTATACGGAAAATTATTATTTATTTTGTTCGTATGACACTCGATCATGTTGAGCACGATCTGGTCAAGTTTGACTGGTACACTTTTTAGTTTGAAGCGATCGTATTTTTTTAACTGGAAACTAAGAGAATTGATACCACTTATTGGTATATCTAACATTGATTTAGCGATTTGAGAGCTAGTTATTGAATTGATTCCACGATTTAAGAGAAATTCGCCAATAAAAACATCGTTGAGAGAGAGTTCACCAAACGGAAGTTGGTCCCGCACGCACATGTATGCCCGTCAACAGCACAGATCGAAAGCCGACTTATACAGTTATAGCAGTTGTTGAGACAACACATTGTACTTGTAGTTTTCATTACATGTTGCTTCAAAGTAGCAATAAACTTTTCAACAACTTTCTCAGCCTCTTTTTATTATTATTTTTTTTTAGATGGGAGTATAATTAATGAAAGTGGTTTTTTTTTTGTTTTGTTTAATCTTCATACAGGTGTTTGCCTCCAAGAAATTCAATATCAGTAGAGAAGTTCTTTGTGATTTTACTGGTCTTTTTTTCTTCTTCTTCTTGTTAGTACTCTAGTAAAGAAAAATTCCAAGGTAAAAAAGAAATAAAAAGAAACTGAACAGTTCTTCAAGCTACTTAAGTAGAATTTCCATCCTCTTGTAAATTTTTATTTTGTTTTACTGGCATGAGCTTCTGACAAAGGTTTGTGTTTTTTAAAGCCATTTTTGTTAAGCTGTGATTTGTATCAAGTTAATTGTGTGAAATTTTTTTTTTTTTAATTTCTTGTCACTTCATTACATTCAACAACAAAAAAATCCTCAGATCAGTTTGGCCAACACAGATTAATGTTTATCACAGTGATTAAATTGTTGAGACAACATAGAACAATTTTCATATTATCATGAATATGTCACCTCATTTTTTTTTCCACAACAAAGTAATTAATGATCACATGCTGCAGATCTATTATAACATCCATCGCTCAGGCTTTGTAGACACTGACTAAGACAGTGAGTAATATCTAGTGTTAACTCAAACCATCACATCATACCCGACTTACTGTAGTCTTTCTCTCAGTTTCATACAAACTGAATATACTCTCTCTCTCCTCTCTCTCTCTCCTCATCTCCTCTCTCGTCTCTCTCTCTCTCTTCTCTCTCTCTCTCTCTCTCTCTCTCTCTCTCACACACACGCACACACACACACACACACACAATGAGTTTATGAGTTTTTTTTGGGTTGGTCGCATGTGAGTGTGTGTTTTTTTTCTTCTTTTTTTCTCTGTTTCTATTTTTCTTTTGAGTTAGTTTTAATGTTATTGGTTATGGTATATATATATTAGATAATATTGATCAAGTTGTTTTTTTGTTCATAGATAGAGGCTTGATCAAAAAAAGAAAATGCATTGCTTATTCAATGTACCATCTGGAAATAAAAATTTGACTGACTTGACACACACACACACATGTATGCACAGAGCACACACAAACCAGCACTACACTACCACCACCACCACTACCACACCACAACACACACACACACACACACACCACATAATTGTCATTATAAATCACATAGTGATTGATGAAGAAATGCATACACTGAGACAGTGAAATTAAATTAAAATGATGTGTAAATATGTTTAAATAACATTTTTTAACACAACAAGGGCAAATTCATGCAAGAAGATTTATTTATTATTTTATATCGAGGACAATGGAATAGCACTCATGTGCTTTTTTTACATCCATCCCCGTGTGTATGCGGTTTTGTAAATTCTGTCATCTGTTTTCCACCGCACACAATGGCCTACTCTTCCGAAAAGCGTAGAGTAGTAATGCAAAGAGTATCAATGTGACTTTTTTATTTTATAACTTTTTTTTTTTCTTTTTGAGAACACCCCCCCCCCCTCCAACAAAACTGTCTTCCTGTAGTCCATCAGTCTGTCATGAAAAGTATCAAATGGCAAAATATACAGCATGATATAGAGCTATTTTTATTTGAGCACTGCTAATTTCAGTGTGCAGAATGTGCAAAATCCTCAATCTCTTTTTTCTATAGAGGAAGAATAGAATGAAAGCATCACAAGCTGAGAGAACAGCTGCTGCCTTGCAAAGACAGCTGGAAGAGAATTACTGAGGAAATTGACAAAACAACTCAGTGTGCTGTAGTTTCATACAGCTTTTTTTTATTATTTCAGGAGATGTAGAATAAAACCAAAGAGCTTGACAATGCTTAACTTGAAAAAAATAACATCCTGAACCAAAAATTTAAGCAAGTTCAGCCAAGTTGGGGAGAAAATGTGTACAGGATGTCAGTACTTCTTTGTTTTTTAAGTTGGAAATGGTTATCAGGAATATGTAATATAATTTGATAGAGAGCAGTGTATAAAAGATTGTGTCAAAATTTCATTGAAATCTGCCGGTTAGTTTAGGAAAAATGTCCATTTCTGTTTGGACAACTCGGTCAACTCATCCCTGTAAGCTCTTGTTTTGGAATAAAAAACAAAAAAGGTAGTAAAGATAGCAAAGAAACACACTTCATTATATAGAAAATAATGTATTAAGACTACATGCAAAATTGAAGACAATTCATTGAATAGTTTCAAAGTTATGTTGTTTTTCATATGCAGGTCAGTATTCTCCCCTTTTTTCCGCCGTGCAAATTGCATTACCTCCAGGTTTTTTAACATGGAATTTCTCCCATTTCGCTCAAGCAAACACCTTAGAAAAAAATAAGTGTGATTAATATAACTAGTACAAGCTGTCTAAACTGAAAGAAGCTTTCTGCTTGTCTTTTTCACTGTGCTCTGATGCTTCAAAGTTGGCACATCTCACAGATTTGACATGTGTCAAATTGTGGTTTTTCCAAAGTTTGACACCCTAGTACATATCAACCAAATACATTTGTGTCATGGAACTTATGTATCTTAAGAATATATGTTATAAAGATTTAAAGTACTCATTTTCAACTGGTATGTATGTTTTAGTACAATTTTAATGAGGTTCAAACTTGGACGATTTTAGAAATTGTCAAGGGCATCAGCGTACCCCATTTTTAAACAGCCATATCTCTGAAAGTATGAAAGATAGAGACTTCATTTTTGTTTTGTTTTTTAAGTTTGATCATTATCTTTATGATTATATAGGTTTTAAATACTAAAAGAAATAATCTAATTTTGGCTGCCGGTACCTACTGTTTTCAAGTCCCTCAACATAATTATAGGCAGGCATACTCCGAATTCATAGGAAAAGAATGTGTTTAGCCTGTATCAGGTTGGGTTTTTTTTGTTCATTCTTACAGCCAAAGAGGAAGTCAAGGAGGAGGTGCCTTCTACACCAACGCCAGCATCTGAAGAAGATGCTGCCAAGACCACAGAGCGCAAAGGCACCAGCCTTCGCGCTCGCATGCAGCAACGCCTGGCAAAAGCTAAGGTAAAGTTTTAACTTTCCGTACCTGTGCCCTCTCTGCCTGTGTCATCTGTGTTCTCTGCCACAGGGGACTGTCATTCCTGTGTGGGACTGGCCAGCCACACCCGATGCTGTACCAGAATTAAGACCTAGAGCGCATCTCCATAGTCTTCCGAGACTGAAGGCTGCCAGCCTCTACTGTTATGCCTACTGTGTGTGACTGTTAGAACTGATGATTTGACAAAGAAACTGTTTTGCTGAAGTTTTGTGCTTGAGGGAGTTTGGGGAGGGGGGGGGGGGGGGGGGGGGGGGGGGGGGGGGGAGGGGTGGGGGGGGGGGTGAGGGGGGGATGTGTGATAAATGAAGTTTTGGGGTTGTTTTTTTTATCACAAGGGGAAATCTGAAGAATTAGGTATTTGTTTTGTTCAAGTACTTACTAGAAGGGTTTGTGTGTGTGTGGTGTTGTGTGTGTGTGTGTGTGGTGTGTGTGTGTGTGTTGTTGTTGTTGTTGTTTTTTTTCATGAAATTGAAGAACATATTTGTTTCCCTACATCTATACTAATTTATTCTTGTGATTTGATAATGATAATGTAAACATCAGAATCAGTGGTATGTTTGTCGGTCTAGTCTTTCGTTTTGTGTTTTTTAGCACATGCAAAAGATTTCTATCTTTTTTTGTTTTCTTTCAATTTCATTGATTTTTTTTTATAGATATGAAAATGATGTGACAAGCAAAAGTTTCTATCTTTTTTATTTTGTTTCAATTTCGTGGATTTTTTTTTTTTTTTTTTTTAGATATGAAAATGATGAGACAAGCAAAAGTGTACATGTCTACAACACACCCTCATCATATTTGCCCCAGGGAGAGATGTTATGGACTGTGATTACTGATGTTTTTATGTTTTAATTCATATGATGACAGCTGTAATAGGACCTTTTATAATTGGCTGAGCTGTAAGTAGAAATCTTGAAAATAATAAGGGAAGTAGTATTTCTTGTGCATAAAGGAATGTGAGAGAAGGTCTGGATTAAGTTTTGCCATATTTTAGGTTATAAATTAATATTTCTTGTCCATAAAGGAATATGAGAGAAGGTTGATTTAAGTTGTGCCATATTCAAGGAGATATGTCCTCGTTGTTTTACAGGAAGAGGCAGAAGGTGAAATCGAGAAAGAAGCTCGCGAACAAAGAGATCGTCAGCGAAGCTTGCGGTCTCAGCAGTCAGAGTCTAAATATGACATGGTGAGACATTTTTCCGTGTGTTGGTTTTATGTGTGTGGTTTGAGGTATTGTCATAGTGAGTAATATTGGTGTGTTTGTGTGTGTTTTGTGTGTGTGGTGTCGTGTGTGTGTGTGTGTGTGTGTGTGTGTGTGTGTGTGTGTGTACACTGTGTTTGTGTATATATGCACACACATATGTATGTATGCATACATGCTTGTATACATGCAAGTACATAAGTGAGTGTATACACACATGTGTGCATACTTCATACAAACATTCATTTATATATCACGTCTTTGTGCACTAGTGTATGTAAGAATGTGACGACTTTCCTCGAATAATCAGTTGCTGTACTGATATGCGATATATTCTCACATTTGTGTCGTTATCTTACCACCTTATAGGCCAGTGAAGCAGAACTGGAGAAGACGACAGAGGAGAAACAGAGGCAGCTGCGATTGAGATGGGGGAAGATGGGACAGATACAACCCACTGAGAAGGTATGTCTGCATCACTATTCCGGTGCTTCTTTCTTTTTTCCCCCTGTTTCCCTATAGATTGGTGGTCTAGCGGTAACACAATCCTACGAAAAGCAAGAAGTCAGAAGCTCCATCCCTGTTCTTACTCTTAAACTTTTCCCTATCTACTAGACTTTGAGAGGTAGGCAAGGTGCTAGTCTTCAGAATGAGATGACGAACCTGGTGTGTATTATGCCATCTTAAATGTGTGTACACATGAAGAGTAATAATGCATTGGTAAATCTGCCGTGGGTAGAACTGAGAGATTTTAAACATCCCCACACTTTTATTCACAGGGATTCGAACTCTTGATCTTGTACATCAGGGATGTTAGATTGAGCAGACTGTTGCAGTAGTCTCTTGGCTGTCGCCTCCACATCACTGGATTTCTCCAGGGAAATTTACATTCGGTCATTTTGGGACATCATTATATATCAGATATGTGTCTACTGTGGATATGCTTATGAATTAATATTGGGTCATTTCAGGACATCATTCTATATCATATATGTGTCTACTGTGGATATGCATACATACATGTCGCACCTTTAAGTCTGAGAATGAAGTTTACAAAACAGACTCCCTTTTTTTTTTTTTTTTTTCCAAAAATAAAGTTTTAAAAGAGAGTGGACTAAGCCACAAGTTTAAACAAATATTGGAGTCCTTTTTTATTTTAATTTTATATCCATTCAGCTTCAAATGAAAGTTGGATTTTTTTCTGACATTATTTATTCATTTTGATTCAAGTCCTCATTGTTTCTAAAAGTGAGGGAGAAGTAGTGGAGGATGATAGTAGATATGGTAGTTTTATATTTTAGAAGTTAAACCTTTCTTGGTGGTTTTTTTTGTTTTTTTTGTTTTTTTTGTTTTGTTTGTTTTTTTTGTTTTGCGTTCCTTGGCTAGAGCTCCAAGGTTCACCAATGGTGATTGGCCCAGGCCAAAAGCTGTGTAAGGTTATTGATGTCAGCTAATTGCCAAGGCCTACATTAAAATGTTGTTATGTTTAAAATGTTGTGTTGAGATTGCCTTCAGCCATGACAAGCTCTTAACATAACAACCTGCACTCTCCTTTATAGGAGAAAAAATCCTCTGAAGTCGGAGTATGGCTGCCTATGTGGCGAGGTACTTGAAAATAGTCGTACACGCAAACTTCTCACCCGGTGTGCTTCCTATCTCACAGTGATTCCCAGGTGGGATGAGTGAGTCAGAGTGCATGTTCTGGGTGACCCCCAGAGTGTAAAGCTGGGGAACGCACAACAACAACAACAACAACAACCAATGGTGAGATTTTGCGTATGCAACCTTTTTCACCCACCATTAAGGTAGCCATATTCCAACTTCAGGGAAGAAATAGTAATACCTTCCAGCAGGTTTATTTTGGCCAGTTTTCAACTCGACAGAGTTTCATCCTCTATACTGTCATTTTAAACTTTTTCCTTTACAATTTCTAGCAGGTGGCCAGTTTTATGCCTACGCCGGAGGAGGCCTTTGACTTCTTCACGCGGGTGTGGGAACCAGAACCAGAGGAGAAGAAGGACGAGGAGAAGAAGGAGGAGGAGGAGGAAGAAGGAAAACCCAGCGTCAGCAAACCTGAAGGGGAGGAAGGAGAAGAAGGGGCAGAGGTGGGTGCTGCTTGTTCTTAATAATATTTATCAGCTGTGGCTTGTGCAGCACTCTCATGATTGCAGGGGGCCTGGCTTGGTTGCTTCAAGAATTGTACTGTTTTTAGGGTGGCCCCCCCCCAGCGCTCAAGTGCAGTGTCTTGTGACCACAGTCCCTAAATCAGAGAAATTCCGCTAGGACTATAATAATAATAATATGTATGGAATTTATATAGCGCTGAATCTTGTAAAGCAACAAATCAAAGCGCTCAGATTTTTTTTTTAATCGAGGATAATGGAATAAGCACTCATGTGCACTCATGTGCACTATGATATAATCTCCATGAAAATCTAATCGTGCTGCCTTTTTTTTGGTCCCGTTTTTGCAGTTTTTTTGTAGAATGTTGTTACAGAACGGTATGTTGATTCTTTTGTATTGATGAATTCTGTTTTTGTTGAGTGTAAAGGAAGAATAACATTGAAGGAGGGTCTCATGTATGGTAGATCAGTATAACAAGCATACATGAATATGTGTACACCCTAACCAAACTATACCTAGATACAAACACACACATGTGCTAGTGCAAGTGCATATATATGTGGAGAAGTGTGCATGCTCTCTTTCTCCCTTCCCCCCCCAAAAAAAACCCAACACACACAACAAAACCCAAAATCTAAAACCAGACTTACAGACCACACATGCATGCATAATGCATGCACACACGCACACACACACACGCGCACACACACACATGCACACACATGCACACACATGCACTCACACACAGCTTTCTTGTGTCTTTTGAAATTATTAATCGAATCAGTGTGCCTGTCAGCATTGTAATTGCCCTTCATGGGATGATTAAAGTGTTTTTGACTTGAGTTTGACTTGACACCCACACACCCACACACACACACACACACACGCACACACACACAACACACACAACACACACACACACACACACACACACACACACACACACCCCCTCCTCCTCCCATACACACACCCTCCACTCAACCCACATGTGCACATAGATTGCCATGAAAACAAGATTCTTTAAAAACAACAACAAAACAAAAACAGAAATATAATACAATTGCAACCTCTGTTTTGTTTGTGTCGTTACATGGGGTTTTGGGTTTTGTTTTTTTGTCTGTGTGTGTTTTTATTTTACAAAGATATGTGAAACAAACCAGTGAACTGTTTCTTGCATTTGCAGGAAGGGGAAGAAGGTAAAAAGGAGGAGGATGTTGAAAAAGCTGAAGGTAAGATAATGATGCTGTAGTATTTTTTTGTTCTGAATAAATACACACCAAGCGCATATGTTTGATTCCATGCATGTATATACATGTATGCATGTGTGCATGTACTTTTTGCAAAATATACTCTTGTGAGTTTGCGCATGCTTGCACACAAACACCCATATTCTTTCCCTCACACATATACACACATTGGTTGGTTATATCCTTATGCTTTTGAAAGCGTCTCTGCTGTTGAAAATATCTCTCCTATCATGCTGTACAAAGCAATACAGCAGAACATGCAGCAGCACAAAATAGTGCGACACGTTTAGTGTATTGCGTTTATGCCTTTCCTTTTAAAGCAAGCTGGCAAAGCAGTTTTGAGTAGACAAATGGTTTCTTTCAGCCTGCCCTGTTAATTTTGATGTTGAATATGATTTTATGATTTATTTTTACTGATATAATCAGTTATGAATGAATGAACATTTTTATTGAGGGAAAAGAGTAAGCACAATGGTGGCTTTTTTTTCATCCAGCCCTCAGTCCAAAAGGTAAATCAATCAACCAAACATTCAACTAAACAAACAATAGTGAAATGTCTAAGGAATTAGGTAAAATGTAAACATGCATAAACAAACAGAATAGAGATAGTTGTATACACAGGACATATATGAGAGAGAGGGAGGGAGGGAGAGGGAGAGAGAGGAGAGAGGGATGAATGAATGAATGAATGAATTATCTTTATTTGAGAGAGAAGGGGGGGGGGGGGGGGGGAGGTGTGTGCAGTATTTATTGTTAGTTTATGTAGAGGATAAGACGAAAGGGAAGAAGAAAAAAAGAACAAGAAGAGAAATGAAGGGAAATGAGAGGACCTAAATACAGAGAGTTGTGCTGTTGATCTCCTCACATTAACTGAAGCATTAGCAACTACAAAAACCAAAGTCTCCATCCATTGTGGCGAGTTGGGTGTCAAAGCCTTCTGTGTTAGAGGTTCAAGGAGAGAGGGTCTCTTAGAGGGACATTGTGGTGGTCACCACCTCAGGTGGGTTATCTCACTCAGTCTGACTCCACAACTAAGCTGTTCTTGTTATCAGTAAGGGAACTTAGTAGGCGATGACCTGCATTTGTTGGCTCAGATCAGGCACCATGAATACCACTGAGGTGACCAGACAGCAGTGCAGGGCCCTTCTAGGTGGTGGGCTTATGGCAGCCTAACAGTGCTGAGCTCTGTCTGTGACTTCTAATCTCACACACACACACAGCCTTATTTATTTATTTATTTTTTTATTATTTATTTATTCTTTTATATCGAGGATAATGGAATAAGCACTCATGTGCTTTTTTGACATCCAGTCCCGTGGTTGGGTTATGTAAAATTGTCATCTTGTTCCAACCGGCACCAATGGCTACTCTTTCGAGAAGTGGAACAGGAAATTAACATCGTGCGCAAGGTGTTCTGTGTGCGTTGGCACACGGGGCCCTTGTTTATAGTCTCATCCGGAGGCTTAAAGAGAAGGATTGAATGAGCAGTGTGGGGAGCTGCAAGACAGAAACCTTTCAGAAGATGAGGTAGCAAAAAACCAAACAACACAATCAAAACTGTAACAACCAAGCTTGTTGAAAAAAATTCTAAAAGCTTTTCCCCTGGCATAAATACTACACAAGCAAGCAAATCAACAAGAACTCAGCAAAGGGTCCAGATCTTAGTACTAAAATCAGCCCCTTCCTTTTACCAAGTCCAGGTGCAGTCATTTTACTGCTGTACTTAGCACCAGCTGGGATGGAATGAACAGCAGCTGAGAGGAGCTGAAAGTGGGGGAAACTGACAGCCATGACAGCTAAGAAAAAAAATGTTGCCTACGATGATTGCTATCAAAAACGTACTTTGCTAATAGTCCTTGAAACTTAACCAACTGTAGTAAATCACTGGGAATCAAGGTATTGATACACACTGGCTGGATTGGTCCAGAGAAGCATGAATGAATGAGTGGATGATTTGTGGAGACAGCATGAATGTCTTCACAAACCCATAGGTGATATAGTTTGTTCCATGCTGATGTGGAATGAATGGAAATGGCTTGTGTCGCAGACAAGAAACCTCTGCTGGATGATGCGGATTATGACGAGGAAGGTTACGGACCCACAGCGGTACGGCGGGCCGATGTCACGCCGCCTGATAAGTTGTTGGAGGCTGAGGAGAAATTACTGTTTATTCCTCCTCTCATTGCCAGTAAGTGGATGTGTGTGTGTGTGTGTGTGTGTGTGTGTTTGTCTGTCTGTCTGTCTGTCTGTCTGTATGAACATGAACAAGAACCTCATTTATTGTCATACAAGCCCAGAAGGCTTGTAAACGCAAGTAAACAAGTTTGTTAAGAAGAAAAAAATGTCACCTACGATGCATGCTGTCAAAAACGTACTTTGCTAATATAGTCCTTGAAACTTAACAAACTGTCGTAAATCACTGGGAATCAATTTATTGATACACACTGGCTGGATCGGTCCAGAGAAGCAGTCAGATTGCTGCTCTGCTTTCAGTAGATTTCTACATGAATCATAAAACAACACACAAGCATCCCCCCAAAACTGAAATTCATCTTCTATATCTCCACACACGTGACACAATCTTTCTGCTCTTGGGCATGCCTGTATATCGATACCAGACATGGAGATAAGATTGTAAGAATCTAAAAACAGCAGACTACAGGAAACTTCATTCATTAACACCGTGGGGGTCACCCAGAACATATGCACTCTTGACTCACTCGTCCCACCTGGGAATCACTGTGAGATTGAAAGTACCCACACACACTGGATAAAAAGTTTACATATATCTATATTCTTTTCAAGTACCTCACCACATAGGCAGCCATACTCCGACTGCAGGAGATATTCTTGTTTTTGTAATCAAGTAATGTTTTACTCAGTATTTGTGTATTCGGTCCGTGTGCTGTATGTCTTCAGGGATGTGTAAGGTATGATTCTTTTGCTTACAGAGCCTGCGACAGAAAAAGTGGAGGAGGAGCAGGAGCCCCGATTTCTGGAGGATGAGGGGTTTTACGTGGGCGTTCGTCCCGAGGTGGCCTCCCGCAACAAGAACAAGATGGAGAACAGGCTGCTTCGAGAACCTAGCAAAGTTAGCGTCTGTCTAGTTTGGGATATGTGTGTGTGAGGGGAGGGAGGGGGGGAGGGGTGGGGAGGGGAGGGGGGGGCAGGAGGTTGAGGGGATGTGTGTGTGGTGGGTGAGGGTGGGAGAGTGTGTTTGTGTGTGTGTGTGAGAGAGTAGGTGTGTGTGAGAGTGGGTTTGTGTGTATGTGTGTGTTGGGTGAAGGTGGGAGCATGTGTTTTGTATTTGTGCACACGCGCATGTGTGCGTGCGTGCATGCATGCATGTGTGCGTGCGTGTGTGTGTATTCATGTATCATGTAAGCGCTGAGGACATGAGCAAGAAATTCACATTATTATTATCATCCTCATCATCATATTCGTAGTCATCCTCACCATTTTCATCATCACCATCATCATTGTTATCATCATCAACTTTATCATTATTAGTATCAACAATTAACAAATTCGTTGGTATTGATTAATCAAAACCACTGACATAAACTTTTGGCTTCTCTGCTCACACTGATCTCAGTGTTTATCATCTGAAGTCGGGAGTACGGCTGCCTGTATGGTGAGGTACTTAAAAACGGTCATACACGCAAACTTCTCATCCTGTGTGCAATTTCAATCTCAATAGTGATTCTTAGGTGGGATGATGAGCGAGTCAGAGTGCACATTCTGGGTGACCTCCAGAGTGTTAAGCTGGGGAACGCACAACAACAATAACAACAGCAACCTTAGTGTTTGCATCACGCTGTGTTTTCAGGGAAGGAAGTGGTTTGGGGAGGACGGAGAACTGATTGTGTTCCCAGACCCGTTGCGACCCACGCCCTCACGACCACCCATGCCTGAGGAGGTGGAGCCTTACCTGGAGACAGACTTCAAGAAGGTCAGTATCCTTCAGGTTTTTTTCCTTTTTATCTCTGTTTTCATTCGCCGGCTACAGCTCTTGAGGTTCACCAATATTGGTGAGATTTTGTGTATACAACTGCTTTTGTCCACCGTCATAAGGGGAGCAGTGGACTTCGTGGTGGATGGAAAGAGACCAAAGGGAAGACCTAGCAAAACCTGGGCTGCCTGTGTTGCAGATGATCTTAGAGAAAGGGGCATAAGTAAGGAGGAAGCTCAAAACAGAGAGAGATGGAGAAGGCTCATCAATGTCAAACCTCCCCTGGGAGAAACATGACAGAAAAGGAAGAAGAACTGCTTTTGTCCACCATATAGATAGCCGCATTCGGGCTTCAAGGAGTATTTCTACATATGACAGCAGTGTGTTATTGAAAAGTTGTCGTCCGTTCCTTACTGGCATGCGATGACCTACTCTTTTGAAAGGTGAAACAGGTTTGAACATGTGTGCAAGATATTCTCTGTGTGTTTGCACACGGGACCTCAGTTTAGTGTCTTATTCTTCATCGGATGCTCAGACATAATTGTTGTCTGTCATTTGAGCGAAAATGCATCGCGTTGCCGTTAAGCACCTGACAAGTCAGGCCCAGCGCATCTGACTTCGGCGTGGGAGAGAATTGTTACCTTTTAAGTCTTTCTGGCAAAAAGGCAGGAGAATGGACCAAGAAGGTAGAAAATAGACAAGAAGGAGATTACAGGAAGAAAAGGAACGAGGCAGGAGCAAAGAGAGGGATTGAAAAGATCAAATTTCTAGCACAAATTTTCCAGAAGGTGAAGATGCTGTTTATACTGACAGGCCCTTTGAATCCCTACGGGGGGAAAGCAAACATATTTGTGTAATATATAATGACAAGCAGTTGATTACCAAAAATATATATGTATCTTACATATCACACAATTTTGTGTTCACAATGTAACCATTTACAGGCGGTGATGAGGGAATTCGACAGTCGCTACATCGACGGAGTGATGGAAGGAGGGGGCCACTATCAGCTCGACGTCGACGTCAACTCCATCGGGTTTATCCACCACCACCTGTTCTCCCGGGAACACGTCTTGGCCACGCGGCTGTCGCAACTGTACTCTCAGTACACCTCCCGCCATAGCAAAAACATGGCTCGGTTTCTGACGGATAAGGTATGTTGTAGGAGGATGAGTTTTTGGGGGTTGTTGGGTTTTTTTTAAGTGTGAGAGTTTGTTGCGTGTAAAAGGTATGGTTTGTGTTTTTTGGATGGATAAGTTATGTAGAAGGGTGGTTTGTTTGGTTGGTTGGTTGGTTGGTTTTTTTAGTGTGAGAGTTTGTTGTATGTAAAGGTATGGTTTGGTTTTTTTGACTGATGAGTTATGTAGTAGGAAGTTGACAGGATTTTTGTGGAGGATGATGGGGGGGGGGGGGGGTATTTTTAGTGTGAGAGTTTGTTGCATGTAAAGGTATATGGTTTGGGGTTTTTTGACAGATAAGTCATGTAGTAGGAAGTTGACAGGCTTTTGGGGGGTTTTGGGGGTTTTTTAGTGTAAAAGTTTGATGTATTTTTAGGGTATGATTGGTGTGTGTGGTATGGTGTGTGTGTGTGGTATGGTGTGTGTGTGTGTGTGTGTGTGTGTGTGTGTGTGTGTGAGAGAGAGAGAGAGAGAGAGAGAGAGAGAGAGAGAGAGAGAGAGGACAGCCCTGATATGGCCTCTGTGGTTGGCAGGGCTGTAAACAACAGGATTGGATTGATGGATTGTTGATGTGTTTTACATGTCTTTGTGTCTGCTAGCTTCGAGCATTGAAAGCGTCTTCCCTTCACCTTCAAGAGTACATTCTGGCTCACAAGGTAAGAGCTTTTTTTTTCCCCTTTACCTTCCCTTTCAAATTCTTGAATCTAAAATGTTGTTTGTCTTGAAGTCAAGATGGAAATAGAATTTTTGTCAGTAATAGTTTGTAAATTGTGATTTTTGGGTTGAGTTTGATTAAACAAATTAGAGAAATCCTGGTCTAGATGGCTTTTAGTTTGGTCGAAATGTAGTTTTTGTTTATTTGTATCAAGGTTTAATTTGTTCATCCATAGTCTTGATTAATAGCTCCTTCTATAGCAAGTTTGAGTTGTATATTTATAGTCATAATGTGTAGACCTTTTAGCCTGTACATTTCTTGATGACTAGATATTAAATGAAGGAATGAAAAAATAGTTATTGATCAGGTTGCTTTTCTACAGTAAGAGCAAAGTGATTTCAGCACTGGTCCAGATTACAAACTATGCATTGTCAAAGCACATGGAATAACAAAGAACAGTTTATATAGAGAACACAAAGAAATCCAAAATTGCATACAATGGGAAAACGAAAGTAGTCTTGTGTCAGAAATTTTTGCTTCAAAGTTTTTTTATTCATGATTTTTTTAAAAATATTGTATGACCCCCAAAATACCTATTTATGCATTCTTCAGAGTTTAAAAAAATACAGATAGAGTAATTCAGATTTTTATTTTGTTGTTTAGAATTCTCTGATGGTTGTACTACATGGATTTTTGTTGTTCTTTTAACAGGGGGAAATGAGTGTTATTGATCGCACGAACTATGAAAAGAGACTTCAAGATTACAAGTTCGAGATCAGGTAAGGATCAGGTTTGGAAATCGTGATCATGTTTTCTTTTATAATTCATTGCACTCTTCTTCTCTATTTGTGTTATGTTCATACAAACTTTCTTGTATTCACTTGATTTCCTGCTAAAGAAAAGTCTTAGACATTATTCACAAAGTGACATGCATTTTTATTGTAGCATACATTTTTTTTCTCATTATTTTCATACCAACATACATTTTTATTGTAGCATAGGATTTTTTCTCATTATTTTCACAGCAACTTGCATTTTTATTTTACCATGCATTTTTTCACGCTGTTTTTTACAGCAATATGCATATTTATTGTAAAATACATTTTTTTCTTGTTATTTTGCACAATATCAAGATACATCCACAAGGTGCCTGCATTTTAAAATAGTATGGTTGATTGTCATTTAAACAAGTTATTACAGTCATTCCCAGTGGGATGAGTAAGTCAAAAGTACAGATTCTGGGTGACCCCCTGGATGTTATGCTGGGGAACACCCAACAGCTTTTGACAAAGTGCAAATTGAATCAAGCTATAATTTTTTTTTAAAATAACTGTTTTATTTGTTTCACAGTATAGAAACTTACCATTGTATAGTATTGTGATGCTGTAATTGTTCATAGTGGGTAGCAGCAATGGTGACAGAATATTTCTAAAGTTTTTTGGTAGTAGCAGTGTTCTTGGGTTTACTACTACTACTAATAATAATAATAATGTATGGAATTTATATAGCGCTGAATCTTGTAAAGTAAACAAATCAAAGCGCTTGCATTCAAATCATTCATACGCATGCAACCATCCCTAAATATCAAGATAAACAAATATCAAATTTATATACACAACACACTTAGGTGGGGGTGGTGGAGGTGAAGGCAGCTATTGACATGTAGGAACAGACAACAGGGGAAGATCTCAAGTAGAGTATAAGTGCGTTTTGAGGCTAAATTTGAAAGAATCAAAAGAAGGCTTTTGGCGAAGTGGAAGAGGGAGGTCGTTCCACGTTTCCCCCACTTTCAGCTGTTATCCATTCCAGCCCAGCTGATGCTAACTATAGCAGGAACTGACCACACTTGGACTAGGTAAAAGGAAAGAGGTACACTAAATTGAGCATTCTTGACTGAGTGATGTAGGATTTGCAGGCTGTGTCGTGTATGTCGTTGTTGTTGTTGTCATGTATGCGGTGATGTTGACAGGCAGACGAGGTCCATGAGGGACCGGGAAGAGCAGCTGGACCGTAACCTGATGAAGAACATCATCCGCTGCTGGAAGGAGATGCGCTCCGTGAGGGAAGCCCAGCGCTGCACCAACACCCCTCTGAAGCTGCAGATCATCAAGTCAGTGGCCTCTGCCTGATGCTTACCTTTGCTGTGACAACTGATGTTTAAACTTCTTTTTCTTCTTCTTTTTCTTCTTTTTCTTCTTCTTTTTCTTCTTTTTCTTCTTCTTCTTCTTCTTCTTCTTCTTCTTCTTTTTCTTCTTCCTCTTCTTCTTTGTTGAACGCTCAGACAGCAACTATTGTTGTCTGTTGTATAAGCGAAAATGCGTCACGCTGCCAATAAGCGCCTGACAAATCGGGCCTAGTGCGTCCGAATTTGGTGTAAGAGAGAAATGTTATAGTCAAGAAGGAGGTGACTGACAGGAAGAAAAGGAACAAGGCAGAAACAACGAGAGTGATAGAAAAGAAGAAATTTCTCACACGGAATTTCCAGAAGGTGGAGATGCTATTTATACTGACAGGCCCCCATTATCCCCACAGGGGTATTTTGAAACTAGCAGTAGGGGCATGGGATTGCCTAGTGGGTAGAGCATTGAGCTTGCAGGTGGATGATGTGGGTTTCAAGCCACCGCCAAGATACCTGTTTGAGGGGACTTTTTATTTTCTTCTCCTGGAGTTAACGTCAGTACTGACTCCACTCCCCCCAAAACGTCCTTTGGATCAGGCTTTAAACCAAGATCCCGTGAAAGAACACATACATTTTGCACATGTGTTAAAATCCATTCCGCCCTTTGAAATCATCATCATCAACCATTACACCCAGTGGTGTGTAGGGCAGCAACAAAGCGCTTCCACTCCTGCCTATCCTGGGCCAACCTAGTCACTGATCCCCAAGAGTGCTGCATGGCCTTCATCTGACTTGCCCTTTGAAATAGTAGACCATTGCATGGCGGTAGACAACAATGTTTGAAAACTGCATACACACTGGTGTTGTGTTTAGACATCATCCTCAAAGTCGGAGTGTGACAACCTTAATGGTGGGCAAATGGTCACCTATGCAAAAATGTCAACCATTGATGAACCTGAAAGTTGTAGCCGAGGAACAGAACAAAGTATTTTCGGGAGGATTTGGCTTCTTCTTCTTCCTTTTTTGTCATGTTTCTCCCAGGGGAGATTTGACATTGATGAGCCTTCTCCATCTCTCTCTGTTTTGAGCTTCCTCCTTATTTATGCCCCTTTCTCTAAGATCATCTGCAATACAGGCAGCCCAGGTCTTGCTAGGTATTCCCTTTGGTCTCTTTCCATCCACTACGAAGTTTATTGCTCTTTTTATGATGTGGTGGTCTGCTTTCTGTTGAACGTGTCCAATCCAGCGCAGTCTATAATGTTGTGTATGTCCTACTATAAGGTAGGTTTTTTCCCTTCTATTATGTGTTTATGAGTTTTGGCTTTGATTTTGATTTTGGTTCAGCATGGCTAGTAATCATATGACTGTGCACAGAGAGACCATGGACAAGGCTGAAGATGAACTGCAGTGGAAGCAGGACCTGGAGGATGAGGTGGACGAGGCCCAGGAAGAACACGCCGATGAGTACGCCCGCAAGATGCTACTCTACAAAGAACAGATGGAGAAGTGGGAGAAGCAGCAGGAAGCCAAGGTGGGGTTTGAACCAGGAGAGATTGGGGGGGAAAAAAAAGGAGAGAATGTTGGTGTCTACGTGTTAATTTTTCATGTATTCATGGTTTTTTACTGTTAGCTATTGTTCATGAGTTCATTCTATCTGTGAAGGAAGGTGGCAGGATGGTTAAGACGTTTGCCTGCCAACAAGTAAACCGTGAGGTTCTGGGTTCGATTCCCAGCCTCGCCCTTTCTTCCCAGTTTGACAAACAAATCGAACTGAATGTCAAAGTCCTTCAGATGAGACTGTAAACCAAGGCCCCATGTGCGAACACATGCAGAACATCTTGCGCACACGTTAAACCCTGTTCCGCTTTTCGAAAGAGTAGGCCACTGTGTGCCGGTGGGAACAGATGACAAAATTTACAAAACCACATACATACGGGGACTGGATGTAAAAAAGCACATGAGCGCTTATTCCATTATCCTCAATATAAAAGAATAAATAAATAAATAAATAAATAAAAGAAGCTAAGTTTACGGCAGAAAGGTGCAGTTTTGATCAGTACAGAGAATGGCTTTAAAGCAGGAGTAGATACTGAACAAAACATCAGTAATTACAGATGTTATAAAAGAGACAGACATGTCTCTATCTTGTTGCTGTGAAACGCTCAAGACAGACCAGCCCTGGAAAAAACAACAACTTTCAACCAACACTTTCTTTGTGTTGTCCCCCACCTACACCAATCTAGGTCAAGGGGCTGGTGATGATGACTAAGACTAATAGCTGTGTGATATGTAAATTGTACACTGTCATATCTTAACATGATTTTTCTCCCCTGTTGTTTGGTTTGGCAGAAGGAGGCAGGGAAGAAAATCAAACAAGGTCGGCGCGGTTCCAAAGTGTCCAAGAACTCCAAGGGGTCGAAAGGATCCAAAGCCAGTGTTCAGGACGACATCGGGGAGGTAAGTGTGTGGCTGCTGTCGCTTCATTTTCCTATCTAACGCCTAGGCGTTGTCCATCCATCCACTTCAGGATGTAGACCTCTCTGTAGCAACCCTCCCGCCGTCACTTAGTTTCAATCTCTGTGCCATGTCACGCCAGTGTGATTCTTGATGTCATCCATCCATCTGGTTGCTGGTCTGCCAGGGGTTCTGTCACCCTATTTTGGCTGTCATTCTGTGCTGCGCCTTTTGTGTCCATCTGTTGTCCTCTCAAGTCAATTCAAGTCAAAAACACTTTAATCATTCCATGAGGCACGATTACAATGCTCATCTTGCAGTGTGTCCTGCATTCTTCATTTTGTGTTTTAGGTAAGAATGTGTCTTATTTGCTATTTTGTTAGAACTGGCATGGTCTCATTTTGCAGTTGTCTTTTAAAAATGTTTTGATGTGAGAGAAGTAGGCTTTATGTGCATACATTGCTTGCAAATACACAGGGATACCCTTGTACATTCTTGTATACACACAAATATGCATGCATGCACATACATACAAACATACATACACATGCACGTGCATACATGCTCTCACACACAGTGCAGTGCTGTCTCACCCCTATCACATATACATTTGCAAGAAGACCAGAGGAAAGTGTTCTGAACAGTTCATTTCCTCGTAGATACTACTGTAGGACAAAAAAGAAGAAAATTAAATGCAAAGTAGCATCAAGACAAACATGCCTTCTGTGCAGTACTTGTCAAACAGCTTGCTGTCACTGAATGTTATTATATTCAATTTGTTTTGAGAACATGCAATCAATACATTATTCACACTTTAAAACAAAAGTATTATTCTGATGGGGACGGGATAGCTCAGTGGTCGGAGCACTCGCTTTACCCCAGCCAAGTTAAGCAGCGTCGAGCGTGGTTACCAGTTGGATGGGTGACCATTTGCGTGCCTTGGTTTCAGTACAGTTCCCCCAGTTCACCCAGCTGTAAATGGGTACTTGCCCTCTTTAGGGTCAGGGAAGGTAAAGCAGCGAGGGAGAGGAGATGGGCGCCGCCCTCAATATGCTGGCCCTAGAGAAGTGAGGTCTCTGACGCCTCGCTCCCCTACGACTTTATAGGTTATGGGACTCCTTTACCTTTTTCTTTTTTTTATCATTCTGCAAATGAAAAGAGGTGTGTGTCATAATTTAAAACTAGAATATTCTTCTTCTTTTTCTTCGTTGAATACTCAGTAACTATTGTTGTCATATGAGTGAAAATGCAATGTGCTGCCATTAAGCGACTGACAAGTCAGGCCCAGCACATCCGACTTCAGCATGGGAGAGAATTGTTATCTTTTAAGTCTTTCTGGAAAAAAAAAGGCAGGAGAATGGACCAAGAAGGCAAAAAATAGACAAGAAGGAGGTGACAAAGAGAAAATTAACAAGGCAGAAACAAAGAGAGGGGTAGAAAAGAGGGAATTCCTAGCACAGAATTTCCAGAAGGTAGGGAAGCTATTTTTTACTGACAGGCCCCTGGCATCTCCATGGGGAAAAAAACAAGAATATTCTTTTGCCGATAAAAAAAAAGATATGACTAAGATATTATTCTACTCATACCAAAAAAAAGATATAACAAAAATATCATTCTACCAATAAAAGAAAAAGATGCCTTACATACTTTTCGTCAAAATCGCATTGCTTGGTTACAGGCAGAACTGGAGCGATGTCAGGAAATACTGAACGAAGAAGACCTGCCAAAGCCAGACTTGCCTGAAGACTTTGACGAGAATGCCGCCAGAGATCAGGTCAAGGCCAAGTTCCTGAGCATTCGCCGGCGGCCTGGTAAGGACAGGATACCAGTGTGACTTGGATTTGTCTTCTGTGTGTGCTTTTTCTGACTTTTTCATTTTAAACAGTTTTTTTTGTTTTCAATGAAAGTTGGATGAAGGAAAGTGTGTGTTTTGTGTGTGTGTGTGTCTATGTGTGTGTGTTTGTCTTCTGCATGTGCTTTTCTGACTTTTGTTTGTAAACGATTTTTGTTTTAAGGTGGATGAAGGGAAGTTTGTGTGTGTAGGTGTGTGTGCATGTGTGTGTGTGGCTGTGCTTGTGTATGTGTCTACCTGAGCGTGTGTACATTCCCATCTGCATATTTGGCACTCTGTGTGCACGTTAAGTGCATCAAAGATTGGACCATCCTTGATATGGCTGTGTTGCTGCCAAAGGCTGAAGACAAACCTCAGATATGTGTACTGAAAAGGACCAGATTCAGATCAGCTAGATTCACCCTTGGGGATGCCAGGGGCCTGTCAGTATAGATAGCATTCCCACCTTCTGGAAATTCTATGCTAGGAATTCCTTCTCTTTTTTAAAAAAAATCCCTCTCTTTGTTTCTTCCGTGTTCATTTTCTTCCTGTCACCTCCTTGTTGTCTATTTTCTGCCGTCTTGGTCCATTCTCCTGCCTTTTTTCCCCCAGAAATACTTAAAATATAAGAATTCTCTCCCGCACCCAAGTCGGATGCGCTGGGCCTGTCTTGTCAGGCACTTAACGGCAACACAACGCATTTTCAGTCATATGACAGACAAAAATAGTTGCTGTCTGAGCCTTAACCAGCCAGGTATTTGCTTCCAAACTTGGCACAGATAACCATATTAATGTACTTAGTATGTGTACCAAATTTCATGCAGTTATCTTTACTAGTTCCCGAGAAACGAAAATTTGCAAACAGTGACACAGTGGTCCACCTTTATCAGCTAGGTATTTGCTTCATCAAATTTGATATTGATAACTATTCACAAGTCATTGAAGAAAACATTGTGTTGTGTTATTGTTGTTTTGTTTTTTGTTTTTGTGTTGTTTTATTTTTTGTTCTCCAGTAGAGCTTAGAGAAAGGGGCAGCATAAATAAGGAGGAAGCTCAAAACAGAGAGAGATGGAGAAGGCTCATCAATGTCAAACCTCCCCTGGGAGAAACATGACAAAAAAGGAAGAAGAAGAAGAAGAAGAAGCTAGAGCTGTAAGGTTTACCAATGGTATGATTTTGCATACGTGACCGTTTTGACCTGTTGTGTTTCAGGGGAACCCAAGTTATACCCTGAACTGACCAGCACTATGACCGTCACCCCGTCCTCTGATTGCCCAAGGTCAGGAGACCTCACCCCTGTTCTTTTCCCTTTCTTTCTGTTACATTCTTGTCATCTTGTGTTCCCAGATTTTGTTTGTTTTGAAAACTGTGATTGTGTCTGTGTGCCAACTGACTTCACTCTGGGCAGTTTATTTGAACTTTCTCATAGTAATGATAGTGATAGTAATAAATGGAATTTATATAGCGCTATATCTTGCAAAAACAAATCGGAGCACTTGCATTCAACCTACTCTTTCACGTGCAACCAGTTACAATTAACAGTATTTTACAAGTTCAAATATACACACACACACACACACACACACACACGTGCATGCACACATGCACACACACATGCACACACACATGCAAGCTCACACATCAGTCTTGTTATTGTGTTGTTATGTACAGGGGAGAGCAGAGCCGCCGGGAAGAGGTATCCAGAACCAAAGTCTTCATCAAGATCCTCTTCAACAACAAAGAGGTTTCCCGAACTGGAACAAGGTAGGCTTCAGTACCTCAACTCAAATGTTAACCACTAGACTGCCCCACCCCGGAAATTTTCCGGGGCTAAATGTGCACTCTATACGCCTACAACCTGGAAAATTTCCGGGGTATTGAACCCAACTAAACAAGCCAGCTTCCTTGACTATAGTTAAAGGGTAAGAACTCCAAAATTATAGATCACTCTCCTGTTGCTTGGCAACATCCACCTGCAAAAACTGTGGCAAAAACGATCGTTTTTTAGCTTGTATTTTGTGTTATTATGCATGACTGCTTGGGCAGTTCTTGTTCAAAATGGCTAAATGGCTAACACTTCTTGTTGAAGGTATAAATAACTTTACTCAGCTGAAAAAGTGGCATATAAAACTTAAGATAATCCTGACAGTGATGAAAACGATTGTGTACGATTCAAGAGATAGTGCATTTTTTAAAAAATGACTGAGAATTTGCCTGGACTTATGTTTGATGATATTGAGATGGGGGTACTCAGAATGACAGTGGTGATGAAGAAAGTGTATTTTTGTCGATTTTTTTTACATTTTAAATATATTTTCATAGTGAAATATCATGCTAACTAATTTGAGCTTGCCTCAAAGCAATCTATGATATATATGCTGTCATTGGGCAGACTATCAGGATTATTCATTTAGTAATTTCTGAGTAAGAGGGACATGAACATAGCAAGTGATACATGATAATTTTTTGGCCCGGCATATAGGGTGCACTTGCACTTGGCAGTTAAGAGGTTAATAGTTTACATAGTTGTTTTGGTTTTATGATTTTGCTGCTGTTGGTGGTGCTACTGGTATTGATGTCTTCATGTAGTCAGGTCCATTAGTATGATGATGTATGGCTCTTATTTGCTCTTTCCTTTTCTTTTGCGACTTCTGATTTTTTAAAAAAAGAAAATTTTCTTCATTTGCAAACATAGTATTTTTTTTTTGCAACATTGTGTTTATCGTTGCCCGTTACAGGTTTTTTTTTCAGGGGACCAGTAACAGGTTTTGTTGTTGTTGTTGTTTTTTTTGTTTTATGTAGAAATTGCTGTATTTGTGTATGTGTGTTTGTGTGTGTGTGTGTGTGTGTGTGTGTGTGTGTGTGCATTGATTATTCATGCAGATATATTACTTTATATTGCATGTGTATGCCCGTAAGTGTGTGGGTGAGTGAGTGTGTGCATTTGTGAGTGTATGCATGTGTGTGTGTTTATGTTTATGTGTCTGTGTATGTGTGCCCTTGCTTGAGCATGTGTGTGCATGTATGTTTGCATATCTACGTCTGTGTCCTTTGATGATTCTTATAGGGATATTCCTTGATCATGTTTCAGACCTCTCTCACAAGACTTCAAAGTGTCGTTCGGACAGATCTACAACTTGAAAATTGTTCAGTGGCCAGAGACTATTAAGTTCCAGGTGAGTATAGAAAACAAGATTTTCAACATTATAAGAAATAATCCCCCTTTTTTTATACTGTGCACTCTTTAATGCATTACATAACTAGTTGTGCTTCATTCATTCAAAAACAAAAAACTAAAAATCTGGAAATAAGCAGCTTAGAGCAGTTAAAGCAGATCGTAGGTAGATTTCAGTTAACTCACTTGGTCCAGCAAATTTCCTTCCATGCTTTTCCCCACATCTTGCCCACTTATTGGGGAGGGGGGGGTGTAGCGTAGTTGAGCACTGAGCTTGTGATCTGACAGCTTGTGATCTGACAGCTTGTGATCTGACAGCTTGGGATCAGACAGCTTGGGATCGGACAGCTTGGGATCGGACAGCTTGGGATCGAGCCACCGTGGAGGTGCCCATTTTCAGGGATTTTTCTCCCCCCTGGAATCAAAATCAGTACTGACTCCACTCCCCCCAAAAAGTTCTTTAGATGAGGCTATAAACCGAGACCCCATGAATGAGCGAATGCACGCAGAACATCTTGCGCTTATGTTTAAAACCCATTCCCACCTTTTTTTAATTTTATATTATTTTATATCGAGGATAATGAAATAAGCACTTATGTGCTTTTTTTACATCCAGTCCCCGTGTGTATGCGGTTTTGTCAATTCTGTCATCTGTTCCCACCGGCACACAATGGCCTACTCTTACGAAAAGCGGAACAGGATTTAACGTGTGGGCAAGATGTTCTTTTCACAAGAGTAGGCCGTTTCATGCCAGTAGGAATGGATAACAATTGTTTCTTGAAACGTGTAGGCACAAGAGGTCATGTTTAGACACCATCCCCAGAGTCAGCATACAGTGACCATAACAATGGAGGGGAAAAAAACCTAACAGTTGCGTTCCAAACAAGTCTTACTGTTGGTGAACCTGGGAGCCCTAGCCCAAGAACAAAGAAAGAAAGAAAGAAAGAAAGAAGAAAGAAATAAACATTAGCAACCAAAAGTAATCCACGAGCTCCAAGCCATGGTCCTGCTTTTTAAAACCACTGTGTCCCCCAAGGGGATGCCGGGGGCCTATCAGTATAAATAGCATCCCCACATTCTGGAAATTCTGTGCTAGAAATTTCCTCTTTTCTATCCCTCTCTTTGTTTCTGCCTTGTTCCTTTTCTTCCTGTCACCTCCTTCTTGTCTATTTTCTGCCTTCTTGGTCCATTCTCCTGCCTTTTTTCCAGAAAGAACTTAAAAGGTAACTATTCTCTCTTGTGCCGAAGTCGGATGCGCTGGGCCTGACTTGTCAGGCGCTTAACGGCAGCGCGACGCATTTTCGCTCATAAAACAGACATCAATAGTTGCTGTCTGAGCGTTTGACGAAGAAGAAAACCACTGTGCAGTAACTCTTGTTTATTTATTTATTATTTTATTCTTTTAATTTTGAGGATAAGCACTCGTGTGCTTTTTTTTCCCCCATCCAGTCCCCATGTGTAAGCAGTTTTGTAAATGTCATCCGTCCCCACCAGCACACAATGGCCTACTCTTCCTAAAAGCAGAACAGGTTTTAGCTCGTGCGCGAGATCTTCTGCGCGCGTTCACACACACAGGACCTCAGTTTATAGGCTCATCAGATGGGCTTTTGTAGGGAAATGAAGTCGGCACTAACGTTAACTCTAGGAGAAAATATTCCCTTGAACGGGAGTCGGACCCAGGTCAGCAGATCACGAGCACATTGTACAACGCTCTAAACCAACCAGACTATCCCGTCCCCCTGTCAGTGTGCAAAGCTCTAAGAGAACTACGAAAGAAAAAACAAACAGCCCCGACCAACACTGACAGACGAAACCACAGTAAGGATGACTGAGACAACGTCTGTTTTGCGCAGGTCTTCGAAACCCAGAATCTGAGCTCTCGTCTTCTGGCGGAGCTGTACGCAGCGATCCCAGAAGCCTCGGTGACCTCGCAGAGCGTTGTGCTGGAAGACATGGAGTTCAGTTCCGACGACACCATTCAGGTGTCGCATGAAGGCGTGGGAAGTGGTAGGTGGAGTGTGTGGGAAGTGGTAGGTGGAGTGTGTGGGAAGTGGTGGGTGGAGTGTGTGGGAAGTGGTAGGTGGAGTGTGTGGGAAGTGGTAGGTGGAGTGTGTGGGAAGTGGTGGGTGGAGTGTGTGGGAAGTGGTGGGTGGAGTATGTGGGAAGTGTGGGGGTGGAGTGTGTGGGAAGTGGTAGGTGGAGTGTGTGGGAAGTGTGGGTGGAGTGTGTGGGAAGTGGTAGGTGGAGTGTGTGGGAAGTGGTGGGTGGAGTGTGTGGGAAGTGGTGGGTGGAGTGTGTGGGAAGTGGTGGGTGGAGTGTGTGGGAAGTGGTGGGGGTGGAGTGTGTGGGAAGTGGTGGGTGGAGTGTGTGGGAAGTGGTAGTGGAGTGTGTGGGAAGTGGTAGGTGGATTGTGTGGGATAGTGTTGGTGGAGTGTGTGGGAAGTGGTGGGTGGAGTGTGTGGGAAGTGGTGGGTGGAGTGTGGGAAGTGGTGGGTGGAGTGTGTGGGAAGTGGTGGGTGGAGTGTGTGGGAAGTGGTGGGTGGAGTGTGTGGGAAGTGGTAGGTGGAGTGTGTGGGAAGTGGTGGGTGGAGTGTGTGGGAAGTGGTGGGTGAGTGTGTGGGAAGTGGTGGGTGGAGTGTGTGGGAATGTGAGTTGTGTGTGTGGAGTGGTGGTGAGTGTGGGAAGTGGTGGGTGGAGTGTGTGGGAAGTGGTGGGTGGAGTGTGTGGGAAGTGGTGGGTGGAGTATGTGGGAAGTGGTAGGTGGAGTGTGTGGGAAGTGGTGGGTGGAGTGTGTGGGAAGTGGTGGGTGGAGTATGTGGGAAGTGGTAGGTGGAGTGTGTGGGAAGTGGTAGGTGGATGGTGGGATGTGGTATGATGTGTGGGAAGTGGTAGTGGAGTGTGTGGGGAGTGGTTGGTGGAGTGTGTGGGAAGTGGTGGGTGGAGTGTGTGGGAAGTGGTAGGTGGAGTGTGTGGGAACGGGATGGAGTGTGTGGAAGCGTAGGTGGAGTGTGTGGGAAGCGGTAGTGGAGTGTGTGGGAAGCGTGGTGAGTGTGTGGGAAGTGGTGGGTGGAGTGTGTGGGAAGTGGTGGGTGGAGTGTGTGGGGAAGTGGTAGGTGGAGTGTGTGGGAAGTGGTAGGTGGAGTGTGTGGGAAGTGGTGGTGGAGTATGTGGGAAGTGGTGGGGGATGTGTGGGAAGTGGTAGGTGGAGTGTGTGGGAAGTGGTGGGTGGAGTGTGTGGGAATTTGGGGGGTGGAGTGTGTGGGAAGTGGTGGGTGGAGTGTGTGGGAAGTGGTAGGTGGATGTTGGAATGGGAGGTGGAGTATGTGGGAAGTGGTAGGTGGAGTGTGTGGGAAGGGGGTGGGGTGGAGGTGGTGTGGGAAGTGGTAGGTGGAGTGTGTGGGAAGTGGTAGGTGGAGTGTGTGGAAGTGGTAGGTGGGGTGTGTGGGAAGTGGTAGGTGGAGTGTGTGGGAAGTGGTAGGTGGAGTGTGTGGGAAGTGGTGGGGGGAGTATGTGGGAATTGGTGGGTGGATGTGTGGGAAGTGGTGGGTGGAGTGTGGGAAGTGGTGGGTGGAGTGTGGTGGGAAGTGGTGGTGGAGTGTGTGGGAAGTGGTGGGTGGAGTGTGTGGAAGGGTGGGTGGAGTTGTGGGAATGGTGGGTGGAGTGTGTGGGAAGTGGTGGGTGGGGGTTGTGGAATGGGGGGTGGATAGTGGTGGGGGGAAAGTAGGGGGAAGGGAGGGGGGAGTGTGGGGAAGGGTGGTGGAGTTGTGGGAAGGGGGTGGGTGTTGGGAAAGGGAAGGTGGAGTGGTGGGTGGAGGTGTGTGGGAAGTGGTAGGTGGAGTGGTGTGGAAGTGGTAGGTGGAGTGTGTGGGAAGTGGTGGGTGGAGTGTGTGGGAGTGGTAGGGGAGTGTGTGGGAAGTGGTAGGTGGAGTGTGTGGGAAGTGGTTGGTGGAGTGTGTGGGAAAGTGGTGGGTGGAGTGTGTGGGAAGTGGGTGGGTGGAGTATGGGGGAAGTGGGTGGGTGGAGTTGTGGGAATTTGGTAGGTGGAGTTGTGGGAGTGGTGGTGGGTTGTGGGAAGTGGTGGGTGGGTGTGTGGGAAGGGGTTTAGGTGGAGTGTGTGGGAAGTGGGTTTGGAGTGTGTGGGAAGTGGTGGGTGGAGTGTGTGGGAGTGGTAGGTGGTGTTGTGGGAAGTGGTGGTGGAGTGTGTGGGAGTGGTGGGTGGAGTGTGTGGGAAGTGGTGGGTGGAGTTGTGTGAGGTGGAAGTGGTAGGTGGAGTTTGGGGAAGTGGTGGGGAGTATGTGGGAAGTGGTGGGTGGAGTGTGTGGGAAGTGGTGGTGGAGTGTGTGGGAAGTGGTGGGTGGATGGGATGGTGGGAAGTGGTGGGTGGAGTGTGTGGAATGGTGGGTGGAG
>CM054140.1:58716756-58731756 GCA_028751875.1 Rapana venosa | reverse complement strand
TCTTTTGTTTTCCAAACCATGTACTTGCAGTCAAGGCATCCTTCACCATTTTGGACTCGCCCTCTTTGCTTTGGCCTATATACTGTGTAGATCGGAACCTATTTTGGGTGTGATGCCTCACTAATGATTGCTACTAACCCTTGCCCTGTATGCAACAGAGACTTTTGTATCGCCTTTTGGTTGATTACGTATGCTGGCATACGTTCGAAACCTACAGGTTTGACGCCTTTTTGTTGGAAGGTATATCTTTTGATTCTTTACCTTGTGTATGTGTTGTAGTGTAGCCGCAGTAGAATTAAGTCTATTACAGTCCAGCCAGTGTTCTTTTGGAAGTAACGAATGAAAGAACTTGTATTGATGACAGGAAAACGTAACACGGCACTGACATGTGTCTTTTTAGGAGTTGCGAAAGTAGTGTGAATGTCTGAAGTCAATGTTGATTATATATCCAAAACATCATAGGCGTGTTTATGCTGAGAATGTCTTTCAGTCTGCGAAGCATCTTTTCCCTCCTCATGCTTATTTCTCACGTTGAAATTTTTACATTTCCCGTGAAAAGCAGCAGTTACTTTATCAAGATCGTCACAGATATACATGATTTTATGTATTTAAAATATTGTGTGTGTGTGTGTGTGTACAGAGCCATGAAGAAGATGGATCCACTGGCGGCCATTGGAGCCACAGGGGTGGCCAACAGGGAGAAACTGTCCAAGTGGTTCAGCGAATCCCGTCTGGATCCCAACGACCCTACCAACGCCGACCTCATGTATTTGCTGGGGGTAGGTCTGTCACATCAGGGGTGGGATAGCTCAGTGGTCCCCATGCCAAAGTCAGATGCGCTGGGCCTGACTGGTCAGGTGTTTATCGGCAGCACAGTGTATTTTTTCTCGTATGACAGACAACAATAGTTGCTGTCTGAGCATTCAATGAAGAAGGAGCTCAGTGGTCAGAGTATTCGCTCTCCCCAAACTAAGGTTAAGCTGCATTGAGCGTTGTTAACATTTGGATGGGTGACTGAATGCCTTGGCTTTAGTACCCCCCCCCCAACCCCCACCCCCTTTCTCCAGCCATAAATAAGTCCCTTCCATCTTTAGGAACAGGGAAGATAAAGCAGTGAAGGTGAGGAGGTGGGGACCATGCTCAAAATGCTGGCTCCTAGAGAAGCTGAGGTTTCTGACATCTCACTCCCCAATGACCGCATAGGTTATGAGATACCTTACTTTACTGGGTCTGTGTGATGTAGACATGCTATCTCAGGACTGTTGGTTATTAATGCTGATGGGCAGAAAGGTACTGTGATGTCAACTAGATGTTGTAACAGATCAAACATTCAGGGAGAAATGGAGTCTATGTTGACAGCTGATTTACCTCAGGATGGCAAATTATGATCAGTTTACCTCAAATTGAAAATAAAAGCCAAAATGAACGAATCAAAAATCCCAGAATCTTTAACTGTATATTTTTACACATTTGCATTTATATTTACTTATTTCCTATGATCAGGTCTTTTCTAAAAGGGGGGGTAAAAAAAGAGAAAAATTGAAGGTTGCCTTTGAGACAAGGGATTTGAAAACAGCCACACACACACACAAACTTCTCATCCAGTCTATCTTTTAAATCTCACAGTGATTCCCAGGGAGGATGAATGAATCAAGAGTGCATATTCTGGGTGACCCCCAGGGTGTTAGGCTTAGGAAGGCACAACAACAACAACAACAACAGCAGCAGAAGCAACAGCAACAAGACGGATGGGTGACTGAATGCCTTGGCTTCAGTAACCCCCCCCCTAACCCCAACCACCCTCCCCCAGCCACCATAAATGAGTACCTTCCATCTTTAGGGACAGGGAAGATAAAGCAGTAAAGGTGAGGAGGAGATGGGGACCACGCTAAAAAATTTGAAAATAATTCAAAACAGCAACAACAGCAGCAGCAACAACAGCAGCATAACAACAAACACAGCACACAACAGCAAACTCAACAACAACAGCAGAAGCAACAACAACAACAGTAACACAACAACACACAGACAGTACAACAACACAACAACACAGCAGCAAACAACAACAACAGCAGCAAACAGCAGCACAACAACAACAGCAGCAGCAACAACAAACAGCGCAGCAACAACAACAGCAACAACAAACAACAACAGCAACAACAACTTCAACAACACAGCAACAACAACAAACAACAACAAACATCACAACAAACAACAACAGCAACAACAACAACACGAACGGCATCACTCTTGGTTACAGATCAGAGGGGGAGAGCTGGGTGCGCGTGAATACTTCAGACTGGAGCAGCTGCAGGAGGAGTTTGACGTGGCCACAGAGGCGGACCTTGCCGCCAACCGACGCTTCCAGATGCTCACGCTGCGCGACCGCGAAGTGGCCGAGTTCAGGAACACCAAAATGATCGCTCCCTTCGAGCGGGAAATTCCCCGAGATGCCTTTGCGGTATGATGGGATGATTTTTTTTTTTGGGGGGGGGGGTTAATTTTTAAGGTTTTGTGTTGTTGTTTCTTTTTTTGAGGGGGAGGGAGTGCCTTTGTGGTATGATGTGATGATTTTTGTTTTTTTTGGTTATCTTTTAGTTGTTGTTCTTCTTCTTTTGGGGGAGAGGGGAGGTGAATGGGTTGTTTTTTTTTTTTTTGGGGGAGGGCTCATTTTTTGTGTGTTTTTTTTTCATTTGTAAAGTCCAGTTTACAACGGTGTGATTTTTGCATGTATATGCGAGGACATGTTTTGCCTACATGAGGTACATATTCTGACTCGGGGATTTTTTAATTCATTTGAAGGTCATTTGACGCAGGTGATGCTTTTGACAGTTTGATGAAGTGCATCGATCATTTTTAGTTATTTGAAGTGTCTTTGAGGAGCTTTGTCGTATATGAATTAAGCAAAATTTAATTTGTTAAGCTTTGAAACTTTACATTGAGATTGTCTTCTGCCGTGACGAGTTCTCGGTGTAACAAACCTGCACTCTCCATTAATGAAGGAAAAAAATCCTCTGAAGTTGGATTATGGATATTTAAGATTTGTTACCCTCTAAGTCTTCAGTAAATAGTTTGTGTGACTTCCATATCGTAGTGAGCTTTTCCTAATAATTTTCTATTCAGCAGAAATGATTTTTGACTGTTTGTTGTTGTTGTTGCTTTGGGTGGGGGTTGGAATTGATTGTTTTTTGTTGTTTTTAAATATATTTTGTTTGTAATTTGTGATGGTTGTGTGGAAAGGCTTGTGTTCATTTAGGCGCAAATGTGATTTCCATTGTTTGATTTGTTCTTCTTCTCTTCTTCTCTGATTTGCTTTTTACACCATGAAATGTGTTTGAGAGAAATAGTGACAAGTCCTTCCAGCTCCTCTTGTGGGCTGTACAGCTTGGTTTGCAGAGTTATCTCCATCAGCCACACAATCTTCCTTAGGTCGCTGAATAGCATGCACCTCTGAAGGATGTGTTTACCAGTCTGGTTTTCTTTGCCACAGACACACAGGGGAGATGGAACGAGTTTCAGCTTTGTGGATAATATGTGGTGATTTAGCCTGTTGTGCCCAGTGCGGAGTCTTAGGATTATGACTTGTTCTTCTCTTTTGAGATGGTGGTAGTCGTCCTTCTCTACTCTGGGTCAGGCCATTGGTTTGATGATTGTCTTGTTCGATTTGTTAAATTTGTTTTTATGTTGTTTATTTTTTTTAAACTGATCGGTGTGAAACAGGAATACGAGAAGAAGCAGAGGGAAGAGGAGCGACAGAAGGTGATGGATGACATAGAGGGTGTCCGACAGGCACACAGCAGATATGTTCAGAAGGTGGGTCATCATCTGTGTTCTTGATGTTATTTGAGAAATTAGTCATATTTTATGCTTTGGTGTATATATCTATATATATGGTGTGTGTGTGTGTGTGTGTGTTTGCATATATGTGGATTACTTGTTTAAATATGTGTGGGTGTTTGTGTTGTTGTGGCATGTTTAGGAGTGTATGCTAGTGCTTTAGATGTGTTTATCTGCAGGCATGTCTATATACATATGTTTCAAATATATTATTTATATCTCTGTGTTTGGAAATGTGAGCATAAAGCATTTTTGTGCAGAAAGCTGTGTGAAAGACCGAGTTTGTCTGTGTGTACTTGGAAGTAAAGTCTTATGTGTCTATATAAATCTGTGAGCACCGTATGACTGTGCACACTGTTGTTAGTCAACATTTCTCTGTATATCCTTTCTTCATTCCAGATCAGAGAACAAGTGATCATGAGGTTCCGGCTCGCTTCTCACCAGAAACGCTTGGAGGACATGGTGGTGGAGGAAGCGGTGCCCAACATTGCGTAAGTCCAAAATCAACTTAACCTTTTCCCTACGAGTAACCCGCTATAGGGTAACCAACCATCTACTTAACCCTTCCCTCCGTATCAACCAGCTACTGCGTTACGGTAGCACACAAAATGTGCATGTGTACTGAAAAAGAAGGGTTGTCTTCCTAGGGATAGTGTTAAGGCGCCTGGACTCTGCTAAAGTCCTTCGGATGAGACCATAAACCAAGGCATGCAGAACATCTTGCGCACACGTTAAATCCTGTTCCGCTTTTCGAAAGAGTAGGCCATTGTGTGCCGGTGGGAACAGATGACAAAATTTACAAAACGGCATACACACAGGGACTGGATGTAAAAAAGCACATGAGTGCTTATTCCATTATCCTCGATATAAAAGAATAAATAAAATTTTAAAAATAAATAATAAAATAATGTGAATAAAAGGAAAATCTCTTTACTGCAGGGTTTGTGGTCAGATTCATCAGTCTGAGACAGATTTTTTTTATCCAATTCTCGGGTACAGCTTGAGGTCACCATGTGATGAGGTTTGGGGATTTGCACATTTTTGGCTAACATGAATGGTTGCTGTTATTCTGATGTTGGAAGAAATGAATTGAACAGATTTGAAAATGACCACACATTTCCTGAAAGCGGGTTTTTGTGGGTTATTTGGGATTTTTAAATGTATTGTGTTTAACGTGATGTTTTGAGTGTTTGGCATATGTAATTGCGTTTGCGTGGGAAAGATGAAGAATTTAAAAACCATACACACAGGCTGGATGTAAAAAGTTGTGGTATATGTTTTAAAATAAAATTTTGAACTTTTATGTTTGAGCGTTGCATGTGTGTTCATGGATGTGTTACATTATTCTTTTATCGTTTTCGTGGAAAAAAGGCAATGTATGTGAAGAAAAAATGGGTTCAGATATTGAATGTTATGTAGTTTGTGTTTCTAGTTTGTTTCGGTATTTACTTTGTTTCTAAAGATTATAAATATGTATAGATGTATGCACACAGATACATAAACTTACACCCATTCTCTTTTTCTTTCTCATTCTCTTGCAGTTCATATACACACTTTCTCTACTCTCATCTTCTTCTCTATCTCCTCTCCTCTCTTTTTCTTTTTCTCTTTCTGTCCTAATTTGCACACACATAAATCAGTCACAAACACTGCTGCAATACACACCAACACACGGGACATGTAAAACCTGAGTTTTTCCTATCCCTCTTCATCATAATATATCAATAATTTTCCCCCACCTCTCTCTTGCCTTTTTTGTCTTTTATACACTGCACACCACACACATACATCAAACATAACACTAGACCAAACAACACACGAACACTTTAAACACACAAATCAAAACACACTACATCAAATCAACTACACTCACAACTCCCCATAGACAAACACACATTCAATTTAAATCATTTTTAGTGGATGACTTTAAACAAACCACACACAATACCAAATCCCATAGCACACGTCAACACACAATCCAACAGCCCACCTTCACACACATACACACACACTCACTCACACATATCCCCTCTCCCCACCCTCACCCCACACCCACCCACCCACACCTACACTACCACACCCCTTAATCATCACACACACACTCATAAACTCTCTCTCTCTCTCTCTCTCTCTGTTGAAACCCGTGTCCACAGCATGATAGGCATCAGCCTGCTGCGTCTGTCAGAGCCGCGCCGACCCCTGAAGCCCGTGCGCAAGGAGAGGAAGAAAGTGACGGCCCAGGCCATCAAGGGGGACGAGGTGCACATCCTGGTCAACATCATCCGCTCCACCAACATCCCTGTCCGCAGGCCTCACCACGGGTCAGTGTGCCGCTCCACGCCGCTTTTTTGGGAAGAGTAGGCCGTTAGGCCGTTGTTGTGTGCCGGTGGAAACGGATGACGAAATTTGCAAAAACACGCGGCATACACACGTTGGGGGACTGGATGTAAAAAAAAAATTTTTTTAAAGCGCATGAGCGCTTATTCCGTTATCCTCGATATAAAAGAATGAATGATGATAATAATGGGTGGGGGGAGGGGGGGTTCCTTGTTTAGTTTGTTTTAGAAAGGAGAAAAAAAAAATGTTGAATAGTAATGATGATAAAGAAAACCCCATGTTGAATGGAGAAATGTGGGGATTTTTTTCTGTTCATGTTCGGCCACACGTTCATATTTTGTAATTTGCCCATTTTTTATGTCTTTTTTGGCTTTTTTCTTTTCTTGTTTAAAAAAAAACAACCTTTTATACTACTGTAAGTCACAGCAGATTTCTCTGCGTGAAATTCGGGCTGCTCTCCCCGGGGAGAGCGCGTCGCCACAAGAGTAGTGCCACCCATTTTTTTTCTTTCTTCTGTCTGCAACTGTATTTGTTTCCCTATCAGATTGCCTTTTTTTCTACAGAATTTTGCCAGGGACAACTCTCTTGTTGCCGTGGGTTCTTTTACATGCGCTAAATAATTATGTGTAACACACAGGACCTCAGTTTATCGTCTCATCCGAAAGACTAGTACTCAGACCACCACTCATGGTCTAATGGATGGGGGGAAAGTTTGGGGTTTAAACAGAATTCGAACCACCGCACACTTTTGACCAGGACTTTTCACTTTCTAGGCAGGCACATAACCACTAGACCACCGATCTTTTCTCGTCTTAACTCTCAACAGTTTTTGAGGATGGGTGGTGTTATTTTTGTTTGTTTGTTTGTTTATGTGAGGTTTTTTAGCAACAACCATGCAGTGATATTAAAATGCTCATAAAGTGTAAGTTATGGACCAAAGTTCATGTGTTATATAATAATAATGTGTTATATAATAATAATAATGTGCATAGTACCTTTTAAAATATTTCCCAATAACTGTATTTCCCAAAAAACGCCCATTGATCACTGGTGACAAAATATGCAAGCTAAAGACAGTAATTAATTACAAGATGGAATTTTGAAATCTAGCTAAGAACAGTGCACTATGTATCAATGGTGCTGCCAGTTCTTGACATTGTGATTTCCTTCTTTTTTCTTTTCTTTTTTTTTCTCAAATGTAGAATCTTTGCATGTGAACTTGCCTGTTTTTGTAATATTTGATATTTTTAAAATATTTTATTTTATACCACTTTAAGTCATGAGATTTCTCTACGTGAAATTCGGGCTGCTCTCCCCTGTTATTTGAGTGAATAGTTCCCATATTTTGTTCAGGATTATTGAGCGTCATCTAATCAGCAGACTATTATTGTTGTTGTTGTTGTTTTTGTTGTCTTCTTCATAGTGCTGCTAGTGGAGGGACAACAACTCGAGAGCTGGACCGAAAACCCACAGTCAGAAATATCACAGGAGAGGTATGTTGTATGTTGTTGTGCATTCCCCAGCTTTACACCCTGGGGTCGCCCAGAACACGCACTCTTGACTCCCTCATCATCCCACCTGGGAAACACAGTGAGATTGGAAGTACACCGAATGAGAAGTTTGCCTGTATGACTCTTTTCGAGTACCTCGCCATATAGGCAGCCCTACTCCGACTTCAGAGGATTTTTTTTTATCCTTTTGAAGGAGAGTGCAGGTTGTTATGTTAAGAACTTGTGGCTGAAGGCAATCTCAACACAACATAATTTTGAAATGTTGTAAAAAAAGTATAGTATGTTCTTTCGAGCCAGAAGGCCCATAGAGCAGGAGCTTATCCCGGTTTTTGTAGCGTTAAGCGAACTGATGGTTTTTCACCACCCCTGTGACAGGACGCTAGTCTGTCGCCAGATACTTCCCCAGCAGAGCTGGTACCCACTTGTACACCTGGGTGGAGTGAGGAAAATAGGAGTAAAGTGTCTTTCCCAAGGACACAACACCGAGCCGAGCGGGAAATGTTGTAAAAGGTTTCTTGTAAATATTCAGAATAGTGCTGCGCAACAGTATCACACATGTGGGCAAATGCAGTATAGCAGCATAGCACAGAATCCTAAAACAGGAGAAAGGATATCACAATACTCATCATACAAGCAGTTTCATTTTGTTGTTGTTGTTGTTGTCTGAAGAGAACTCTTGTATTTTGCTTTAGTCGTTATTTATCTATCAACGTGTGTCCTGTTTGAAATATGTTTGCGTTGCGGAATGAGTGAGCTTTATAGTATGAGTTCTTTCACAAGCCCATATCTTCTGATTCTAATAGTACTGTTAAATTGCATGAACCCCTAAGGGTGGTTTTTTTGTTGAAATCAGATACAGCTTAGTGAAACTTATCGTAAATGACAAATTGTGATTGCTGATCATCACACATTACTATAGTGCACTTTGGCACAGCACAATAAACCACCACATAACACAGTATATCACAGTGCTGCAAAGTGATCTACTGTGCAGTGTGGCAAAGGGTAGTAGAGAGTTCGAACATATGAACCCTCACAACAGTATAATGCAGCACAAAGCAAGAAGTATACTTCAGTTCAGTTTTTTTCTACAGAGGCTTCTTTGCAAACAGAGCATTCCAAATACCTACTCCACATCTACAAAAAATCAACATAAGAAGCTGTATGAACACAGGGTTATAGCACAACTAACCCAACACAGCACTATAGTTATTTCATTTGGCCCATATGTGTTAATGTGTCTGCACTTTTTTAGGCTACTTCAAGGTTAAAGCATTATAGAAGTTTCCACATATCTCTACGTAACATTTTAGCACATCACTGACCAGAATATTATAAACAACAAAAGAACAGAACAGCAAAACATAGCAGAGCAGAACACAGAAGAACTCAACATAAGTAACAATTTAGATAATAGAACACAACAGACCTAAACACAATCAACTATAAAGATTTGTCGTCTGTTATTTTCTTTCATTCAGTGCCTGATAATGTTAACAGAGCAAACCACAATAACAAACACGACAATAATAATTCATTATTGTTTTGTCCTTTTTTTTTTTCATGTAGTGACATCTTATGCAACATCATGATTGAAAATGCGAAATTTTTTGTTTTTCTTTTTTTTGAATAAACAATTGTGTATTGTTTTGCAGACGCTGGTCCACCCATACGTGGAGGTGATGTTTCAGCGTAACACTGTGCGCACCAGTGCAGGGGAGGGTCCCAACCCCAGCTTCAACGAAGAACTGGAACTGCCGCTCAAGTGAGATCTTGATGCAGTGGATTTTTTGTTTGTTTGTTGTCATATGATTTTCTTTCTTTCCTTCCTGTCCTTTTGTGTTGTTGTTGTGTGGTTTTTTTGTGGGGGTTACATTTTTGTCTGTACGCTTTCTGTTCTGTTTTGCTCTCTTGTGTGTGTGTGTTTTGTATTCAGGCACCTGTATATCTGTCTTGTGTTTTGCTTTTCTCTCTCTCTCTCTCTGCTTTTTTTCTGTCTGTTTCTGTCTGTCTCTCTCTCTCTCTCTTTGTCTCTCTCTCTCTGTCTCTGTCTCTCTTTGTCTCTCTTCTCTGTCTCTGTCTCTCTCCCTCCCTCTCCCTTTCTCTCTCTTGCTTCTTTTTCTCTGGGTTTTTTTTTCTTCTTTTTGTTTTCTTCATTAGTTCTCCTCTCAACCTTTTTCCCCACTCTATTTTTCTCTGTCACTCATCATTCTTGGTAAAACATAGATACTTGTTGACACATTTTGCTAACCTTATTCTTTATTTTTCTGGATTACTTCCAAACAATGTGAAATCTGACCCCCCCCCCCCCCCCAATCCCCCTCCACCCGCCCCCCCCCCAAAAAAAAATTCTGGTACATTTATATAGACACTGACCATCAGTTTCCGTAATAGTGAACCGCTTGTTTGTCTGTACTGTATGTTCTGTTTCAAGTTGTGTTTTTTGTAGTTCAGCCTTTTTTTCCCCCCCTGTCCAGGGCCCCCAATGATGACTTCTCTCCCAACACCCTGCAGAGCATCCAAGACAGTATTTACCTCAACCTGTTTGATGAGGTGGTGGTCGATGTTCTAGAGGTCAGTGGTCACTTCAGATATGTTTGATGGGCGCTATAGTCAAGTGGTTTAAGGGATGTGAGGGAAAGATATCTTGGTTTTAAGTTGAGAAAGGAAGAAAAAACCAAAGAAAAATTTAAAAAAAGAGAAAAAAGGTTCTGGTCTTTTTGACCTATGAAGAGAGACGTGTAAAACACACAAGGAAAAACAAAAAAAGAAAAAAAAGATTTGCTTGCAACTGAGGCCAAAAGAAAAAGTATAAATGTAGTCGTGTACATGAATCTGTTAGATGATGTGGTTGTTGATACTCTAGAAGTAAGTCGCTAGCTTTGATTAATATTTTCTGTGAAGAAACAATACATGTGAAAACATTTATGATGTTGTTATGGTATTTACCTTTACTTGTTTGATGAAAAGTTGTTGACATCAAGTAAATTTCCATCTTTGATTAAGATCGTAATCAGAAATATGAAATCTATTGTAATTGATACAATTTCAAAATTTGTGCAGAGCTGACTCTATAGTGCTTACTAGGGGATAATCATGAATGCATAGTCAACAGAAATTGTTATGCTATGGAAAGTTCTGCAAAGCTTACTTTACAGTATAGTTAACTTTTTATTATTTTGGTCAGGATGAACGTGAGCGTGAGACAGCAGTGCATCAGAGGCTGGAGAAGAAGTGGCTGGGCAACATCAGAATCCCCTTCTCCACCATCTACCTGAACGGAAAGGTGAGTGTGCCTGTCTGCATGTCTTTGCTTTAAAGCACTTCCAAAGCCCAGTCTATTTTTCTTTCTGGTGTTGATCCGGTTTTGTATCCTAAGGCGCATGTACTCCTTAGTGGGGATAAAAAGAAGTGGATTGGTAAAAAAAAAACCTCGACAGATTGTAAAAAGGGTCGCTTTCGTGGAGAGCTTAATTCATGCGTTAATGGGAAATTCTAATCAGTTTGTGAAGCCAGTGGGCAGGCTGGGTCTTTTACCCCAATGTCGTAGAGCGCTAAGGCAGGGCTACATAATATGGCTGTGAACTGTTTTGAAAAGATTTGAGGGTTGTTTTTTTTTAAAATTTGTAAAGGCTTAAGATACTTTTTATAGATAATCATGATATCAGAATACCCCCGAGGGGATGCCGGGGGCCTATCAGTATAAATAGCATCCCCACATTCTGGAAATTCTGTGCTAGAAATTTCCTCTTTTCTATCACTCTCTTTGTTTCTGCCTTGTTCCTTTTCTTCCTGTCACCTCCTTCTTGTCTATTTTCTGCCTTCTTGGTCCATTCTCCTGCCTTTTTTCCAGAAAGAACTTAAAAGGTAACTATTCTCTCTTGTGCTGAAGTCAGATGCGCTGGGCCTGACTTGTCAGGCGCTTAACGACAGCGTGACGCATTTTTGCTCATATAACAGACAACAATAGTTGCTGTCTGAGCGTTCGACAAAAAGAAAAAATGATATCAGAATACATACCAGATAATTCTCATGTTGGTAATTTATTTTCCTTTTTTAAAAATATTTTACAGCAAAAGTAAACTTTCTTAATCAGTAGTTTACCATGTTATATGACATTGTGCAGCTTCAATTCCTTAATTCACCAATCAACACACGCGCAGATGCACACTATTCTAGTTTTGGCACAAATCCAACATCACAACAGTATTGCATTCATGAAAAAAAAAAATTACAATAAAAATGTTTTGTTTGTTTAAAGTATTGCATTCATTTTTTTTTTCTTCTTTATTTCTTTTCTCGGCAGATTGACGGCACCTTCCGCATCAACACTCCCTCGGTGATGCTGGGCTACACATACGACGCGGGACAGATGATGGGGGACGAGGACAGGGACATGCCTGTCGGCCAGAGGGACGACTCCACCTACCTCAGCCTCTTCATCACCATCGAGCCCCCTCTCATCCAGCCGGAGCCTGTCCGAGAACGGGTAAGCTTTTGAAGTCTTCCTCGCGTCCCCGAAGACACAATGCGGCTGCCTTCATGGTAAAAAAACAGCCACGGCACACACATCCAGCAGAACTCGGTCAAAGTTCCAGAGAACTTTTTGAATGATTTAGGGGAGAATGCAAGGGGGGGGGGGGGGGGGGGGGGAGCTGGAGAAGATGAGAAAGAATAGTAGTAAAGGAGTAAAGTAAAGGAGTCCCATAACCTATAAGGTCGTAGGGGAGCGAGGCGTCAGAGACCTCACTTCTCTAGGGCCAGCATATTGAGGGCGGGGCGCCCATCTCCTCTCCCTCGCTGCATTACCTTCCCTGACCCTAAAGAGGGCAGGTACCCATTTACAGCTGGGTGAACTGGGAGAACTGTACTGAAGCCAAGGCGCGCAAACGGTCACCCATCCAAGTGGTAACCACGCTCGACGCTGCTTAACTTGGCTGGGGGAAAGCGAGTGCTCCGACCACTGAGCTATCCCGTCCTGAGAATAGAAAGGAGAGAAAAAGTGTGGTGGGAGGATGTGGAGGGGGTTGAAGGCAGGAGGGGAGAATGAAAACTGCAATAGGTAAGCTGCTTGAAACAGGACAAATATTTTTATGTGGTATGGGGTTTTTTGGTGGGAAGTACTGTCTTTGCACAAGTTATTTTGTATCGGTTGTGTTTTTCTGTATTTATAAAATATTGTCCTTTAGTCATTTGGAATGGATATTTTGCAATAGGTAAGCTGCTTGAAACAGGACAAATATTTGTATATGGTTAGTGTTTTTTTGGTGGGAAGTACTGTCTTTGCACAAGTTATTTTGTATCGGTTGTGTTTTTCTGTATTATGTATAAAATATTGTACTTTAGTCATTTGGAATGGATATTTTGAAGGTGGTGATCAGTCGTCATGCCATGGGTTTTGTTTCTCTGTTTTAGGTTTGTTTTGGGGGTTTAATTGTGGTATACCTACTTTTAAAGCAGAAAAAGTGTTTGCGTCTTTTTCCTTGTTTACTTTTTTTTTTATGTTGCAAATTCAAAACAGATTTACATGAAATTCATGTCGTTTTATACTGGGCCATATCTTTAAGAATTCTTCAAAATGTATAGTACGTCATTGATAACAGCAGGTCATGAAGAAACAGAAACAAGTCTTCTCTCTTCAAACAGCTGCGTAATTCTTGTCATTTTATACTGGTCCATATCTTTAAGAATTCTCCAGAATGTATACATCATTCATAACAAAGGGGGGGGGGGGGAACAGGATGGCCTGGTGGTTAGAGTGATGTACTCATGATCTATCTGCTGACCTGGGTTTGAATCTCATTCAAGTGGATTTTACCTCTGCAATTAACATCAGTGCTGACTCCCCCCCCCCCCCCCCCCCACTCCCTAAAAGTCCTTCAGATGAGACTATAAACCAAGGTCCCATGTGTGAACGGACGCAGAACATCTTGCGCTAAAACCCATTCCATTTTTTGGAAGAGTAGACCATTCTGTGTCAGTGGGAATGGATGACGAAATTCACAAAACTGCATACACACGGGGACTGGATGTTAAAAAAAAAAAGCATACGAGCGCTTATTCCATTATCCTCGAAATAAAAAATCAAAATAAAAATAAATAAAAAATCAAACAGAAACAGTCTTTTCTTTCTCTCTCTCTCTCTCTCTCTCTCTCTCTCTCTCTCTCTCTCTCTCTCTCTCTCTCTCTCTCTCTCTCTCTCTCTCTCTCTCTCCCTCCCTCCCCCTACAGCTGTGCAGTTTCTTCTTTTCACTCACCATGGACTTGCTCCTTCTTTTTTTTTTGGTCTTTTTCTGTTAACAGTTTGACACCAACGAGGACGAAAAGCTGATGCAGTACGCAGAGCGTTGGCAGGGCGAACTGCAAGCCATGCACCCCAAACGGCACTACAAGACGTCCGTCATCGACGTCAACGGCAAAAACGTCTTCCTCACCCGCTACTTCAAAGCTCTCAAACCTCCACCAGAGGTCGCTGAAAAACCGATTGTGAGTGTAGTTTTGGTTTGTTGTGGTTTTGTTTTTATTTTTGTTGCAGAAAAAAATATGCAGTAATGATTATGTTGTTGTGTAGATATGCAGGGCAGGATTTATGTGAAAGTAAAAGACATGAAAGCAGCCGCACGTACATATGTACTTGTGTGAGAGCGGGCGTGCGTGTGCACACACACACATACGTACACACGCATGCATGCGCACGCACACACACACACACGCGCGCACACACACACACGCATGCACACATACACATGCACGCACGCACGCATGTGTTTATGCACACATAAGCAACATGAACAAAAACATATAGCTACATGCACATCATCATCATCATTAACCATTACACCAAGTGGTGTGTAGGGCAGCAACAAAGCGCTTCCACTCCTGCCTATCCTGGGCCAACCTAGTCACTGATCCCCAAGAGTACTGCATGGCCTTCATCTCACTTTGTACAGTCCTCCTCCACGTTGCTTTTGGTCTTCCTTTCTTTCTCCTTCCTTCTGGGGTCCAGTGCAATGCTGTTCTTGTGATTGGCTGTGGGTCTCTTCAGAGGATGTGCCCAATCCACTTCCACCGTCGTCTGGTGATGATGGTTCCCATGTCTTTTTGCCTGCATCTCCGTAGTAGGTCTTCATTGGAGATCTTCTCTGGCCAAAAGATCTGGAGGATTCTTCGGAAGCATACGGTGTGAAAGGATCGAAGTTTGGTAAGATCCGCTTCCGTCATCCTCCAGCACTCAAAACTGTACAGGAGCGTAGATACAACACAGCTCTGGCATAGCTTCAGCTTGGAGCTATATGCACACATACATACTTATTCA
>CM054140.1:58671756-58711756 GCA_028751875.1 Rapana venosa | reverse complement strand
ACACGAGTGCCATACAGTGCAGAATACAGTGCAGAAAGACACTACCACATGACACATGTCAGCATGTCAAAAATACTTGAAAAATACTTGTAGTATTTGGGGTAAAGACATCTTAACAATATATGAAGATATTTGAAAAGCCCTTCGGATGAGACTATAAACCAAGGCCCCATGTGTGAACACACGCAGAACATCTTGCGCACATGTTAAATCCTGTTCCACTTTTCGTAAGAGTAGGCCATTGTGTGCCTGTGGGAACAGATGACAAAATTTACAAAACCGCATACACACGGGGACTGGATGTAAAAAAAGCACACAAGTGCTTATTCCATTATTCTCGATATAAAAGAATCAAATCAAATAAAAAGAAATAAACATTACAATTGTATACAATACAGATATATATATGCACAACACAATACAATACAAACATATATGTAAAAAAATCACATGAGTGCTTATTCCATTATCCTCGATATAAAAAATTTTTTTTTTTTAAAAAGGTCATCTGAGCGCTTTGATTTGTTGCTTTACAAGATTCAGCACTATATAAATTCCATACATTATTATTATTATTATTATTTTTGTTATATATGCACAACACAACAAAGACGAGACAAAACAGTGCAGTACAGTGTTGCCAGTAAGTGTCTGTGGTCTCCCTGTGTCTGTGCCCACAGATCTGGGCCAACGTGCACCAGTACGACAAACCCTCGCAGATGGACTTCAACGTCAACAGCTCGGCCTCCTGGAGACCTTTCTTCAGTCGCAGCAACCCCAGCCCTGGCCTGGGCACCATACAGGTCTGCGTTTTGAGGGGGGTGGTGGTGGTGTGTGTATGTGTGGGGGCTGCGTGTGTGTGAGTGGGGTGGTGGTGGTGAGTGTATGGGGGGTATGTGAGTGTGGGGTGATGGTGGTGGGGAGAGGGGGAGGGGGGGTATTTTTCTCTTTTTCCATCCGTTCCTCCCGGCACACTATGGCTTGCTCTTCCAAAAGGAAGAATGGGGTTTTAGCATGTGCGCAAGATGTTCCGCGTGTGTTTACGCACAGGACCTTAGTTTATCAAAGCCTCATCCTAAGGGCTTTCATGAATGGGAGTGGAGACATCGCTGATGTTAACTCCGGGCTGAAAATCCATCTTGAATGGGTGTCTTGGTGGTAGCTTGAACCCAAGCCATCAGATCATGATTACAAAGCTCTAACCACAAGGCTTTCCCAATCCTCGCACCTGATGTTATTTCTTTTCATAAGATTACACACACACACAAAATAAGTTGCCTTGATTCTTGAATCTGTTTCACACGGACGTTAAATGTGCTGGGCTTGACTTACCAGGCGCTTAACGGCAACACAGCAACTCAATTTTCACTCGTACGACAAACAACAGTAGTCGCTGTCTGAGCGTTTGATGATGATGATGATGATGACAAGCACGAGGCAAAGAGAACGAGAAGAAAGGCTGCAGACCAGGCAGACAGGCCAGCGTCAGACTTCTTCTGTGCCCTCTGCTATATAGGGAGTAGGGACTGCCATTCCTGTGTCAGACTGGCCAGCCACCCCTGACGCTGTACCAGAAACGAACACTTAAGAGTGCAACTCCGTAGTCTTCCAAGACTGAAGGACGCCTATGTCTGTGTGATGACCAGTCTGTTTTTGTCGCAGCCTGAGGCGCTGATCTACCATCCGGCAGACAAAGGCTATGTGCTGGACCTGCAGGAGAAGATTGAGCAGATGCTGAAGAACAAGATCATGGAGTGGAGGAGCCGATACATCACCCGCTGGAACAGACACTGCACACAAATCATGCGCCGGCTGCTGCCTAAGTGAGTTTGGCTTGTTTTGTGTGTGTGTGTGTTGTGTGTGTGTGTGTGTATGTGTGTGTGTATGTGTGTGTGTGTGTATGTGTGCTGTTGGGATTTAAAAAAAATTTTCTTCTTTTATATCGAGGATAATAGAATAAGCACTTATGTGCTTTTTTACATCCAGTCCCCGTGTGTATGCGGTTTTGTCAATTCTGTCATCTGTTCCCACCAGCACACAATGGCCTACTCTTACAAAAAGCGGAACAGGATTTAACGTGTGCGCAAGTTCTGCGTGCGTTCGCACACGGTGCCTCGGTTTATAGTCTCATCCGAAGGATAAAAGAGAGAGAGAAAGAGAGTGAGAGTGAGCATGTGTGTGAGCATGTGTGTGTATGTGTGTGTGTATCTATGTATGTGTGTGTATGTATGCACACATTGGTGCACTTGTACATAGATATCCAAGAGTTAAAATCAGTAAGAAGAAGGAAGCAACAAGTCTTCCAAAGAAAATCGACCTTTAAAAACCCAGCCTCTTTCAACTAATACTCTCCATGTTAAAAAAAAATAAAAATTTTTAAACCCACACGAGTTATCACTGCCTACAAACCCAGACCACAATTATCATCACTGTTCATGTGTCATGGTCATCATAGGCTGGAAGAAAACTGTGGACGTGCCATCGACCAGCAGGACTTGGCTGAACTGGAAGATTCCTTCAAAACGTACAAGGTAAGCTAAGCCATGAGGATTTTTTTGTTTTTCTTGTTTTTCGTTTTTTGGGTGTATATGTGGGTTTTTTGGTAGTTTTTTTTTGGGGGGGTGGGGTGGTGGTTATTTTTTGGGGGGTCTACCCAAACCCAAAATGAGAAATGTATTGAACTGTTAGGTGTCAAGAACTCAAGGAATATGCCCCCAGAGTAAATCTGGATCCTGCACAAGTTACGTGGATTGGTGATCTTATTCATCCTGCTGTTTTGGGGTTTGGCCGATTGGGAGATTTTGCATGCGACCGTTTTTTGCCCACCACGAGGGTAGCCACATTGTGACTTTTGGGGATGTATGCTGGGTAAGTGCATGTTTCTGTGACCCACTGAATGCTGACACGAATTAACTGGTTTGTTAACGCGCATATGTGATCTTCTGCATGTGTATATGCACACACAAAATGAAAGCACTGGCAGGTCCCCACTTAATAATAATAATAATAAATGGAACTTATATAGCGCTATATCTTGCAAAGACAAATCAAAGCGCATGCATTCAACCACACACACAAATGAAGTTGAACACTTGAAGTTGACCTGGGAGATCGTAAAAAACACCCCACCCCAAATTCACCAGACGTCATCGCCAAGATTTGAACCCACAACTTCTTGAACTCGTGGGATTAAAGTCAAGAGGGTCTAAACCACTCGGCTGTAGCGTCCGTCATTTGTTGTGTCAAATAAGCCTACATGACTTAGATGGCAATAAAATATTCTGAATCTGAATCTACACGACTTAGATGGTAATAAAATATTCTGAATCTGTGTGTGGTTGATTGATTGCAGGTGTCTGGTTTCCCCATCAACGTGCCTTTCGTGGACCTGAAGACCATAGTGGAGGCTGTGTTCTCCACAGGCGTGCACAGTCAGGAGACCAGTGACATCGAGTTTGCCCTGGCTGTGTACGTGCACGGCTATGCCGACAACGTCCTGTCCATCTGGATCTACGTCGCCTCCCTGGTCAGGCTGCGATGAACGCTAGGGGTATCTCGTGGATGAGATTGAAGTCAAAAGTGTCTTGAGCTTGTGGAGTTTCTGGAAGCACGTGTTGAAAGTTGTGTGGACGAAAGGATGGTTAAAAGAAGTTGATTGAAGTGTTAGGCTTGTAATGTCTCGTTTGGTTGCTGAGCATGGGAAAATGTGAACGTTCATTTACATTTGATATTTGTTTATCTTGATATTTGTGGACGGTTGCATGCGTGTGAATCATTTGAATGCAAGCGCTTTGATTTGTTTACTTGCAAGATTCAGCACCATATAAATCCCATACATTATTATTATTATTTTATTATGATACAGGTCACAGCAAGACTAGAATTGTGATATCAGTGATTTGCTGAAGAACTCCCAAAGACTGAAAGTTGATCAACTCTGAAACATTGTTCGAAAGAAAATCACTTTTATGGCTTGCCTGGAAAAGGTGAAAGTGAGGATTGTTATATTTACTCCTCGAAGGGTTTTTCAGTCATTTATTTTCATCAAGAAAATGGCAGTTGTGGGTAGTTTGGGGGGTTTGGTCATTAGTACTTAATTCAAGCTGTTTGAGGTTTTTTTACTATGTTTGAGGGTGGGTTTTTTTGTAATGCATGAAGAGTTGGTTGTTGTTTTTCTTTTAATGCATTCATATTGCAGCATTCTCAGGCTTACTCACTTAATCTTTCTTTCTCTCTCTCTCTCTCCTCCTCTCTCTCTCTCTCTCTCTCTCTCTTTCTTCTTCTCTTCTCCTCTCTCTCTCTCTCCTCTCCTCTCTCACAACACTTTCAAATTTGATGAAATACAAATAATGTAGAAACTATGGGTTTTGACTCGATTCCCATCATTCTTGCAGCTCGCTACAATCTGTTTGATGTACAGACCCAAAAGATATGCCAAGACTTGAGTGTCATGTCTTTGTAAAGAGACCTCAGTTTGATGTGGGGACACATGATAAACATAGCAGAAATTGCAATGTAGAGATACAAAGATGTACATATATACTTAATGTGTGTGTGTTTATTTTTTTATTTATTCTTTTATTTTGAGGGTAATGGAATAAGCACTCATGTGCTTTTTTACATCCAATCCCCATGTGTATGCAGTTTTGTCAATTTTGTGATCCGTTCCCACCGGCACACAATGACCTACTCTTCCGAAAAGCGGAACTGGTTTTTAACATGTGCACAAGATGTTCTTTGTTTGTGTTTGTGTGTGCATGCGTGCGTGCATGTGTGTGTGTATGTGAATGAGTGAGAGTGCATGGAAGCACGTGAATATTTATGTGTTTGCTTGTTTTTATTTACTTCTAAGCCAATTCAGAAGATATGACTGTTCGGGAGAGAAATTCCCCTGCTTGTTATTCAAATCTCATGAGAAAGCAAGGGTTTTTTTGGATTGTTTTTGCTTTGCTTGGTTGGATGTTTATTTTTGTTTCTTTGTTGGTTTTTTAGGACAATATTAATTTTTGCACTGCCTTTATCTGTGATTCTTGGTGCAGATAATGTTATGTGATACAGTGTTGTAATACAACTTCATGTATATATTTTGTTTCCTGCATATTACATGAAATATCAGTACATAAAGTTAATCTCTTTTCCGTCCAGAAAAGTACTTCAATATAAACTGTGTTAATAGTTGTTTTGCTGTCTGTGATATGAAAACTTGAATATTAAGAATTTATTACTCCACCAGTTGATGTTTAACTGTTTGATTTTTAGATAAAATGTTATAAATTTATCATTCCAGCTGTTGATGTTTGAATTTATAATTTTTTTTCCTTGTTCATGTTGCATTTTCATTTTAGAAGGAAACTGTTCCTTTATGTTATATGTAGGCACATATCAATATCTTAAATTATTGACCAAGTTTAAAAATGTACATGCATATCTCTACCTTGAATTATTAATGGAATCTTAGAATGTGTTGAGGTTATCATGTAAATTAATAAAAATGTGAAAAATTCTCCCATTTTTTGTGAAGGTTATTGAGACGTGTACTTGTTCAAACAACAAAATACATATCATATGTTGACTGTTAGCTATGCTGTGATGTACCTTCTGCATTCCCTTCTATATTGGGCAGGATGCATAGTGTCTGGTCTTCTCCTGTACTTGTAACTCTGCAGGAAAGTCTGCCTGTTGGCCTCAGTCGACAGATTGCAACTTCAGAGCAGCTCATAACTAGTCTAGCCTGTGACTCTTCTTGGTGGAGAATGTGGAGGACTAGTTGTTATTGCACTGGTCATCTTTGTGTGTGTGCATGCTTGTGTGTGTGTGCATGTATGCATGCATGCTTGTGTGTGCGTGTGTGTGGGAGTGGGTGGGCAGTGTGGTTAAGTGCATGCGAGCATATGTGTAATGGTACCACCACAGCTTTTGCATTGATTGGATTAGACATCACCAATAAACGTTATCATTATAGGGACATCGGACGCACACTTGCACACATACCCACACATACATATACATACAGAATGTGGCTACCTTAATGGTGGGCAAACAGTTGTGTACACAAACTTTTACCATTGATTAACCTCAGAGCTCTAGCCAAGGAGTGCACAGAGACAGACAGAGGGAGAAAGAGAGAGATACATTCATGCTCAAAATCCTAACATATAAAGGTAAAGGTGTCCCATAACCTATGTGGTTGTAGGGGAGTGTGGCATCAGAGACCTCAACTTCTCCAGGGGCCAGCATATTGAGGGCGGCGCCCATCTCTTCTCCCTCACTGCTTTATCTTCCCTGACCCTAAAGAGGGCAGGTACCCGTTTACAACTGGGGGGACTGCACTGAAGCCAGGACGCGCAAACAGTCACCCATCCAAGTGGTAACCACGCTTGATGCTGCTTAACCTTAGCTGGGGGGAAGCAAGTGCTCTGACCACTGAGCTATCCTGTCCCCCTCCTAACATACAGTTAACAGTTATGAAGGGTGGACAGGTTCTCAGCATGATCAGAGCAGGCAACAGGCCAGCACTCCGTCTCTGACATGAACCTTCAGCCACTCCAACAAGGAAACCACAGTGAATCTTGACTTGACATCTCCGTAGAGCCACTGCACCTGACATTGTTCAGACAGTGTGTCGGGGTCAAGTTGAACCTGGTGGAGCCCACCCTTATCCAGATAGCAAGGTGCATGCTGGGTATGTTCATGTCGCTTTTCCCGCTGTGCACAATTGCTTTTTTTTTATGCATGGCTGATGGATTTTTATCATTTTTCACAAGATGTTCTACATGTCTTTCCACAGGAGAGCTTGGTTTACAGTCTCATCTGAAGGATTTGTTAGGGTCAGGAGGTATCGTTTCTGTTAACACTGGGGAGGAAAAATAGTTCTCTCAAACTCTACAGAGACTCAAACGTGCCATTTCAGTTACTATCAGACAATGAGTATGACCCCCTAACCAGTAGTTTCTCCTGCCCCCACCCCTACTCCCCTTCCCAACCAGTCTCAGTGTATTTACAGATCTCTTATGCTCACCTCAGAAACTACAACCATAACTACTCTTCTTTGGATATGTGAAGATGAGACCGCATGCATATTCCACCTCTCTAGCTTGTGTGCTCATGCAGGCATATACACTTGTGCATGCCCACCTACACACACATGCGCACATGCATGCACACACACACATTCTCTACATGTGACATAATGTTATATACATCTTCATCATTATTTTTTTTTTTATGTCTAATATCACTTTATATTCAACCTCAGAATACTATGTGAGCGGTACCTTCAACATCAACAAGACCTTTACCACGTATTTATCGATTTTAAGAAGGCATTTGACAGGGTGTGGCATGCAGCTTTGTGGGCAACCATGAATTTGTACAGCATCAATGCAAACCTGATCAGAGTCATCAAACAGCTGTACAGCGAGGCCACCAGTGCAGTGTACTACAACAACAACATTGGAGAATGGTTTCGAACAACAGTTGGAGTAAGGCAGGGCTGTCTACTCTCACCCACTCTTTTCAACATCTTCCTTGAGAGAATCATGGCTGATGCACTGGAACATCATGAAGGATCAGTCAGCATTGGTGGCAGAACGATCACAAACCTCCGCTTCGCAGATGACATTGATGGAATAGCAGGATCAGAAAAAGAGCTTGCCAGCCTAACAGAACACTTGGATAAGGCCTCCAAAACATACGGCATGGAAATCAGTGCAGAGAAGACCAAACTGATGACTAATAACACCAACGGCATTAGCACTGATATCAGGGTTAATGACCAGAAACTGGAAACAGTTCAAAGCTTCAAGTACCTGGGAGCCATTGTATCCGACCAGGGATCCAAGCCAGAAGTAGTATGCAGGACTGCACAGACAATAACAGCTTTGTCAAAACTAAACACCATCTGGAGAGACAAGAATATCTCACTTATCTCCAAGATCAGACTAATGCGCTCCCTTGTCATATCCATATTTCTGTATGCCTGTGAATCATGGACCCTGACTGCAGATTTGGAGAGAAGAGTACAGGCAGTGGAGATGAGATGCTTTCGGAGACTCCTTGGCATCTCCTACAAATACCACATAAGCAACGAAAGCGTGCATAACAGAATCCAGCAAACCATTGGACCCTATGAGAACCTTCTAACGATCGTGAAAAAGCGTAAACTTAAGTGGTATGGGCATGTCACAAGATCCCAAGGAATTACAAAGACAGTTTTGCAAGGCACTGTCCAAGGAGGAAGAAGAAGAGGCAGACCAAGGAAGAGCTGGGAGGATAACATCAGTGAATGGACAGGCCTAGAACTCAACAAAACCCTGAGAAAGGCAGAGCAGAGAGAGGAGTGGAGGGAACTGGTTGCTGAGTCTTTGAGGGTGCCCCCACGGTCGTCAGACTACGGGACAGATAGATAGATAGATAGAATATCACTTTGAGTGAATGGATGTTAAATTAAAGAAAACACACACACTCACTCATTCACCCTCTCATACAAACACTTGCACACAAGCTGGTCTATGTACTTTACACACTCTCTCTCTCTCTCTCTCTCTCTCTCTCTCTCTCACACACACACACAAAAACACACACACACTTACTCACAAGCCTGTCTATGTACCTGACTCTGAAACAAACAAAACCCTCACTTTTTCTTTTCAATCTGCTCTTGTAATCCCAGTCCTCGCTAATGTGAGTGGGTATCCTCTAAAGTTGGAGTACGGCTTCCTCTAGGGCAAGGCACTTGAAAACAGTCATACATGCAAACTTCTCCTGTGTATACTTATGGTTTCACAGTGGTTTCCAGGTAGGACGAGTGAGACAGAGTTAATATTCTGGGTGATCTCTAGGGTGTTAATTAAAACGCTATCCCTAAGTTAAGGGAGAGAACTGCTCTTTCCCAGTACACAGGCACTGTACGAATTTGTATGCTGCCGTAACCCAGTAGTGGGTGATACGGAGGGAAGGGTTAGTAGATGGTGGGTTACCCTATAGTGGGTTACCAGTAGGGAAAAGGTTAAGCTGGTGAACACACAACAACAAATGAACAGGTAAGTAGTTACGAGATTATCAGAATCCAATCATGTTATTTCCAGCCCTGCTGACTACAGAGGCCATATCAGGGCTGCGAAGATTCTTAGAAGCTAACTGGGAGGTGTGGTAGCCACACAACAACAACAGACGAGTGGGTAAGTGTGCACAAGATTCTTAGAAGCAAACTTGAGATGTGGTAGCAGACGAGTGGGTAAGTGTGCGCACAAGATTCTTAGAAGCAAACTTGAGATGTGGTAGTCTAGTGGTTAGAGCATTGCTCTCCTGATCTGACAGCCTGGGATTGAGCCACCATGAAGGCACCCATGTTAGGAAATTTTACCCTGGAGTTGAACATCAGTACTGACTCCACTCCCCCAAAAGTCCTTCGGATGAGACTATGATAATTTGGGACCCTGTGTGCATGTAGAACATCTTGTGTACACATTAAAAGCCTGTTCCACATTTCAGAAGAGTAGGCCATTTCATTGTAGTGGGAATGGATGACAGTATTCCAAAAAAAAAAAGAAAAAGAAAAAGCATGCACACTGGTGTCATGTTTAGACACCATCCTTAAAGTCAAAATATGGCTACCTTAATGGTAGGTAAAAACTGTTGCATACACAAAATCTCACCATTGGTTAACCTCAGAGCTCAAGCTGAGGAACCAAAAAAATCTTTATGATTCATATGTGATGATCTGTATACAATACACATCCATCACAATGTGGACTGATCAGCAGATTTGATGACTTTGGTGGGACATTAGGAAAATGTCCATTCTTAGTGCACTGGCTATCAAGTAAAAAAATAAAGGAAATGCCCAAAGCCCTTTTTCATGCCTGCGTGTTGTATAAAGCAAAAGAAATGCCTCAACTCAAGAACTCAGTGTTGGCCACCCCCTGCTAAATTTATAGGTTTGTTTATAGTGTAATAAGTTATTTTTTAAATGAGCTGTTGTCGTTGCTAGTGGGGGGGGGGGGGGGGCATTTCATTTCAAGTTTTTTGTAGTTTTTTTATTTGGTTGTTTATGTCATGGTGTTTAAAAGGGACTTGACCACGCCATTTAGTCTTGAAATGGCTTGCTTCCCCAAGACAAGTTTCTTTAGCTTTTTGATTGGGTAAAGGTCAATGTGGTTTTCCCAAGCTGGGTCAATTGTTTACAATATGGCGTCGACTTTGGCTATAAATATTTCACAAACTCTATGCAACTTCTTTGAGTGAAAAGTTGTGGTGAAGAGACTCTCTAAATAGAAACAAACAACCTAAGACGGTCGAAGCTATATAAAGGACATTTGTTTTGTCATCTTTCATTCTCTCATGATGGGTTTATTCTGCGCGAACGTTCAGTGTCAACTTTCCCCTCTCTTGCGGTCCGACGGACGCATCGAGATCAAAGCTTCGCTCCCTGAAAGATGGTCCGGTGTCAAAAACTCGTGTGTGAGATGGAAACGAAATGGAGAAGCGGCCTTCCATTTGGACTGTTGGTCTGCTGTTCTCAAAATGGCTAGAGCAAGAGGCAACCGAGCTGGCGCGTCCAAGAAAAGTTCAGGAAATGGGAGTACCAGTTTAGCCCCTGCCATGAAAGAGGCAGAGAAACTCATGATCGTGAATGCTGCCAAGACTTTGGAAAAGTTCGATTCCATGGAAGAAATAAAATCTGCTGCTCAAAAAGCTGCTGAACTTATTCGGAATGCGGAGTACTGCATTGCGTTTACAGGTCTGTATATTTTGTGATAATTAGTTCGATCTTTATTTTGAAGTGAATGTGAAAAAAAATTGGAAAATAAACTTGTATCATGTATAGGTATAGAAGAAGTTGTGTGTGTGTATGCAAAATCCATGTTCGTGTGTTTATTTATGCACACCATATAAGCCTATAAAAGTATGATATATATATATATATATATATATATTATATATATATATATATATATTATATATATATATGGGTTTTTTAAATTTTTATATGTACACAAAGATACATGTGTGTATCACACACATTACACTACACAACACAACACTACACTTCACTTCACTACATTATACTACACTACACTTCACTTCACTACATTATACTACACTACACCACACACACACACACACACACACACACACACACACACACACACACACACACACACACACAGGATACAATCATACATACATGTATACACATACACAAACATTTTTTGTGCTCACAAATATGCACATGCATACATTCTTGAGTGACATGTTGTTATCATACTCTCCTATTTTGTTATTACTATTCAAGTTTGATAATAGTTGGGGAGGGGGTGGTCAGAAATTCATTTAAATTAGAGCAAGGACCTGTTGGGAAAAAAGGCCTTTTTTTGCCATTTGAAACAAAAGTTACCAAAAGATGATGTAACTAAGCCTCCAATCCAAAATGTTAACCTGAGACTGAGAGGATTATTGACAAAATGTGTGGTCACTCACCAGTCTACCAGACAAATCATAAAGGCTGTCATTGATTCATTCTGATAATTTATCTCGTGTATGACTTTTGTATTTTAATACTTACATTCATGAGCAAAATTCACACATGAATAGGGCAGCAAATCTATTATCCTAAATAAATGTCATGAAAACAGAGAGCTCAACAAGTTTGAATTACATCTGTTGGATTATGGTGGAGAGTTTTATGACCTCCTTTTGTTATGTCCAAAAAGGCTATTTGAGTATTTCCTTTGAAAAATGACTTAAATGTACACATGCAGAAGATCAAAATGTTAGAAATCCCAAATTAATGTCTGTTATTTAAATTCTGTTATTTTTAGCACACTTAATCTAGGTGATGTGATGTGATTTAAGATAAACATGAAGGCATGTAGACACAAACACAGCCTTGAAGATTGAGTATCACAGATCTGAGCCAATCTCCAGATAAAGGTTACTAGTCGTTAGTGTGAGTAATATTGTATCATTCTGTTAGTAGTGCCATGACACTGCACTTGAATTTTTAACCTAACACATAATTTCTTTTGACTCAGAAATACAATATTTTATAGTGTACCCCTTGTCTTTCACTCACAGGTGCAGGCATCTCAACATCAGCCGGTCTGGGAGATTTTCGGGGGAAAAGTGGCAAGTGGACGGAACAGGACCAAAGTGCAATGGATGGTGTCCTCAACGCTGTGCTTCAGATGGATGCTTCAGAGACCCCTAACCGCGAATCCCCCAGTGAGGAATCCAAGCCAAAATACAGAAAGAGAGGGAGAGAGGAGCAGGATGAAGCATTGATAGTAAGTAAAAGACAGAGTGCTCAACCAACTGCTATCTGGTAAAACCAATATCATATATGGCAGTAGAGAGGACAACATCATTTCAGAGATCTATGTTTTGTGTTCTAGTTTGGAGTTATGGATGCTGAAGTTTGTCATTAGTGCTGCATGAAGTGGAGGGGAGAGAGAGAGAGAGTCAGAGAGTCTGTGTGGTCATTGAATGCTATTGACTAATTTCGTTTTTATTCAATTTGTTTATTTATTTATTATTTTATATCGAGGATAATGGAATAAGCACTTGTGTGCTTTTTTACATCCAGTCCCTGTGTGTGTGTGTGTGTGTGTGTGGTTTTGTAAATTTTGTCATCTGTTCCCACCGGCACACAATGGCCTACTCTGTTGTAAAGCAGAACAGGATTTAACATGTGCGCAAGATGTTCTGTGTGCATTTGCACACGGGGCCTCGGTTTATAGTCTCATCCGAAGGACTTTTGGAGAGAGTGGAGTCTGCACTGATGTTAACTCCAGGGGGAAAATCCCCTTGAACGGGAATCAAACCCGGGTTGTCAGATTGCAAGCACAATGTTCTAACCCCTGGGCTATCCCATCCCCCCTATGACCCATTGAATGAGTCATTTACCTAGTGACAAAGCAGATGAGTGCACAGATCTTAGTAATCCTGAAATAATTTTGGGGTGAACTGAGAAGTCTTTGCAAAATTGTTACCAAAGTTACAGTATTGATTCATTGCATTGTAGTATACTTGGCTTTTTTCCCCAAGAAATTGATATTTTATTTTTCCTATACAGCTGTTTACAGTCCCTTTTGCTGGCACCACCTCAGATATTACATTTTTTATTGATGGCATTGGCATGAAACTGTTTACTCTGTGTCCTTATTACACCATAGTTTCTATTTCATTGTGAGTCATATTGTTTCACCATCATTTGTAACCTTCAGTCATTATATTTATTGAATATGATAAGAGTTGCAACGTAATCAAATATCTAACTCTTTGATCAATTGTTTGATCTTATGATAATAAAAATGATGACAGTGATGATGTCAAGTCAAAATGATCTTTATTGAGGTTAACAGATTAAGTTTACACAACTTTTTTTTCTTCCTGCCCTCACCCCCCCCCCCAAAAAAAGACAAAAAATGTTATGGTAATAACACTAGGTTGTGAACAAGCATTTTATAATAATTAGATATTACTGCATAAAACAAAGCAACAACTATAACAATGATGTGAACAACCCAAACAAGACAAACTCATTGATATGGGTTTTGTTTAGTGTTTTTTATTTTTGCATGAGGTTAATTCCGTGAGATTTGTCATACATCTTTTAAACCTTCTGCAGCATAATTCTACACATTTAAACAAAACAAATTTTGAGAAACTGAATTTGAATATATCCTATCTGTACCGACCTGTTAATCAAACACAGTAACACAATAACAGAAGTCTTGCACAATAAAATGTAATCTCACTTGTGAACTTTTCAGTTGTTTAACTCTTGTCACAGCAGTTTCAAAGTTTGTTTCTTATGACCCACAGAAGCAGGAGCCTGTGCTGGGTTCAGCTGACTCTGACGGCACTGAAGCAGAAAGCAATAAAACTGTCGTCAAAACAGAGCCCCCAGAGCCCCCAGTGAAGAAACCAAAGCCAGATGATGTGAAGGTTGAAGGTGAGTTCAAACCTTTATTGACAAGTAGCTTTGGTGAAAAAATGAACAGTCAGCTCTGTCAATCGTTCAAGGGATAAGAAATTTTGTAGACTAGCTAAGAAGTGTACTGAATGACAGACTGAAAGACAGAAAATGAACAAAGACTGTGTTTGTGGTGGTGCCTACCCCTGCGATTTGTTCACTGTTTCTATGGAAAATGATGAAGTTTTACCATTTTTGGTCTATACTGCATATTGACTAGCATACAAGGTGAATGGTTGTATATCATAATTAATTCTGGTTTGAATTGTGTCTCTTTTGTTTAGGGTGAACAATACTGTCAATGTTTTGTTAAATAAAGCAAAAAGGATAACTTCGTAAATGCATATTGATCACTGTGTGGACTCAAACATTCAACCTCACTCTCTTCTGATCCTCAGCTGCCCCAACGTTGAAAGAAGAACCTTCGGACATAGACGCCAACAACGAAGAAGAACCAGAAGAAAACGTGGACTACGAAAACCTTCGCCCGACCTACACACACGAAGCTTTGGCCCTGATGATGGACCGAGGACTCCTGCGGTATCTGATAAGCCAGAACTGTGATGGCTTGCATCTGCTGTCCGGCATCTCTCCTGATCTCATTTCGGAGCTGCACGGCAATGTCTTCATGGAGAAATGTCCCAAATGCCAGAAGCGATACTCCGCCGTTTTTATGTGATGGATGACGAAGCAAGCCGGCACTATGAGGAGTTGGAGGACTATGGGGAGACGACTGTGCCCAAACCCAAGTTTGCTAAGAAGTGCAGTTTGTGTGGCCTGTGCCATCGCACTGGGCGTCGCTGTGAAGAAAAGGTATGGGTCTGTTGGACGGTGGGTTTTGGCGCTCAGTGTGTGACTTGTTGCTGTTCTGTTCACCTCCTCCTCCTCCTCTGTTTTGTTGTTGGGTGGTGGTTGTTATTGTTTTTGAAAGAAATGGTTTTTTATTTGAATATCCACCTATCTGTGGAAAAATGTATAAAAAAGTTGTGACCAGGAGTCTTATATATATATATATCAATAATAATCAATAATATCAATAATATATTATATGTATACTCACCTGACCCCTATTGCATGGGCGTATTTGCGTGCTTGTGTGTATGCTTTTGTGTGTGTGTGTGTGAGAGAGAGTGTGTGTGTTGTGTGTGTGTGTGCATGCATGTGTGTGCATGCTTGCTTGTGTGTATATGTTTAAACATGTGTGTATAAACTCATAAAAGTTCTTTTTAGATGTCTTATTGTTCATGCAGGTTCTGCAACTCATTTACATAAATAATGTGTGTACACATGTGCACTTGGACAAAGACCAGGGAATTTAACTATAGCTTAACTGACTGTCATAGCAGTTTCAAATCTGTTTGTCTGTATGTGCTTATCCAAGCTTACCTATATAACCATATCCATATTTTCAGGGTTGCAGTGGATACCTAGAAGACACGATCATAAATTTCCGCGACCACCTGGAGGACGCTGGGTTAGATCGGGCATTGGACGAAGCCGGGAAGAGCGACATTATCTTGTGTCTGGGTACAACCTTGATGGTGACCCCTGCCTGTGACATTGTCGAAGAAGCCAACGGGAAGAAGCCACTCATCATTTGTAACAGGTAAACAAGACTTCTGCATCAAATGCTCAGACGGCAACCATTGTCTGTTATGTGAGTGAAAATGCATCACGCTGCCGTTAAGTGCCTGACAAGTCAGGCCCAGCGCATCCAACTTCAGCATAAGAGAATTGTTATCTTTTAAGTCTTTCTGGGAAAAAAAAGGCAGGAGAATAAAATGAACCAAGAAAGCAGAAAATAGACAGGAAGGAGGTAACAGGAAGAAAAGGAGCAAGGCAGAAACAAAGAGAGTGATAGAAAAGAGGAAATTTCTAGCACAGGATTTCCAGAAGGTGGGGATGCTTTTTATACTGACAGGCCCCGGCATCCCCATGGAGGGAAACAAGACTAAGAGACCATGTTGATCAATACATTTCATTTCATTTGAATAAGGTGGATATTTTAGCGGAGTTGTTAGGACTTTGACTTCAATCGTGTGGGTCCTTGAAATATGGCAATATATGAAACCACAAAATATATTATGACAACAGTTCATTGCAGAATGGGAAACAGCTGAAACTAAAAGGAAATCTTGTCAAAAGTAACCTGAATCTTTTACTGTAAGTACCAGAAAACATTGATTGCAGATGTGTGTAGTATGTTTGGGGGTGTTCAGTATATAAAAAAGTGTTTTATGCAATACTGGCGCATTTGTATGTGTATGCGTGTGCGTGCGTGCATGCATGTGTGTGTTTAGTACAAAAAATACCTTTTTTATGCCATAATACTGCAAAATCTGTGCTTTATCATTGTTTTTATCTAATTGCTTTATTTTTTATTTCAGGCAAAAAACGGCCAAAGATCATCTGGCCCAAGTCAGAGTGTTTGGAGACTGTGACTTCTTCGTGGCTGAAGTGCTGAACCATCTCCTTGACAAGGGAGACAAGAAGCTGTGGGAGGAGCAGCGAGGACAACGTATGGAAAAATACAACACTGAAAGAGAAACCGTTCCCACCTTCAAAGCGTCAGGATAGTCTGTGCGAAAACATCCCATGAATCAGCAACCTGTAGCAAAGGGATTAAACATTCTTTAAAAAAAAAGGATTTAATGATTAGTTGGATGGTCCTGATTAGCTTAGAGGGTGAAGACATTTTGACACTGATTTACTGGTCATGGGTTCAAATTTTGTAGTTGCTACTTGGTTGGAAGAGTTGAATTCAAACTGTTATTGAAAGTCAATTCACAACTGTGATTTTTAGATGAATTCCCTCCCCCCTACACACACTCACACACACACACACACACACACACACACACACACCACACACACCACACACACACACACACACACACACACACACACACACACACACACACACACACACACACACACACACACACACATTTGAAGACTCCAGTCCCATTTCAGTTTTTTTTCAAATGAGAGTGTAAACTGATGTCTCATGTATGAAGACTTAAATTATTATTATTGCATGCATGTTATATCCCACTCCATTTTTTAAAAATCCCCTCTCCAACCCCACCCTTCCCCCAAACTGACTGACTATTTTACACCTGTAGGAGTGGACGACAAATAAAAATGCATTCCTCTGATATGGTGTTGAGACGTTTTCCCTGAAGTCAGAATAATTACGGCGACATGAAAACAATGAGAAAATGGTCTCATAAGCTAAGCGCTCACCCATGGTGAACCTCATATCCAGCCTGAGAAGAAAGTTGAAATGAGTAGTCTAACCAAGCTTGATTTTATAATTGTATCAAGACTGTTGATAGGTTAATTACGATTCTGAAGCTAGGTTTTTTGGTTTCTATTTATTTGGCTGTGTACATATATATATATATACATCCCGGATGTATACATTGAAAATTCTCTCTCTCTCTCTCTCTCTCTTTCTCTCATTGTCTTACACTCACACATGCACACACACACACCACACCACACACAAACACACACACACACACATACATTGTTTACGCATTTCACATATGGAAAAAATGTATATAATATTTCAGTCTTGTATATATTATGTAAAATAACCGCTAAAGCAAATAAAGAAAGTTGAAGATATTGAAAGTGAGGCAGCTTAACAACAGACTTATGTATAATATATATGTCAAAATTCTCCACATACCATGTATTAAGAAGGTGGCAGGATGGTTAAGATTCTCACCTCCTTAACAGATAGACTGTGAGGTTTTGAAGGCCATTTCATGCAAGTAGGAACGGATGACAAAATTTTCAAAAAACGCATGCACACAGGTGTCTTGTTTAGACACACCATCCCCTGCAGTTGAAATACAGCTACCTAAATGGTGAGGAGGGGAGGGATTTGCAAAATCTCACCATTGGTGAGCCTCAGAACTCTAGCTGAGGAAGAGAGGGTCGGGGGGAGGGAGAAGGGCAGGGAATATGTATGCGTGTGTGTGCGTGTGTGTGTGTGTATATGTATAGATAGATAGAATTTTTTCATTCCTTGGCTAGAGCTCGGAAGTTCACAAATGGTGAGATTTTGGGGATGCGACCATTTTTACCCCCCACCGTTAAGGTAGCCGCATTCCGACTTCAGAGAATAAATATATTTCAAAATTGCAAGGGATATATTTCCATTTTATTGAACAAATGTACACAGAGTGTCTTCTTAAGTCAAGGCAGCTGAACCGAGTGCAGCACTAGCTTCAACTGTTGTCATTTGTTTGGTTTTTCTGTTGCCTCCATCTTCTGTGATGTTCGTTCCTGACCTGTTGTTTCCATGCCGCTCATTCCAATCTCTCCTCCCCAGATATATATACCTAGGCTCATATCGCTTCCTCAAAAGTCTGTGAGAAGCTTATCAATGTCAGGCAGCCATGGGGGTACCATCCAGATGGGCCCTGCACTTTTGCTTGGTCACTGCGGTGGAGTTGTGTTGTGCCTGTTCCAAGCTAACATAGGCAGCGTGTGTAGCCTTTTAAAGTGATGAAAGTAAAATGGTAATGACTTTGATTTCCCTTTTTTAGTGTGCAGATTTTTGGCAGCTGAGATACTTGCCTTGCTAAAGCTTTATCCTCTACATTTTGTTGAAAGTGAGTGATGGTGCTGTTTGTATATAATTCAGTCTTTAATGCCATTTCCTGGCAGCATGTTCTTCTCATGTAACGTTCCTGTTTTATGCATGATACTAGGGTTTTTTTTAAAAGTCAATTTATGGGATTGAACATTGGTAGGCTATCAGTTACTTGTTTATAAACAGAATGTTATTTCTGTCTTAAAGACATGAAGAAAAAGAGTATATATTTGAAAACATGTATTTAATATATCACTGGGTTGTTTTTTATATAGGCGATTAATCAGAAAAATCACTAAAAAATATGCAAGTCATACTGTGCATTATTTTCAGGTATATGATCAGATCTTTAATTATTATTATTATCATTATTATTACTGAAATGATGGAGGGTATCACACATGCTGATCAGAGTTGTTTGCAGGTAGTAATTTTCTGGAAGTTGGTGGTTTGTGTGTTTGTTTGTTAAAAGCGGGGTTAGTCAGACAGAAAGACAAGGCAGAGATAGCACTAGTCACAGCAGTAGTCATCTGTACAAAGCACAGCTTATTAGGATGCTAAATAAATACAGTGATGCCTTGGGGATTGGTTTGTAATACTCTTGTAATGTGCAATAGCAAAGTAGCGTTCACCTATCTGATGGTCTAAACATACTATGAAATAACTGTACAGTATCACACATAGTTATGGTACTACTTAGAAAGCATTTGTTACATTTTGTTGGAGATGCTTTATTCAGGTATTTTGTATATATCATCAGATGGAAAAAAAAAACTGGAATGTAGTTGTTATACAGTGTTTTTCCTTTTATCTGATTATGTTGTTCTGTGATAGACTAACTTAACTTCTACTACAGTTACTGGTAAATTTAGATCTAATTTAGTGCCTGTACGTTTTCATCTAAGTATGTTGTTTTAACTGTGATAGAGATTATCTTGACTTTTGTTGAATAAAGACATATACATGGCACGGCTGCTGTTGAATTTGTTTCTTATTTAGTGGCTGCATGTTTTCCTCTGATTGTGTTGTTTTAACTGTGATAGAGATTATCTGAGTTCAACTAAATAAAGATATATACCTGGCACAGATACCATTGTGTGGATTTGAGAGCTGTTCTTGATTGATGGTGTGGAGCCTGGTTGGCTGAGAGAGTGAGAGGATTTGACATTTTATTCAGAGTCATGGGTTCAAATCTCAGCTGGGACTGCCTGCATAGTTGTAAGAGCATTTCACTTTGGAGCCAATGTTATTACGGATATAAATTCATTAACATTATATGCACTTGCATAATCTGTATGTATATGTGCATATACACATTTAGAGGCATGCACACACACATACACACACCCTTGAACACACACACACACACATGCTGCATGCCTCCAGGACTGGATGTAAAAAAGTACACCATTCTTATTCATTCTTTTAAATTAAAAGATTTTGATTGGAAAAGAATTTGCACATGTATACAGACACACGCAAACATTCATCTGATATCACTTTTTGGTGGAAGGACGTTAAACTGAAGAACTAACACACAAACATTTTACATACATACACTCATGCATGCTTACACACACAGGAACACACACACACACACACACACACACACACATACATTATTGTAATTTATTGTACAATATGCTGACGATATATGTATGTGGATGGATGTTACGATGAAAAAGAAAACACCCAAAAGGCAGTTAAATTTTTATCAAAGAGTATATCAAAAAGAAATTGACAAACTTAGTGGTTATCTTTTTGAGAATGGTTTTTCACTTTCCCCTGAAAAAACAACCTTGTCCTCTTTAATAATGGTGTTGACCCACAAGTTCTACCGAATTTTCGAATAAATGGAGAAGCTCTAGAATACAAACAAGCAGTGAAATTCTTAGGAGTATTCCTCACTTCTAAGTTAATGTGGAATCAACATATGGAATATATGGCAACTAAAGCTAAGAAAGTTCTTAACTTCTTAAAAGTTACCAGTGAATTCTGTCATCTGTTCCCACCAGCACACAATGGCCTACTCTTACGAAAAGCAGAACAGGATTTAACGTGTGCGCAAGATGTTCTGCGTGCGTTCGCACACGGGACCTCGGTTTATAGTCTTTGGGGGAGAATGGAGTTTGCACTGATTAAATAAAATCCATGATTCTAATGCTACTCACAACACACGCACGCACCACGCGCGTGCGCGCGCACACACACACACACACACACACACAACACAAAAGGCACACAACACACACACACACACACACACAGGATAGCCTAGTGGTTAGAACATTGCACTCGCAATCTGACGAGATAGGTTCGATTCCCGTTCAAGGGGATATTTTCCCCTGGAGTTAACATCAGTGCAGACTCCACTCTCCCCAAAAGTCCTTTGGATGAGACTAAACCGAGGCCCCGTGTGCCAACACAGGAAGAACATCTTGCGCACATGTTAAATCCTGTTCTGCTTTTCGTAAGAGTAAGCCATTGTGTGCCGGTGGGAACAGATGACAGAATTTACAAAACCGCATAAACACGGGGACTGGATGTTAAAAATCACATAAGTGCTTATTCCGTTATCCTCGATATAAAAGAATATTTAAAAAACAACACCCCAAAAACCCACACACACGTGGTTTTACATTTGATTTCTGTAAAAAGATACTAGTACTATTGATTTCTTTGGATTGGTGATTAAAGACAATATCAGATCAAGATGGCGGAAGCTTCATCCGAAAACGAAACTCCTAGAAGAACATCGATGGCAACTGATTCGTACACACTCTGTTCTTTTGTTGACGAAGTAGAAAGTCGCGTAGATATATTGAGGCGACAAGCGACTGCGTTAATTGGAGAACAAGCAAGTCTTTTGGCGATACTGGAGCAACTGAAAAACGACTGCATGGTCGTTGATATTTCTTCAGGTGAGACTCTACTCATTCTTTGGGATAGGCCCTGTAGAAAGTCTGTTAGGATAGCGTTTATGTTCCTTTTGAAATGAAAGGCGCAGGGGTGTGTACTGGCATTTGAAAGGATCTCTTTTTGAATTTTTGAAAACACAAATTAAGCCTATCTCATGGGTCAATGCTTATCAGTTAAACTGAATTCATTGGACAATTCGTTCTTTCCAGTCAATAAAGAAAGCTGTCGATTTTTTATATATTTTTTTAGAGGTTCATTGCTTCATATCATAATCATCCTACCATATTATTCTACATAAACCGTACTTCTTTTTTTTTTCTTTTTCAAATAACAATTATTTGTTCGAATGTTCTTCACTACATCAGTACATGGGACTAGCATCACATGAAAGTATGAAACTGAAAGAACCAAACTTATTATGATATATATAATTATTATTGTTAATGTTATTCAATTTTAAAATGGCAGAAACTAGTAAGAAATCTCTTCAAATCAAATGCCAGCACACATAACTGCCCACACCATTTTCTGTGCAGATTTGTTGTACACATTCGATATAATCTTTAATCTTTGCATCATGTATTAATGTCTGTTTCTAAAGATTCCCTGTCAATTGTCATGTTTGACACACAAACTGTACGTAGTGTTACTGTTAGTGAGACTCAGTCTCAGTCTCAGTCTCAGTCTCAATGAGTCACTTTGTCAACACACCTGCCACTGCATCATAAAATATCATCATGTGTATGTCAGTCCTTTTGTAATCATCCGCTGCATTCACATCAGACATCATTTTCAATTCACTCATATCATCCCAAAGTGACAAACAAACATAATCTTTCACTCTGTAAATAAAATTCATGTTAGTTTATTAATAATAATAATAATATATGGAATTTATATAGCGCTGAATCTTGTAAAAAAAACAACAAACAAATCGAAGCGCTTGCACTCAATCATATACAGGCATGCAACTCTCCTTAAACATAATGAACAACACATTTGAAAAACCATGCGCGCACACATATGCATGCATGCATGCACACACACCTCTTACTAACCTCTTAACTGCCCAGTGCAAGTGCACCCTATATACCGGGGAATAAAATTCTTATGTACCACTGTTATGTTCATATCCCTCTTACTCAGAAACTACTACATGAATATTCCTGATAGTCTATAGTCTACCCAATGGCAGTGTATATATCATAGATTACTTCAAGGCAAGCTCAAATTAGTTAGCATGATATTTCACTGCGAAAATATTAAAATGTAAAAAATCGACCAAAAATACGCGGTCTTCATCATCACTGTCATTCTGATTACCTCCCATCTCAATAACATCAAACATAAGTCCAGGCAAAATCTTATTCATTGTTTTTTAAATACACTATTTCCTGAATCATACATGATCGTTTTCATCACTGTTAGGTAAATCTACAGTTTTATTTGCCACTTTTACAGCTGTGTAGAAGTTATTGATGCCCTCAACAAGAAGTGTCAGCCATTTTGAACAAGAACTTCCCAAGCAGTCATGCATAAAAACACAAAATATGAGCTAAAAAACGATTGTTTTTGCCACGGTTTTTGCAGCTGGATGTTGCCAAGCAATAGGAGAGCGATCTCCATTAATTTTGGAGTTCTTTCCCTTTAACAGTAGTCAAGGAAGCTGGCTTGTTTACTTCGGTTTGACACCCCGGAAATTTTCTGGGTTGTAGGCATATAGGGTGCACGTTTAGCCCTGGAAAATTTCCGGGGTAGGGCAGTCTAGTGGTTAATACCACAATCTGGTGTTTTTTGGTGTATACTTTTCGCATTTGATCTGCAGTACAACTACAATGTTACTAAACAGATCAATCACTGCTTCTTTGTAGATTTCATTGTCACATCCATTATTGCTCTGACTACTCTACATCATCATTGTACATCAGTGTCATCACCCTGCATCAGGTTAGTTTGTCTTCTTCACACATCACATTTGCTTAAGACTAAGACTGTATCTGAGTAAGACTAAAAGGGAGGGCTTGGGATATGCATATTATTATTAATCACTATGTTGCTGTAAAAAGTGTGATATCCATGTGGTTAGCACTAATACAAGTATAGTAATAATACTGCTTAGCAGCATTGAACAAATTGGGTGGGGTAAATAAAAATGATGCCTGATACATGTCAGGTTTATTTTTACACATCCCATAGTTACAGGCAGTGTATGGTAAGCTTTCACTTGAATTTCTTGTTTATAAATGTACAATAAATTAAAAATTAATATTAAGAAAACACACACAGTGACAGTGACATACACAGTAAGTGATAACATACACAGAGACAGACAGACAGACAGACACACACACACACACACACACACACACACACACACACACACACACACACACACACACACACACACACACATACACACACAAAACAACAACAGCAACAACAACAACATTATTGATTGATTGATTGATTGATGGGATTGGTATTGCCATAAACAGACATGTGTTCAGGTGTTTGTAGTGTACAGGTTCAGGCCAGTAGGTAAAAAATAGCACTAACAATCCAACCTCTCCACCCCACCATTACACTGTGTCACTATCTATGTCTACAGCAGCTTTCCCCCATCATTTTCTGTCGGATTTTATATTTGAATTAAATGGTACACAGTATTATGTTAAACATCTTTTGCAGAGGACTCCCAAGAGCTGTTGACCAACATGCAAAGACTGAAAGCGCGGTGTGAGGCAGTGGAAATCAAGGTAAACACCGTGCGAGACGAGGGCCAGCTCCAGTCGCTGCATAAGGTGAACAACGCCTTGGAAGAGCTTCAGAGTCGCTTCGTCTGCAGTCAGAGCGCATCCAGCTCCATAGTGCTGCAGGCCCGCTCCTACCTCAACGCCTGTCTGCCAGAGCCCTTGGGTCCCATCAACTCTCGCTTCCAGAGCATGGTTCTGGGATGCACGGTCGACGACCAGAAGGATGTTCGGCGCCGTCTGGAAGGTTTCGTTCGAGAGTGGAGTCAGGAGCGGAAGGGTGACTCGGCGTCGCAGCGTAACAATTCCAATGACAATTCTTCCAAAACTGGTTTATCAGAGAACTCTGCTCGATTGTCAGAGTCGGTGTCATCTCAGGAACGGTCGGCCCCCAGTCCGTTGCCGACAGAGGTTACGTATGATGAAAGAAGATCGGAGCGGAAGGAGACTGAGAATCATTTGACCCCGGAGTGGTTCTTGTCTCCGAAAGATGGCGTTTCTGACAAGCCGAGGGAAGACACAAAATATCGGGCGAAAGGCGGTGGTACAGGAGCATGTGATAAAGAACGAAATTCAGCTGGTTTTGGTTCCAGTAGTTAAATTAATCTGTGATAATGGGACCACAGATCTTTGATATGGGAACATTTTGCACCTGGACCAAATGTAGTGTTGCTCAAGATATGATACACAAAGTCAGTCTGAATCAGTGAATGAAAGAACTTGTGCTTATGTTTTTTGGTATTATTTTGCTTGTTTGCTTGTTGTTTTTTTTCTTCTAAAGATTGCTTAATAAAAAGAAGCTTGATGCTTTTTACAGTTCTTTTCTTGTGAGTTTCCTCTTATATCAAGACAGTGTTGGAGAATCTCTTTGAAGGAGAAAAACTTAAAAAATGAATATTGTAGTTGTTCCTGAAGGATCATTTAGTGCATTACAACTGAACTAGATTTTTATTGTGTCATCATCAACTGTTTTCTCTTCCAACTCTCTCCCATGGAATGCCATGGGCTCTTTTAGTGTAAATAGCATCCTTACCTTGTGGAAGTTGTGTGATATAAATGTTCTTTTTCTATCACTCTCCACACATAGGCCATTCTCTTATTACTCATGTTCATTTACTCTAAGGTGAGGGAACCCCATAGTGTATGACTTGTGATGTATGAATAACCATCAAGCATCTGCTTCTGGAGTGTAGAGATGTCTAGGATATAAGGCACAAGCATTTTACTGCAGACTCCCTGAAGATCCTTTTTTTTTTTTTTGCAATGTTCAGCCGCACAACATTTTTAACTTCCTGAAAGAATCAGGCATTTTCCACCTGATATAAGTGAAGATTCATAGTTAGTTTTTAAGAACAAGATGGTTTTTAGGGATCTGGTTTTAGTTTGATCCCATTTCATGTGTTATTTATGTGGTTTCTCCTACAAATGCACATTGCAGTGATTGTCCTTGGTTGCACCATATGGTTGGCCAGGGTGTTAATACACGTAATGACATTAGAAATGGTTTTAAAGTTGGTCTTTTATATGGCCTCAGTGGTGGGTGGGGCTATCATGTTATCAACAAGATTGGATTGGTTTCTGTCACTATCTTTGTTTTGTTGCATGTACTTGCATGTGTGTGTGTGTGTGTGTGTGTGTGTGTGTGTTGAAAGTTAAAATTGTGATTTTCTGGGAAACTACTTGTGTAAAACCATAATTTGGTAGGAAATTATGATGTATGGATATTGTCTTTCTACATGTCAATATATATATATATATCACCATTACAACAGTGAGGAGCTCCAAATACACAAAGACTGTGTTACGTGAAAAAATGTCTTGTGAAAAAAAAAATGCCTCCCATTAAGAATGTCTTTAAGCATTGATAATCCTTTTCTAGTTGATGAAATTACTCTGATTTCTTTCATTTCTTTTTTGGATGATATTGTAGTCACATGTAGTGTACATGAGAAAATGACATGATATATTGTTTTTTCATTATTTTCAAGTCTCTTCTCTCCAGTCAATGTGATTTTTAATTCCTTCACTTTCTCGCCATTTGCATAGTTGCTGATAGCTTTTTGCTAACGATATTCCGCAGAGGGGGAGGGATTGGGAGGGGGGGGGGGTAATAATATAATGGTGGACAACAGCAATATATGCTGATATTTGGATCGTGATTGCATCCTTTACATGAATCCCTGTTGTTTGGTGGAATGGAAATTCTTACTGTTGATAGTGTATTAGCTGAATGGAAAATTTTTCTGCACTGGGGTATGATAGCTTATTGTGATGTTCCATACAGGGTGGAATTTGTTTTCTCCAACGGTAATGGTTATGATGGAAGTCACCAGCCATTATGGGGAATGCTATCATAGAGTATAAGTCTGTTACATTACTTATCCAGTAGTCTCTTTGATTCTAAGGGCATCATGGATGACTTGACAACCAGCCCTTTCCATCTTTCTCTGCCTGCCTTCCTTCCGCTCTCACAGTGCTTCCTTCACTCAGCCTCAGGCCTGACCAGTCTGAGATCTTGTCCTCCACCCCCCCATCTTCTTTTCTCTGTCTTCCATCATTCTCCCTCCTTGCACTATGCTTTGCAAGACTGTCTTGGCAAGCCCTTTTTTTTTTGAGACATGCCTGGCCTGTACTGCTTCAGTTTTTGTCTCTTCGCTGTGGTCAAGAGGGCCCGATAGTTTGCCTGATTCTGATTTGAGTATGTCGAGGGTGAAGAAAAGAAATCGTTGAGCAGGTTGAACGCTGTGTTTCCTGTATTGCATCATCAGGGCAACTTGTGCAGGAATATGAAGGCCAGAAAAAATTTTTTATGACCAGTTTGTGTTTTATCTGCTTTTTTGGGGTCTGCAAATGGCATTATGAAACTGGTTAATTGCAGATGTTGCTTATCTGACTTTGACTCTAGTTTTTATTGACAAAATTAATGAAGGTTTGCTTATAAATGTACGTAAGTCATTTTGCAGGTATTGCCTGTTGTGTGGGTTTGGTTGTTTTGCTGATAAGAAGTGAGGCAGATCAAGTTTGGCATGTGTGACCCAATTTTGAGGGTTTCAGATAAACTTCCATACTTGGAGGGTTAGAGAAGAGGATATTTATAAAGCAAAAGATCTGTGCATTGCCATTCCAGCTGTGGTTGGTTTTTGTTCTTGTTTGTTATGTTAGTCATTGGAGGTTTGCAATAGATTGTCCTTTATTGGATTTGCATGACATTGTTGTTTTTTGTATATTTTTTAAAGTTGTAAAATCTAAGTGCTTTAGGTTTTAATGGAAGAGTTTGAATCAGTGACTGTGCTTTAATATGGGTTTGGAGTCTGATTGTAACAGTTTTCTCCGAAATTCTTTTTTCCTCCAGTTTTTTGTTTTTTTAATGGTGTTGCTTGTTTGTTTGTTTGTTTTGTATTGTTAGGTATCTTTGTTATGCCATATTTGAGTTTTGATTGTAACGGTTTTCTCAAAAGTTGTTCCAGTGCATGTGGTGGTGTTGTTCATTTGTTTATATTCGTATCGTTTGAGATAGACTTTTGTATAGCCAGATTTTAGCTGTTGAAAATTTGGATGTTATATGTATACATGTATATATATATATAATAATAATACAGGATTTGGAATTATTATCTCTTTTGAGCTAGCTACATTAATAATTATCTCCCCTCAAGGTGGTATTGGGTGCCAAAAAGATGCTTTTGTGTGTTGATTCAAACTATGTGCTGTGAGATTTCTGGTTTCCTAACATGACAGGAACGCTGGGGAGTTTTGAGAATTAATAGCATTGATCCCCTTCTGGAAATTCTGTCCTACACAATTTCTTTTATCATTCTCTCCCTCCCTCTCCCTCCTTTTGCTTCCTTCACCCCTCCTCCTCCTTTTATTTTATTTTTTGCTTATTATTTTGCCTTTAAAGACCATAAATCTTTTTGTTCAAGCAAGCTTATGAATATCCCTTACTTCTGTATGCTGCAAATATTTTTTTTACAGTTTTATCTTAAATGATTAAGTTGTGATGTTGTAAACTTATAAGATTTGAAATAGATGATATGGACATTGCAATGATAGGTCTTGTGTATCTTTGCTAATCTGATAAGCTATTTATAAATGAATGAATGATTGATTGATTGAGCTGTTTAGGTGTGAATATCTTAATAAATGATTGAGTGACTGATTGATTTATAGAAGGCATAAAAATGTTTGCCTAGAATCATTCTTAACAGAATGTATAAAAACATCTTTTTAAACAAATTTTGGTGAGCAAACAGTCTTATGCACAGAGGTTTGGGTTTTTTGTTTGTTTCTTAAAGGCATAAAAATCTCTACACCTGTAGATGTGATAGCATCAGCAGCAATGTCAGCCTTCTTTTCTACCTTTCATTTCCTTCAGAACATTTTTGAAATCTTGCAGGGTCTTTTCTTGTTTGTTTGCTTGCTTGTTTTCTAAAGTAGATAACTGATGTATATGACGTGGCCTCATTTTTACCAAAATTCCTATATTGGTCTGATGCTTTGTTGGAAACAAGTGGTGGATGAAAAGTCTTGTTTTAGAGTTTTATTAAGAATATAATTATCATACAGCTTAGCTGTGCTTTGTGTCTGTAATGTAGCTCGATAGTGACTGTCTTTAGCCAAAGTGGGTTGTACTCACCTGTAAAAGAAATACACCGCTTTGGTGCTTTTTAGTATTTTGGTTGTGCATGGGTTAGAGTCATATTCATGGTCCATGAAAAACTATGCATGTCAGCTGAAAGATAGTCCATCTTGTGTTGCATATTTTGGTCCCCCCACCCCCCTCCCAAGAAAGAAAATATTCCTTATAAAAGGCAGGGTGATGATTCTTCATTGCTTTTTTATTCATCAGTCTGTTAGCCCCCTCCCCCATTACCTATTTTTATGTTCAGAGCACAACATTTTCTGAAAGCATTAGTGCCAGTGTGATATAAAACCAAATCAGATTTATTTGTATTCCTGTTTAAAAAATAGATTTATATTTTCTATTTAAAAACATTTTTAATGCGCTCTTTTCTCATTTTTAATTCTTGAAAAGCAGTATGTTATTCCCAGAGTATTATTACATATGAGCTTATGCAATAATCAAATGATGCCAAATCATATTCTTATTGGTAACTTGTGTTAAGATTATTTGGGGATATAGATATTTTTTTAAAAAAGTGGATGGTAGGATAAATGACCAGAAATTGGCAGCATATTAAGAGATCTCTGTAGAGTAACGCTGGCAGCTAAAGTCAGATTTAGGAAATCATGCAAATATCAAAGTCTAAAAGCTCACATTCAATTTTTTTTTCTGTACAGTAAGAGCAGACATTTTTCTGACAAACAGTCCATGTACATTTCAACTGACAAAATATAATCAAAGCAATGAAACATATCAATCTTAATCAAAAATCATGTAATAGAATAGTAAGCCACCTCCAAAAGCAAACATCTGCTTTTGAATAGGTATGCTAGGTATGTCCCAAAATAGCACAAACCATAACTCATGCCATTCCTACAAGGGGAAGCAACTTGGGTCAACTCTTAAAATGAATCATGCTGTAGGGGGTGGGGGTGGGGACTTTGTGCGTGCGTGTGTGCATGTGTGTGTGTGTGTGTGTGTGTGTGTGTGCGTGCATGTGTGTGTGTGTATGTGTGCATGCATGTGTGTGTGTGTGTGTGCAATGAGCATAGGCATACTTCGGCATGTGTGCATATGCACACACTCACAAGCGCTTGCTTTCAGATTCACATTATAATAATAATAAATAATAATAAATGGAACTTATATAGCGCTATATCTTGCAAAGACAAATCAAAGCGCATGCATTCAACCTAATCTTACACAGTCATGCATTCAATGATAAATAATCAATAGTTTAAACAAACAGATATTTACAAACATGGTGGGCTGCAGACAAAATCTATGAAATAAAATGTAAATAGTCAAATGTTTTTCAAAAGCACACACACACTCACACAGGTCGTATACTTTAGCAGGGTGATAGGACATGGGTTAGTGAACGTGGGATAGCTCTGATATGAAACAGATGGGGGGGGGGAATCTTAGGTTTGAAATAAATATGTCTTGAGGCTGGATTTAAAAGTGTCATAACTAGGTTTCTGGCAAAGAGAGAGAGGGAGCTCATTCCAGGTCGATGGACCCGAAATAGAGAAAGAGCGGTGGCCAACAGTGGATTGGTTGAATCTAGGTATTCGTAGGCACAAGGTATCTGCAGTAGAGTGGAGGGAACGTGAAGGAGTGTACAAGTTAAGACATTCACAGAGGTAGGAGGGTGCAGTTTTGTGGAGACATTTGTAACAGAGGGTACTGATCTTATAATTTACTCTCTGTGGCACAGGCAGCCAGTGGAGAGATTGCAAGAGAGGGGTAATGTGCTCAGATTTTTTCTTTCTGAGAACTAGTCGAGCTGCGGAGTTTTGTGTACGTTGAAGGGAGTGGATAGATGATGCTGGAAGACCAGACAAAAGAGAATTGCAATAGTCCAGACGTGAAAGAATGAGAGAAGTGACAAGTTTGGCTGTTGCATCGGTGGACAGGTACTTTCGAATAGCACTAATACGTCGTAATTGATAGTAGCACGATTGACAGGTCTGGGTGATGAATTTTTTCATAGAGAGTGTGTTGTCGATAATGACACCTAGATACTTCACAGCAGTGGATAGAGGGACTGATGTATTGCCGAGTTCTATTGAAGCTGTTGTAATGGAAGAGAGTTTGTGTTTGGTCCCTACAAGCATGGCTTCGGTTTTATCATGATCATGTAAGTCTCCAAGTAGAACAGATTGATAGTCTGATGCCTCAATTATCTACAAGAACATTGTGAAAGAAACAAGATCAACCTTTGGAAAGAAAAAATGAAAGAGAAAAAAGACAATCATTGCCACTCAGCTGTGCCACATAGTTTTATTCTAATGTGTCAGAAACAATTTTAAGAATATGTGCAGACTAACAATCTACATGTTTTTTTGTACATGAGAAAAAGAACCAGATCCCCTCAAAAGTGGGGTGGGTTTTTTGTAGGAGTCCTGGTTGTTGAGTGGGTAGATCATTTTGGTGCTTAATTCAAGGATCGTGGGTTTGATCCTCACTTGTGACTGTGAAAGTGGAACTGCATGGAGAATGTTGCATTGCACACTAACCCTCATTTTGTCATTCAGAGAAGGAGGGAATGACAGTGTGTGTTGGTAGGAACAGATAGTACATTAACATCAACAACAACAACATCGAAATAAACTGCATATACATTTTGTACTTCTGTCATATAGGTATCATTACAGTGGTGATCAGAAGTAAATTGACTGGTTTTATGCTCTTGTTGGCTAAAAAGATGTTGGGAATGAATTAGTAGCTGGTAATAGTGGTAACTATAAGACCACTGGAAACCATAATTATCGTTACTGAATTTAATCAACATCTTATTTGTCTGTGCCTATTGTGGTGTGTTAAAGAAAGGTATGAACTCCATCCACATTAATTACAATGTGTTTTGTTGTATGTCATTGTATGGTTATCATTGTTTTCATTGTTTTTGTATATTTGTGGGGGGTTTAATAGTAAAGTTGAACACTTGCCGGGAACTGAATGGAGAGTTCTTACCTAGAGATGTATGTTGGCTTGTCACTTGCTCATTGCTAGCCTTTAGGCAAATGTTTGAATTGAGTTGAATTGAATTAAATCTCAAACCCATGTTCAAGAATGTGTCTGATTGGAAGCTTTATTAACTTGTGGTGCATTGCATTGCATTGTGTTGTATTGCATCACATTGCATTACACTGCATTGTATTGCAATGACTGTATTTGTAAAGTATTGCATACCACTTTCAGGCTTTGCACTCTGGAGTATAAACACCTAGAGCGCAACTCCATAGTCTTATGAGATTGATGGATGTCTAGGGACCGCTTTCAGTCATAGCAGATTTCTCTGTGTGAAATTCAGCTGCTCTTCTGAGAGAGTGCGTTGCTACAAGAGCAGCACCACCCTTTTGTTTTATTTTTTTCTGTGTGCAAGTGAATTTGTTTCCATATATATGAGAGTGACCCTTTTTTCTGTAAAATTTTGCTAAGGATGACTATCTTGTTGCCATGGGTTCTTTTACATGCGTTAGATTTAATTTGCACATGGGATCTCTATTTATTGTCTCATGTGAAACATGACCACCCAGTCCATTAACTCTTGGTACAGGGGATGCAGGGAAAAAACCAAATTCAGATGGAACTTTGGGGGTGGATTTGTATAGTGGTTAGAATACTTTGCTTGTGATCTGACAACCTGGGTTCAAGCCACCCCCAAGGCACCCATCTGAGGGAATTGGTCCCTTGGAAGTTAACATCAGTGCCAACTTTACTTCCCCGAAAAGTCCTGTAGATGAGATCGTAAACCAAGGGCCTGTGTGCGATCGCACACAGAATGTCTTGTGCACATGTTAAAAACCTTTTGAGCCTTTCAGAAGAGTAGGCCATGGCATGCTGATAGGAATGGATGAAAAAACAAGAAAAAAGACATAACCACACTGGTGTTGTGTTTAAAACATCATCCCTCAAATCGGAATATGGCTACCTTAATGGTGGGCAAAATCTCACTATTGTTGAACTTCAGAGCTCTCACCAAGGAACAAAAGAAAGAAAAACAAACAAACAGAAAGCTTGTTGTAAGGGAACAAAGTTGTAAGCCAACATTCTGTAAATGAGATATCATGATTCACTCACAATAAACTGGCCCAGGCCAAAAGCTGTGTCAGTTATTATTGATGTCAGCTAATTGCCAAGGCCTACATTAAAACGTTATGTTGTAAAATGTTGTGTGGAGATTGCCTTCAGCCATGACAAGCTCTTAACATAACAACCCGCACTCTCCTTTGTTAAAGGAGAAAAAAATCCTCTGAAGTCGGAGTATGGCTGCCTATATGGCGAGGTGATTGAAAAAGAGTCATACACGCAAACTTCTCATCCAGTGTGTACTTCCTATCTCACATAGATTCCCAGGTGGGATGAGTGAGTCAGAGTGCATGTTTTGGGTGACCCCCAGGGTGTAAAGCTGGGGAACGCACAACAACAACAACAACTCACAATAAAAAGGAATCCGTCTGTTTTTGATTTTTGATCTTTAAAAAGTAGTGTTTTTTCCTACTTCTTGGCTAGAGCGCCTTGTAAGATTTGTGTGTATGTGACCACTTTTACCCACCCACTCTCTGTCTCTCTCTGTGTCTCTGTCTGTCTGTCTCATTCTCTCACTCTCTCTGTCTGTCTATCTCTCTCCCTCTCTGACTCTGCATTCCAGCTTTGGGGAGATTGTTATTTATCACTGGTGGTCCTTTGGGCAAGCACGTATTATGTTTGCTCTGTTCTTATTGAGTGGTGTTATGTATTAATATTGTTACAGTTGTACTAAGTGAAGACTGGGAGTGCAGAGAAAGTTGTGTGTAGTTTGTTTACAAGTGCTTTGCTTTTCATTGCAATTAAAGTCATTTGGGAAAAAAAAAAGTGTTGTGGGAAGAAAATTGTTTCAGCTGTAGATTTTGTGGTATGTGTGCGTGCGTGCGTACGTGCGTGCGTGTGTGTGTGTGTGTGTGTGTGTTCTTGCTGTTTTCAAGTGCAAGTATCACTTACATGTAATGGCAGGTTTAACCAACAAAATTCCATGAAATATCTTTCTAAAAGTTTTAATTGAGTCTGTTTTGTTTAGCTGTTCTTGTCATATGATTTTTGACACTTTTTTTTTGTCTCTGTCTGTGGAATTGTCTGGATCTACTCTGTCTCTCTGTCTCATTCTCTTTTAGTCTCTGTCTGTCTGTCTGTCTGTCTCTCTGGGGATGAGATAGCTTTGTTGGTTACAGCATTAAACTCATGATCTACTGACCCGAGTTTGAATCTCGTTCAAGGGGATATTTTCTCCTGGAGTTAACATCAGTGCCGACTCCACTCTCCCCAAAAGTCCTTCAGATGAGCCTATAGTATAAAGTGAGGTCCCATGTGCGAACACATGCAGAACATCTTGTGCACATGTTAAAACCTGTTCTGCTTTTCCAAAGAGTAGGCCATTGTGTGGCAGTGGGAACAGATGACAAAATTTACAAAAGCTTCATATGTACAGGGCTGGGTGTAAAAAAGCACACAATTATATTATCCTCAAAATAAAAGAATAAATTTTTTAAAAATTAATCACACGCACACTGCATGGCTAAATTAAAAATCAGATAGTTTAATGTAGTTTACACACTAGAGAATAAGTATCCATCGTATTCTTTAGCAGCATTGGAGTACAGTGCTTTCTTGCATAGGTAATTAACACATTTTGAAAATATCTGGTATAAAGACAACCTGCAATACTCCCGAGGGAAATAACTCTGCCACATCACTTGTAACATAGCTTGTAAACAAAATAATTGACAGAAAAGGGAAAGTTCTGCAAGTACGCTCGCACTAGTGTCAGCTGTGGTAAGTTTTCATGTATTATGCCACGGAGAATGTAATGTAAAGCTATGTTGTTGGATATATATTGGTGTTGCTTTTTTTCTCTGGCTAAAGCAGGGTTGTGTTACCTGGCACTGACCCGCAGCAGACGACAGTAAACAATAGGCCCACACCACTAAGTTACCGGTCTGTGCTGTTCTTGGACATGATTAGGAGGGCCAGGGGTATCGTACCAGTGATATAACGCATGGTCTAGTCAGTGGCCTGTAGTGAGGATAGGATCTATTTATTTAGTCCATTAATAGCGCACATATTGGCTTATTGCATGCTGACAACTCGGCACCCATTAGTTTGGGCAATATATTTACTTAGACCATTATAATGATTATTACTTATATTGGTGCACAGGTCGTGTGTTGAGTACCTGCAGCCGTTATTTAGGATATTTGTATTTATGCATAGCTATAGATACCATTACTTGCACACATGGTTGTGACTGAATTTACGTCCCAGCAGAGATTTATGATTTACAGATTGTGAGAAGGTGGATCCATATTTCTGTATGCCTGTGAATCATGGACCCTGACTGCAGATTTGGAGAGAAGAGTACAGGCGGTGGAGATGAGATGCTTTCGGAGACTCCTTGGCATCTCCTACAAAGACCACAGAATCCAGCAAACCATTGGACCCTATGAGAACCTTCTAATGATGTGAAAAAGGTAAACTTAAATGGTATGGGCATGTCACAAGATCCAAAGGAATTGCAAAGACAGTTTTACAAGGCACTGTCCAAGGAGGAATAATAATAATAATAATAATATATGGAATTTATATAGCGCTGAATCTTGTAAAAAAAACAAACAAATCAAAGCGCTTGCACTCAATCATTTACAGGCATGCAACTCTCCTTAAACGTAATGAAGAACAGATTTCAAAATCATGCGCGCGTACGTATGCATGCATGCACGCACACACACGCATGCACACACACACACACACACACACACACTCGGTACAACACTTAGAAGGTGAAAGATGCTGTTGAAAATTAGGGACAGATATTTGGGGGGAAAGTCTCAGGTAGGAAATAAGTGTGTTTTGAGGCTGGATTTGAAGGTATCAAGTGAAGGCTTTTGTCGAAGTGAAAGAGGGAGGTCATTCCAGGTGGATGGACCAGAAACAGAGAAGGAGCGACGGCCAACAGTGGTTTGTTTGAATCTGGGTGTTCGAAAGCACAAAGTATCTGCGGCTGAACGAAGGGAACGGGATGGAGTGTACAGATGAAGGCAGTTACAGAGATAAGGGGGTGCAGATTTGTGGAGACATTTGAAACAGAGGGTATTGATTTTATACTCCAGTCTTTTTGAGACAGGCAGCCAGTGAAGAGATTGCAGAAGAGGAGTGATGTGTTCAGATTTTTTCTTTCTTAGGACCAGTCGAGCTGCAGAGTTTTGTATGCGTTGAAGAGAGTGGATAGATGATGCTGGTAGGCCAGCCAAAAGAGAATTACAGTAGTCTAAACGTGAAAGAATGAGAGATGTGACAAGCTTGGAAGTTGCATCAGTGGACAGATACTTGCGAATCGCGCTTATGCGCGTAATTGATAGTAGCAAGACTGGCAGGTCTGGGTGATGAATTTTTTCATAGAGAGTGTGTTGTCAAGAACTACTCCTAAATACTTCACAGAGTTGGACAAAGGAACTGACGTATTGCCGAATTCTATTGAAGTTTTTGCAATAGAGGAAAGTTTATGTTGGGTCCCTATGAGCATGGCTTCGGTTTTATCGGCATTAAGTTGTAACTTGTTCTGAGTCATCCAGTTTTGAATGTCTTGAAGGCAGTAGGACATATTTGTCAGGAGGGAAGGCAAGTTTTCAACAGTATCACTGCACTGAAGCTGAGTATCATCGGCATAGAAATGATGATCAATATGGTGGTTGTGAATTATATGTGAGAGTGGAGCAGTGTAGAGAGTAAAGAGAACAGGGCCCAGGACTGATCCCTGTGGGACTCCACATTCCATTTTGACAGGTTTTGATTGAATTTTGTTTACAATAACTTTCTGGAACCTGTCTGTGAGGTATGAAGTAAACCAGGTGAGGGCTGTGCCGTTAATACCAAACGTATTTTGGAGGCGAGAAAGAAGAATTGAGTGATCTATGGTATCAAAGGCTGCAGATAAGTCAAGAAGAGTGAGGAGGGAGATTTTTCCTGCATCAGAAGCAAGTAGAAGTGTATCTAAAGTGTGGACTAGGGTGGTTTTGGTGCTGTGGTTGGGGCGATAGGCAGATTGAAAAGTGGGAAGGAGATCATTGGAATGAAGGTGACTGTTGAGCTGTTTGAGAACGACTTTTTCTAGTACTTTAGAGACAAAGGGTAAGTTTGAGACAGGCCTATAATTCTTCAGAATGTTGGGATCGAGGTCGTGCTTTTTCAGTAGAGGTGTGACTATTGCTGTTTTAAGAGGTGATGGAAAATTTCCTGAAGAGGCAGACCAAGGAAGAGCTGGGAGGATAACATCAGTGAATGGACAGGCCTAGAACTCAACAAAACCCTGAGAAAGGCAGAACAGAGAGAGGAATGGAGGGAACTGGTTGTTGAGTCTTTGAGGGTGCCCCCACGGTCGTCAGACTACGGGACAGATAGATAGATAGATAGAGAGGTGGCTTAGTGGAGTTAGTGTCTTGATAAAGAGTACTCAGCAGCCAATTTTATTTTAAAGGGCAGTAGTTTTATTATGTACGTGTGTGTCAAAGTCAAAGTCAAACTTTTATTTTTGTGTGTGTGTGTGTGTTTATTTTTTAAAAATTGCTTCAGCTGTTTAGATAATTAAAAATTTTCCATGGTTTCAGATTGTGCAGCTTTTATTTAAACTTCAAGCAATGGAATTGTGCATACTTAGTTTTTTTGTGGTTGTTTGTTTTTGTTTTTTTGTTCCTCAGCTAGAGCTAGGAGGTTCACCAATAGTGAGATTTTGTGTATGGGTCTGTTTTTACCCATCATTAAGGTAGCCGCATTCTGACTTCGGGGATGTTGTTTGGATTGTTTCAGGGGCTAACATGGAAAGCAAGTGTTGATTACTTTCCATCACCAGGCAAGAAACAAAGGAAAAGGCCTCAGAATGGAGGACTACTTCCTGCAGAGTATTACAAAACTGGTCGACAAGACCAGTGCCAGAAATGACTATGCCAGCGGTGTCACCGTTCGCTCACTGCCTCTGATTGGTCGTGTTCATATAGTTAACGATATCTGCGGAATGGTGCAAGTCAGTTTTGTCCTTGCGTATTGGGTGTATGGCACATTTTCCACGATTTTCATCATTCTGCTTCCGCAATATCAGGATGGACGTGTTCCTTTTGCTGTTATTCTTGGTAAGTGTAATGATTGTTTGCTGTTTTGTTTGTTTGTTGTTGTTGGCTATAGTGTTTAAATTGGGTTTGTTTTTTGTGTTGCTAGTCTAAGAAATCATGGTAAAATTTTGAAAAATTGTTTAGTGCGAAATCCTTTTTTTAAGAAGTGCTCAAGAGGCCAAGTAAGGGATTTTATTTGGAGTGTGTGTGTGTGTGTGTTAATCTGTTTTTTCTCTTTTTCTTGTTTAATAATTTTTTGTGTTTAAAAAAATCACAGTTATTAGATGTAGGTTTGCAAAGTGAACTTTGTACAGTCTGTAGACATTTTAAAACCTTTTAAGGCAGCCCAGATTTAGCATCATCAACCAAGAAAAGAAACAAATTAGAGCTTTTTATTACTTTCCTCTAATTCTTCTAGTTTACAATTATGGACAAAGAAACCACTTTCTGAGGCCTAGGATTTAGCATACATCTACTGATCTAGCATTTAAATGGAAATGCTGGGTGAGCAGTTCTTCAGTTTGGTTCTTCAACAATTCCCAACAGAGCTTGGGAGAGAAAAAAATCCCTGAAGTCAGAATGCGGTTACCTTAATAGTGGGTAAAATCAGTCGCGTATACGATATAGTGCATACACAAAATCCCACCATTGGTAACCCTCGGAAACCTAGCCAAGGAATGAGAGGGGAGGAAGAAAAGGGAGGTGGGGGGGAATGGTGGAGGGAGAAAAAGAAGTTTGTAATACTGAAATTAATTTTAAGGTAAAAAAACCCTCCAAAGTTCTTCAATATTTACTGCTCTTGAAAACTTGACTTATTTTCCATGTTTTTTTATTTGAAATTTCAGTGATAAGAGTAATTTTTAAAAATAAAATTAAGAATTTACTTTCGTTTTTGTTAACACCAAGCCTAAAGCTTTTTCATAATTTTATTTATTGATGTAGGAAAAGTGCGCAAGGCCTGCATTAAATGCTGCTGTGGGGGCGAGATAGAGAGCATTGAGCTTGGGATCTGACTGCTCGGGATCAAGTCATCACAGAGGTGCTCATTTTGGGGAATTTTACCCTGGAGTTACTGACTCCACTACTTTTGATGAGACTATAAACGGAGAGGCCCCAGCCATGTGCTGACTCATGCAGAACATCTTGCACACATGTTAAAAACTTGTTCCACCTTTTGGAAAAGTGGGCCATTTCATGCCAGCAGAAATAGATCTATGACAACATTAAAAAAAAAACAACGCATGCACACAGGTGTCATGTTTAGACACCATCACCAAAATCTGAATACAGCTACCTTAACTCAATGAGGTTGTGCCGAATCTTAAGATTTGGCAGAATTACGATTTTTTTTAATACACTAAGCGATGTTGAACTGAAGGGAAAAGTATTCTGGCCTGTAGGGCAATCATTTTCTAAAACAGTTGCTTTCCTTGACCATAAGCTTGCCTAGTTTGCATATGTTGGCTACTTGACAAGTGTATTCTTTGAGATTTCGGGCTCTCCAGTGTTATGATTTTAAAAACAAAAATTGTATAGTGCAAAAAGTGACATAAGATGGATTCAGCCAACTTCAGGGAACTTTACTTTGGTGAAAAATCATCACATTATTTGAAGGAGACTAGTTGATGAACAGTTCAAGCCATGTAAGAAAAGCAGCCCTAATTTCAAAACGTTTTATTTTTCAGCATTCAGTGACATATTTTGAAAATTTGTTTTAAAAAAAAAATTACAGTCAACTATTGAAAAACTGCAACAATCTCAAAAGTAGACATAATAAACTTTTCAATGATGTATAATTTGTATATCTTTATTATGTTGGGTAAATGTGCTGAATTTTTCAAATATAGCCAAAATCACGTGTCACCACAAAATGGCGGGATCCATTTAACTGCAACTCTATTGAGTTAATGGTGGGTAAAAATGGTTGCATATGTAAAATCTCACTGTTAGTAAGCCTCAGAGTTCTAGCCAAGGAAC
>CM054140.1:58641756-58666756 GCA_028751875.1 Rapana venosa | reverse complement strand
ATGTGTGTGTGTGTGTGCAGGAGGTGTTTTATATCAAGCACAGCATGTGGTTTCTGTACATTCTGATGGCCCTGGGTCTCAACATGGCTCTTGTGATGTTTTGCCAACTTGGCAACCAACACTTTAACCTACTGTTGGTAAGTAGTACCATGTATGGTTATGTTGATGCGTTTTCTTCTTCTTCTTCTGCGTCTTCTTAGTTTTCTTCATCTTCTTCTTCTTCTACTTCTTCTTCTTTGTTTTCTTTGTCTTCTTCTTCTTCTTGCTGTCTTTCTTTCTTTCTTTCCTTCTTTCTGTTCTTCTGCTTCTTCCTCCTCTTATTATTAGTTTTCTCTTTTCTTCTTCTTCTTCCACAGCTGTCTGTTTCCCTTCACTTTCAGCTACTATCCATTCCATCCCAGTGGTAATTATAGCAGAAACTGAGTGCACTTGGACTTTGTAAAAGGAAGGTGGTCACTAATTTTAGCACTGGGCCCTGGACCCTTGACTGAGTAATGCTGGATTTTAGTGCTGTGCCTCTTATTCTTAGTTTTTCTCTTCTTCTTCTTCTTCTTCTTCTTCTTCTTCTTCATCTTATGCATTACCAGGCCAGGCTAAATTTTCAACCCTGTCCAGATGGTAAAATCTGCAGTTAACTGCAGCAGCTCTGCCAGTTCTCATAGTTCTTTGTGGAGCTCCACAGAGCTAGGCCACAACTGTTGTCTCAGAGAGAGAGAGGCACTTTCACTGCACTATGATGAATGCTGTAGGCGAGTGGTTAAGATCATTTGACTTTAATCGTTTGACTTTAATCCTATGTAAGTTCCATACATTATTCTTCTTCTTATTATTATTATTAATCCTTCAGGTATATGAAGTCATGGGTTTGAATCTTGGCGGCATCAGGTGAATTATGTGTGTGTGTGTGGGGTGGGGTGGGGGGGGGGGGTTGCAACCTCCCAGATCAACTTCAAGTGCAGACCTGCCAGTGGCTAAATTCCCAGATGTACACTTGCAGAAGAAGATTACATATGCTTGTTAAAGGTACCGTCATTCGTGTCAGTGTTTAGTGGGTTGCATAAACATGAACATACCTAGCATACATCCCCAAAGTCAGAATGTGGTATCTTCGTGGTGGGCAAAAATGGTCACATACACACCTTTGGGGAAACTCGGAGCTCTAGCTGAGGAATTTTAGAAAAACACCAACCCACCCTCAAACACATAAAAAAAAACCAACAAACAAAAAAACTGTACCATGATATTGTAACTTTGCTTAGAGTTGTCACAAATTAATAGAGGCCCTTCTATGGCAGGTATTCTGCCAAAAGATTTAGAAAGCACTTTTTTTTTTTCCCCTGACATTTCTGTTCATTTTTGTGTGCTATATATTATGATAGAGATGGTTGACCTGTACAGCGAAAGAAAGCAGAAAGACGTACATGCAAAAGCCGCAAGGAAACTAACCCATCAATCAATTGAACATACAATTATTCTCTATTGAAGTATTGCTGTCTGTATGGTGGGGGTGCTTAAAAGCAGTGACATACATGCAAACTTCTTGTCCAGTGTGTACTTACAGCATCACAGTGATTTCCTAGGTGTGATGAATGATAATGAGTGCTTTGATTTGTTGCTTTACAAGATTCAGCGCTATATAAATTCCATGCATTATTATTTATTATTATTATTATGAATGAGTCAGAGTGCATATTGTGGGTGACCCCCAGTATTAAGCTGGGGTATGTCCAAACAACAACAACAGCAAGAAGAGACACACAGAACAAAACACAGAGGGACAAACCCAATATACACATTATAAAAATGATCAAATAACCAATTTGTTTGGGGCTTTTTTTTGGTTTTTTGTTCCTTGGCTAGAGCTCTGAGGTTCATCTATGGTAAGATTTCTGTCTATGCGAATGTCGTCGCCCCTTCCTCCCCCCCCCCCCCCCTGTCCCCCCTCCCATCCCCCCCCCCTCCCCCCACTCCAGCCCATCAATTAGGTATCCGCATTGTGACTTTAGGAATGATGTCTAAACATGACACCAGTGTGCGTGCCTTTTTTAAAATATAGTTTTTGTCATCCATTCTTACCAGCACGAATGGCCCATTCTTCCAAAAGGTGGAATTGGTTTTTCGTGCGCACAAGATGTTCTGCGTGCATTCGCATATGGGGCCTTGGTTTATAGTGTCGTCCAGAGGACTTTCATGGGAGTGGAGTCAGTACTTATGTTAACTCCAGAGGAAAAATCCTCTTTGGATGGGTGTCTCAGAGGTAGCTCAAACCCAGGCCATCAGATAATGAGCCTGACCAAGGCCAAAAACTGTCAGTTACTGACGTCAGCTAATTGCCAAGGGCTACAAGGGCTATGTTGTAAAATGTGTTGAGATTGCCTTCAGCCATGACAAGCTCTTAACATAATGGCCTGCACTCTCCTTTAAAGGGGAAAAAATCCTCTGAATCCGGAGTATGGCTGCCTATATGGCGAGGTACTTGAAAACAGTCATACATGCAAACTTCTCATTCAGTATGCAATTTCAATCTCACAGTGATTCCCAGGTGGGATGAGTGAGTCAAGAGTGCATATTCTGGATGACCCTCAGAGTGTTAAGCTGGGGAACGCACAACAACACCACCATTAACAACAACAACAGATAATTAATGCAACACTTTAACATCTAAATCATCCTGCCCCTTAACCAAAGAAATTTGGCAGCAGAGATAGGATATAGTTGTCAAATAGCAGGTTTAAAAAAATTTGCAACATTTGTTGTCAATGTCTCATCTGTGTATCCTGTCAGTTTGTCATAATGACGATTGGTCAAAAGCGTTGCTAAGGCTTACTTGAAAACATTGTTACTCTTTGAAATTTGTGTAAAGGTTATCGTCATTCTTGGCAAGATCCTAGTCTAACAACCCTTGAGAAATGTTAATTTTTTGGGGCCTGGATTTGTTTCAGGACAGAACAACACTAGATCAAATGCAGATGTCAGGCCAGATGCCAACAGAAGAGTGAGTAGTTTGTGTGTGTGTGTGTGTGTGTGTGTGTGCATGTGTGTGTGTGTGTGTGTGTATGTGTGTATACATGCATATTTGTGGAAGTGTATGTGTGTGTTGGAGGGCATGTATGTGAACGCGCACATATGTGGTGTGTGTGTGTGTGTTCAGATTTTGTGTGATCAAATCTTTACTAACTAGTGGTTTGGCAATCTAGAAGTAACACAACCATCATGAAAACAAACTGTTTGCAACTAGTCTTTTTGATCTGAAAACAGGCTTTGTTTCCCCTCATTGCTCAACCACTAAACTGTGAGCGGTGATTTGGGTGCTAGTCTTCGGATAAAATAAATTCGAAGCACCAAATACTACATACATTTAGCACACACAAAAGAACCCACGGCATCAAGAGAGTTGTCCATGGTAACCAATTTGTAGAAGCACTAAATGGAAATGAATATAGAACCGAACAGGAAAGAAACAAATGGGTGTTGCCACCACTATCATGATATACTCTTCTAGCCCAAATTTCATGTAGAAAAACGATCCCCCCCTGCAAATTGCTGAGACACTAAATGCTCTAGGTGTAATACCCAAGGAAAACAATCTGTCCCTTTTATTCAATTTGATCAAAATTCGTTTTCTTTGTACATGTCTGTTTCTGATCATTTACTCCACATTGAAATGCCAGGCACTTTATGTTTAATATCTTTCCCAGTTTTTGCAAGTTTTAGTTTTATCTTCTTTTTTTAATGCATGGCTTGTAACCTATATAAATTTGTCTGTTTTTGATATAAAGAAGTATTTGTATTCTTTTTCATATTAAGAACTTTATGTAAAATGTCTGTCTGATTTCTGCATATTTTGTATCAGTAACTTCTTTACTTTACTCATTTTTGTGCTTTGAGGAGGGGTTCCCATGTTTGTTGTTGTTTTCCTTCTGTTTTGGGGTTGTTTTGGTTTTTTATATCTTTTAACGCTAAATTTTCCAGAGAGTATTTGGCGTTGGTTTTCCTTTTTTTTTCTCAGTCGGTCTCTGATGTGTATTTACATGCTTTGTACGTCATGTCAGAAACGTTTTAAAGAGAGTCGTCATCACTCATGCTCTGAAATTGCCGTCTTTCCCACAGAGCCAAGCTTCGCAAGACGTACCCCGCGTATCGCGAGCTGTGCGGTCAGGGATCCATGCTCTGCTGGTTCTGGCCCTGTCGGCGACGCTCCCCTGCTTTCCCGCCGTATGCACATTCCGCTGTGTAGTTGTCGCGTTTGTTGGCACAGTGGGTAACTGTAGTGATGCATCGCCTACTGGGAGGGGAGAGGTGTAACAGAGAGGATTGTATGCTTCAGGCATCCGTATGGCAATGTGGGGGGGGGGGATGGTAGGGAGCGATGAGAGGGAGTTGCCAGTTTTTAGTGATGTTGTGTGTAGTAATGGCATGTTGGGTCATGGAAGGAGTGTCGTCGCAAGATGATGAATGTAGTTTTTATTGTCAAATTTTCTTGTTGTATGCATGTGGTATGTTTGTGCATTTCATTTTTAAAAAAAAAAGAAAGATGCAATACAAATTTAGTATTGTTATCATTATGTACCGATGTGATTAAAAATTTTTTTTATTTCATGTACAACAGTATATGAGCCAGCTATGACCTGCATCCATACATTCATCCAGTTTTAATTTTAGAGCATTGCAGAGAGGATGAGGGATTGAATTGCCCGTGTATAAATGTGCCTTTTTTATATTGCATATTATGTGTACTGGCATTTATGTACTTTCATACATTTGTTTACTCACAGTTTCAAAATCTTGCAGAGCGGAAGAGGGATTGGAAACATCCATATCTAGACGTGCCTTTTTTTATGCACACATTGTGTGTAGTAGCATTTACTCACATTCGTATATTGATTTTCTGTCAGAATCTTTTAGAGAGATTGTGTTGTTGAAATATTGGTATATTAATGTGCCTTTCTTTGTAACTAAGTATACTGGCAATATTTGTACATTTTGTCCAGTGTAATGTGAAATAAGAAAGTGTCAGTACATATAAAAATCAGATGTATTACGCCATCTCTAAGCGGTGAGTAGAAAGAGGATTTGAAGAGGAAAGTCAGAAAAGGAGAGGGGGGAGGAGAAAATAATGAAAACCTGGAGCTGTCATAGACAAATAAATATGCTGGTTTGAGCCTGTAGTGTAGTCTAAACAGTTTTTAAGATGATACCTTGAAAACAAAACCCTTTCTTACAGGACTGAAAGATGTCTGTTAAAACAGACGTGATAAGTTTAATCAAAAAGAGATGCTCAGCTTCACCTTCCTTGATTTCTATTGTAACGGTGAGTTGTGCTCAGTCGCACCTTTGATTAGAAGTTCCCATCCTGTTCTCCTGTATGGTTGAGAGACGTGGGTTTTCACAAAAATGTTGAACGTTTGTTGAAGAGCTGTGAAAACCAAACGCTACGCTTACATGACAAAGATCAAATGGGAAGACGGGATCACGAATGAAGAACTATGGAGAATGTGCAAAGTTGATGATCTGAAGTCTGTAGCTAGTACCAATAGACTGCGCTGGTTTGGGCACATTCAACGGAAAGCAGACCACCACATCATAAAAAGAGCAATGAACTTCGTAGTGGATGGAAAGAGACCAAAGGGAAGACCTAGCAAAACCTGGGCTGCCTGTATTGCAGATGATCTTAGAGAAAGGGGCATAAATAAGGAGGAAGCTCAAAACAGAGAGAGATGGAGAAGGCTCATCAATGTCAAACCTCCCCTGGGAGAAACATGACAAAAAAAGGAAGAAGAAGAAGAAGATCCTGATGATGTTAAGCTTTAGCAGCCTCACCCGCCAGTGGTGGCAGATGGAACTTTTTTCTGCTGTGCCTCATCCCCCAATAGTGGTAGATAGGCAAATAGTGTGTTTTGCCTATCTGCGGTATGGTCTAGGATAAATAATCATTTAAAAATAGTCTTGGGGATGTCCTAGTGAGGTATAAGCCTTACTTTAAGTGCTCTGTCATGAACTTGGCGGGCTCCAGCAGCTTTGAAACAAAAGAAACTCTAACAGGGTTTTCGTGGTAAGTGTAGCTGGAATTTCGTATGTCGAAAAAATATCTCACAACTGTCAGTTTCCCCCACTTTCAGCTACTCTGAGCGCTTTGATTTGTTGCTTTACAAGATTCAGCGCTATATAAATTCCCTTCATTATTACTCTCAGCTGCTTTCTATTCCATCCCAGCTGGTGCTGATTTATAGCAGAAACTGACCACACTTGGACATGGTAAAAGGAAACGGCCAATTTTCGTATTTGGCCCTGGACCCTGGACTGAGTTATGCTGGATTTGTGCACTGTGGTCAATCTAGTCCAGTGGGATGGTATTGTTTGTCTCACTCATTGATGCGCTTGACATGATATTAAATCAAGTGTGTACTTACCTCTGATTTTATGCTTTTTGTGCCTATTACAAGAAAATACTATTGCTGTGAGAATTTTGCGAACCAACATAGACTGTAAAAAAAAAAAAAAGACCCATGTTTTTCAAGAGACAATCATGTCTACACTTTAAAAAAATGAATGTTTTGAAAAAAAACCACACCTGTGTGGGATTAGTTGTATGTCTGCTTTTTTTTCTTCTGTGATACCTAACACAACAATGTCAGTTGAAGTCTAGTTACTATAAAGTAAGATTAAAAAGAGGCAACATATGTATGGTGGCAGAGACTGAGTGCCGGCCAAGAGTGCACGACAAGGAAATCATGTCGTGCATGCGACCTGCGGCTGGATAGTGTTAAGAAGAGAGTCTTTTAAGAAGATGCTTGACCAGTGCATAACCTAATGCCGTGGTCAGTCTTCGAGTTCCTGCTGCATTTGCAGATATATGTATGCTTGTGAAGCTTGTGCACATGTATGTGTCTGTGCCAATGAGGGAATATATATGTACTCAAATATTTGTACTTAGCTGCTGGTGTGTGTAAATGGTTTAATAAGGGGGCAAAATCAAACTCGTGTATTATAGAGTAAATTTTTAAAAAAGAGAAAAATTACAAAGTTTTCAGGAAAGAGTATTATTTATTTATTATATGTTTTTACCTATTATTTGGAGTTATTTCTGTTCAAAGTTGTTGTCTATTTACAAATTTGCAAGAGTATTACTGATAATTATATGTTTCCATCTGTTGCCAGCCACCTTGGATTTAAGTTGTATATTAATAATTCAATGTTGACCTTTGCGAGAAGGTACAATATTTTGTGTGAAAACTGTTTATAGCTTACGGGTTATCTTCTGTGTCAGATTTGCTGAAATTGTCAAAAAAACCCAACCAACCACTTTCAAGGGAATTGTTGATCACTTGCTTTTGTCATTTGAACTGAAGTGTTATAGTATTTAAGAAGATTTTGGATAGATTTTTTTCTTCTCCGTCCTATCAAAACGCTGGAACTCACATTTGTGTGGATTTTTGATTGGTATTTTTTCACAGTCTGAAGTGCATGTAATATGTAGGGGTTGGGTATGGAAATGTTGATCACATCTGAAGAAATTCATATCTTTCTTTGATTCCATGGCTAGAGCTCTGAAGTTCACTAATGCTGATATTTTTGCGTATGCGACCATTTTTGTCCACGATTAAGGTAACCGTATTCCGACTTCAGGGAAGATTATCTTTTGAATTGGACTTGTACTTCTTGTCTTGGATCTGGACCCAGAGTTGAGAGATTTGTCATACAGTTAGCCATGATTGAAATGCTGGAAATGATATTCGAGAGGATTGTTGATTGATATCTCTTCTTCAGGTTTTATTGAAGGTCTTTAACACTTTGTCTTCCCCCAGTACTGGTTTATCTATACCACACACACAGTTGTCTCCCGTGGACAGGGTGAGGATTGTTCCCGTACCACAGCAACCTTTACTTTCCATTCAGCTGTATTCTCACTTGGTCATTTTAGCTTGTTGGCTTTAGTCTCTACATTGGTGGGATGTTGCTGTTAATGGCTTTGTATATATGATGATTTTGATATTACAACCTAGTTCAACACTTTACTCAGCTGTTGTGGGCTGTGTCCTCAGAAGCTCAGTGCAACTGCGCTTATGGAATGCCAAGTGTTAAAATGACTTGCGGACTGATGTTGCTGTTTGAATTGTAGTGCTGAGAGATAACATTGTAGACTTGTGTGGGTTATATTAATGGTGGTTAGCTTCATTTGTTAGTTTTGGCTAAAGAAGTGTTGAAAATCGTATTTGAGTGATAATTGATTTGATGTGGTCTATGAATTTTAGTCCATACAGTGAATTTCTGCTGTTATGGTTTTTGTGTGTGTGTTTTTTTTTAGTTGGTTGGTAGATGGAAATGTGATAAAGGAAGTGGGGGGAGAGGGATTACCTCGGTTTTTTCCTCCATTGAAATGTGTTTTATTCTTTCAGTGTGTGTGTGGGAGGGGGTGGGGGTCTGGGTGTATGCGTGGGCCTGGTGTTGGTTTGTTTTTTGGCCATTGCTTTTTGCTTGTTGATTTGCTGTTATTTTTTTGATGACTTTCTAAATTGTTTGTGTGTGGATAGAATTGTGCCATTGCCTACCCCTTGCCTCATTATTTATTTTTTTATTGTTCCTTTTGAAGAGTCTGTGTTGTTTTCACAATTCTTTCTCCTGATTGTCCATTTGTTTTAGACCTGGTTTGAAATTGGGTTGACAATTGGATGTTTTTGTTTGTCCTTGCTAAGATCTGGTCACAATGGAGATTTTTTTTGTGTGACGTTTTTAGTTATCCAACTTGGGATTAATGGTATTGAGATTCCATTGATGAGAGCTGCATTTAATCTGACATATTGTAACATGATTTTTTACCATGAAAAAACACACGAGTTTAGTTTCAGATCTTCCTTTTAGGTTATGATTAAAACACAATTGCAATGAAATTGAAACAAGTACATCTGAAAAAACACAACCAACCCCCAAAAAACTCCCAACCCAAACCCCATACACACATTTGTGCATGCAACCACCCCCCCCCCTGTTCCCATGCCCCCCCCCCACCCCCCTACACATCAGGGGTATATATATACTAACCCTGTTGTTTGTTATGTTTGCACACACACACACACTCACATGCACAGAAGTGCACATATGTCTTTGAGCTTGCATTCATCCACATATGCAGGCACTAAATGGGGTCAAGATGTCCGTTCTGTAATTTTATTTTCCCATAATATAGCATTTCATATTCATTTCTTTTCTGATTACTTTGAAGTGGATGTTATCCTTTTTTTTGGTTTGTAATGCACCTTTGTAACTTAGGGATAATTAAATTAAATGGAAAATGGCTGGTGAAAAAAAAAGAGAAGGAAAATGACTGGTGTCCTCAGCACAGCCTGATCGATCTTATTTCCTAAAAGGAATGGAATTGTAAGGGTACAGTATCATATAGTGTGTTTGGGGTTTTAGCTTGATTTCAGTATGTGTTGGGTTTGGGGTTTTTTTGTGTGTTTTTTTTAGGTTGTTGATGTTGGATACTTTAAGGGGATTGGTATTGATGACTGAACTTGAGGCGATTGTTCACAGGAGCATTTTGTTGGTGGTGGCTGCTGTGATATGGCTTTTGCGTTCAGTGGGGCTATGCACAACATGACATGAACTGAAATCAGGGAAGTTGCAAATCTAGCAAATTTAAGTGAGGTTTTTGTTGTTGTTGTTGTTGCTTATTTTGTTGTTCTTGCCATGTAGTGTTTTGGTAGGAGTTAAATAATAATAATAATAATAATCAATGGAATTTATATAGTGCTATATCTTGCAAATCCCCCGTGGGACTCCCGGGGTATGCTTACAAAGCGAGCATTGCAAGAATAGGATCCCTGCCCTCCAACCAGGCATGTCGTAAGAGGCGACTAAGGTGGAACCCTTCCTCCAGGTTGGGGGTTGGGCACAGGGCTAACAACTCTGTCCCATAAAAAAAGAGCAGTTACAGAAATAGCAACAGAGAAAACTTATACTTTTGCGTGCGAAGGACCTCCCGGGTCCAGTGAGACTCGTATGAATGCTGATGGCCAAAGCCGAGAGGAAGCTTGAGATGAAGGCCATGCAGCACTCTTGGGGATCAGTGACTAGGTTGGCCCAGGATAGGCAGGAGTGGAAGTGCTTTGTTGCTGCCCTACACACCACTGGGTGTAATGGTTAATGATGATATCTTGCAAATACAAATCAGAGCATTTGAAATGTAGACAGCTGTCAGTTTCCCAGGCTTTCAGCTCCTCTCAGCTGCTATCTATTCCATCCCAGCTGGTGTTACTTGTATCAGAAACTGATCACACTTGGACTTGGTAAAATGAAGGGTCTAACTTTAGCTCTGAGCTCTTTGCCGAGTTAGTGCTGGATTTGCGTGCTGTGCATGTCATAAATGATTCGACACTTGAGAAGAAGCAGATCTGCTGATATTATCCATTTTTCTTGTATCTTTAAAAAAAAAAATCTTTTTAATTTGTATGTATTTCATATATAAAGGCAGTAAGAAAACTCTGAAAATTGTGTGTGTTTTTTTTTCTTTTATTTTCTTTTTGTATTTTCATTTTATTCTTTTATATCGAGGATAATGGAATAAGCGCTTAGTGTCAGTAATGCTGTTTGATATGCTGCTTTTATCATTGTAGGTCTGGGCAAGAGTGAAGTGGGGATGTGTGAGTGGTGATGGTGGGGAGGGGGGTAGGTGGTTGAAATTTTTAAAAATGAGTGATTGGTGATAAGTCTGACTGTAATCTAAGTATTGTTTATTTTGCTTGTTGTGAATGAATGGTGTGTGATGGAAGGAGTGGTAATGTCAAGTTTTTCAATGTTGTAGCTTTTATAATCATACTCGTGTAATGCGCTCAAGTTTTTAGTGTCGTAGTCTTTATCCCTTTACCTAGTTTTTATAGTCGTACTGATGTAATGTACTTGAGCCTTATTCATATTTCAATGAAAATCACAATACAAATAAAGTGTGATTACCATTATCATAGATAGTCGTGTAATATAAGATATGGTAAGTGGAGGGATCGTTATTGATTTTTTAAGTTGTCCATCGTTTGAGAATCAGCGTAAATTGTTGGGTTTATGGCTTTTTTTCCTTAATTTTTTTAAACATATATTTTGATCTGTTTATTTTGACAAATCATAATATTAAGTTGAGGTTTGTAGATGAAACATGATATTACCAACACAACTTGCCATGTGTTTTGGTTTGACACTGATAATTTTTCAGACAGAAAAGTAAGACAGTCCTATTGCTTTTTAAAAGATTTTTTAAAAAGAGAATGTCTTTCATTAAAAAAAAAGGTCTGTTTGTTAAAACAAACCAAAAACTTCAACCTCGTGATATATGTATTTGATTGTCAAACTTTATCATTAGTATTTTAGATGAATCAGCATGTACATTTTGAGTTCTTATTTTTAAATGTGAAAATCTCAACCCCATGTATAAATTCTTATTAGGTATTTATTTATTTATTTATCTATTTATTCTTTTATATCAAGGATAATGGAATAAGCACTCATGTGCTTTTTTACATCCAGTCCCCGTGTGTATGCATGTATGTAGTCATACCGTGCACCTTTGTTTCAGTGTTTAAGAATTGAAACCTATATAATAGTTTTGCTTTTGAAAATATTCCAAATATGATGCAATAGAGAGAAAATAATTACTATCTACTCGTATCTTTTTGGCAATAATTCTTGTCAACTGTTGATCATTTCAGATTGGGTTTTTGTTGGTTTTGTTATATATTGTTGCTTGTTGTTGTTGTTGTTGTTGTCCAATCAAGTTATGTTTAACTAGCTTGATGTTTTTATTGCTTTGTAGCACTGGTGATATATTTCTGAATTCACAGTTTGAGTCAAGTCTGTGTTGCTTTGCTTATTTTCAATTTGCTTCCAATTGTTTTGTTGTTGTTGTTTGTTTTTTGTTTTTGTAGAAAGATATTCATGTCTGTATATGATATTACATATGTTTTATTTACATCTCATATTGTTGTTTTTTAATATCAACATGTTTCTGCATGTTTTACGTAAGATAATGGGATGAGTGGAAATTGTGCTAGATTTTAGCAAGGATGTTTGCTTGTGTGGTGGGCTACTGTTTTTTGGGTTTTGTTTATTCCTTGGCTAGCAGTCTGAGGTTCACCATTGCTGAGATTTTTTATGTATGTGACTGGTGTTTCCCACCATTATCCCTTACATCACTGTCTTTAACCCTTACATCACTGTTTTTTAACCCTTACATCACTGTTTTTTTTTAACCCTTACATCACTGTTTTTTAACCCTTACATCACTGTTTTTGAAAACAGTGATGTAAGGGTTAAAGACAGTGGTGAAAGGGTTAAAAACAGTGACATAAGGGTTAAAAACAGTGATGTAAGGGTTAAAAACAGTGATGTAAGGGTTAAGGTAGCCACATTCTGACTTCAGGAATGGCGAGGTATGTGAAAGCAGTCATACAAGCAAACTCTTCATGCAGTGAATCCGTAAGGTCTCACTCATCCCACCTGGGAATCACTGTGAGATAGTAAGTACACAATCAATGAGAAATTCGCACCTAGGATGAATTAAGGGTGGGGATTTTAAAAAATCTCTCAGGTCAACTTAAAGCGCAGATCCACCAGTGCCTTAATCCCCTTCGTGTATACATACACATGAGGTGGAGATCAAAATATGCGCGTTAAAGATCGTGTAATTCATATCAGCGTTTGATGGGTTACTGAAACGCGAACACACCCAGCATGGATCCTGTGCACAAATTAGCTGCTCTGAAGTCGGAATGTGTCAACAGAGGCCAGCAGGCAGACCTCCTGCAGAGTTACAAGCACACAAGAAGACCAGATCCTACACACCCTACCTAGTAAGGGAATGCAAAGAGGAGAAGAGAAAATCTGTGATCTTCCAGCCAGGAACACATTGCACTAACCGTACCAGTGTGCCAAGGCGGCCAGTCTGACAAAATGTTACTCACACTTTAAAATCCTGTCCCCACTGTTTTTTAGAAGAACAGGTCACCAGTCATAGATGGTGGTATGGATGACACAAACATACCCAAGCATGCAGTCTGCGATCTAGTGAGGGATAGGTTCTGCCAGGTTTTAGTTTGCCAAGACACACTACCCGAGAGTTTTTCAGTGCAGTGCCCTCATTTTTTGTTTGTTTGTTTCTTGGGTAGAGATCCGAGGTTCACCAACGGTGAGATATTGCGTACGCGACTGTTTAGCCGCTTTCCGACTTCAGATTGTGCCCTGAACAAGTCCTCAAGGAGATAGGAGAGAAGATGAATCAAGTCATAAAGTTAAGGAGGCTTATGATTTTTGCCCCTCAAAACTAAAAGCCATCATGTGGTGACAAAGTGAAATTGATAGTTGAAAGGTCTTGTCTGGGCAACCCATCTGTATTATTGATTGATGGTCGCATCCTGGATGTCGTCATATTAGGCTTGATTTTTTTTATAGAGAATCTTGGTTTAGGTTTTTTTTTAAATTAAAAAAAAAGACTTTTTGCATGTCATGGAACAATAACTAAAACAAGAACAGAAATGCTTAGATTTTATTTTATGCTGTACCAATAATAATAATAGTAAAAAAAAAAAATCTAACAAATAGATCTACATCCAATGACATGTCATTTCCACTTCATGGCAAGCAAGGCTAGGCATGGTTGACTGGTCATTATAGCGTTTGACGTGTTTGCTGTTAAAGAGTGGTAGTGTCTTCAAAGCAACGACTTTGGGTAAACCTTTGCCAGTGAAATGTTGAATTTAAGAGTACAGTGGCTACATTCTGACACTGTACAAGGAAATGTATCAGTCAAGTTGGAGAAGAAGATAATTGACCTTCATCCTTCTCAAGGTCCCAGCTTTATGCTTGAGTTGTTGTGATTGCCATGTAGTTGATAATGGTCAGTAAAACAGCTGTGTCTTCAGTGGTTTCTCTGCTGCTAGAAATAGGTATTTCCCTGTGGGGATGCCAGGGGTCTGTCAGTTTAAACAGCATCCCCACCTTCTGGAAAATCTGTGCTAGGAATTCCTTCTTTTCTATCCCTCTCTTTTTGTTTCTGCCTTGTTCCTTTTCTTCTTGTCACCTCCTTCTCGTCTATTTTCTGTCTTTTTGGTCCATCCTCCTGCCTTTTTCCCCAGAAAGACTTAAAAGATGTTCTCTCCCATGCCGAACTCGGATGTGCTGGGCCTGACTTGTCAGGCGCTTAATGGCAACGCAACGCATTTTAGCTCATATGACAGATAACAATAGTTGCTGTCTGAGCGTTCGATGAAGAAGAAGAAACAGGTATACCAACCATCTGTGAACAATTTCAGTCTTGACACAGCCTGACTCAGGCTAAGCATTAAGAATTGTCCATCCGTAGTAGGTAGTACCCCCCACCCCCTCTCAGAATCAGTCCTTCATCTGCTCCTGTCGCACTGTGCCATGTTTTGCCCATGTCTTTCTTATGTCACACCTATGTATTTCTTGATGACATCAAGCCATTGGTTGCCAGTCTGCCAGGGATTCCGTAGCTGTATCTTGGTTGCTATTCTGCGGCATCTATTTTGTTTCTCCTCTTAAATCTTCTTCTCTCGTTCGCTTTTTACACCGTCAGATGTGTTTTGGAGAAATAGCGGCAAATCCTTTCCAGCTCCTCTCGTGGGCTGTATAGCTTAGTTTTGCAGGGCCATCTCCGTGGGCCACACAATCTTCCTCAGGTCGCTGAATAGCGTGCACATCTGAAGGATGTATTCGCCAGTCTGGTTTTCTTTGCTAAATGCACACAAGGGAGAGGGAGTGTGACCTGCCTTCTTCTGTTGCTACTTAAGTGAGAACTTGAGGATGTCTGTTAGCCCTGTTCTCTTACAGTCTTGAAGAATATGAAAATGATCACAGGCCTTTAAAAAAAAAAAAAGGCATATTGATGGTATCTTCTCTCTGTGACGTGTGTGACTGAATGCAGCTTGGCAGAGCCTTTGAACAGCAACTGGAAGAGGATTACCACTAGTCCTGAAACAACTACTGTAGTCTACTTGAATCACCATTTCTCTTTCCCTTGTAGTATCGAGTCTAAAATCTGTTGTGAAAAGACTTAATAAAAGAAGTCTGTTCGATTCATAAGTGTTGCGTCTCTCTCTTCAACAAGGATAGATCCAAAAGCATCGCTGATCTGAGTAGGGATCTTTTTTTTTTTTTTTTTCTTTTTTTTTTTTTCTTTTTTTTTGCTGCCTCATCTTCTGACGACCCCCGTCCTACTGTTCCCACGCCGCTCATTCCAATCTCTCCGCCACAGCCATACCCAGATTTGTTATGTCTCATCCTCAGGGTCGGAAGTCCACAGGGAGCCCATCACCAACAGGCCGCCGTGGGGCCACCAGCCAGAGGGGCCCTGCACTGCTGCTGGGTCACTTTGGTGGTGTTCAGTAGTGCCTGTTCTGAGCTAACATACGCAGGACACCACCTACTAAGCCCCCTACTAACGACAGTATTAGCTCAGTCGCGAAGCCAGACTGAGTGAGTTGCCCACCCCAGGTGGCAACCACCACAACGTCCCTCCAACGACCGTCCCCCGCGAACCTCCAACCCCAAAGGCTTTTGACACAAACTCACCACAGGCACAGAAGTGTATGGGCAAACCGAATCTGAGGTCACCATGAGACCAGAGAAACCGGGACCACCGAATCAGAGGCTTTTTTTTTTTAAATGCATGATGATCAATGACAATGAGGATGACGTAATGATGCTGCTGTGGAAGTGCATATGCTTTGAGACTACTTGACAGGGTTGTACTCTACGCTTACTATCATAATATATCCCGGCGTCAACCGGGCCCGAGAGATACAGACACCTGCAGTGTTGGTCAGGTAATTTGAGCAACACTCTCAAACTCGCATCCGTTAAGTGGATGAAACTCGACTGTGTGGTCCCAGTCTTCCCACTGAGCCCACAGCACACTCACTCTGGGTAGGAGCCGGCCGGAGTCCGAAAAATCCCTATGACTCTTATGGGAATCGAACCGCGACCTTCCAGTCCGTAACCCAAGGCGCTAACCACTGCGCCATGGCGGCTGGTCTGAGTAGGGATCTTAGAGACGGTCTTTTGGAAAAAGGAGAAGAAGAAAAAAGAATTTATGTGGATACATAGGTATACCCCTACAAAAACAGGGTTTTGCTTACAGACAGTGTTCAGCATGGATTAAAGCAAAAAGATGGTTTGGCTTAAAAGATTCACTGGACCGTACGTTTAGTGTATTCGGATGAAGGAGACGGGAATGTAGGCCCATATCAAAATGTTATATTATACATCAACGTGTTTCAATCAACCGTGTGCAGCGCCCCTCGTGAGTAATTTCCATTGAGGGACTCGTTTTAATCTTTCTTTAAAAAAAAATCGTTTAACTCTTATAAAAACAAAACTTGATGTAATGGAACCTCGCCAGAACTCGGTTATAAAAAAGAAAACAAAACAAAACCAACCCATATGACCGTTTGCTAATAATGACAGTTTTCATGAGGAGAAAGTGCAATTCTGTAGCGAACGTTGGACCCCCCCCCCCCCCCCCCCCCACCACCACCACCACCACTAAACAAAAAGAAGAGAGAGAGAGAGAGAGAGAGAGAGACTCAAACCCTGCATGATCCCCCAAGACCTTCCCGGAACACGAGAACCACGCGGCACCTTCCCTCCAATGTTTTGCGTGGGGATTAAGGACAAAAGGGCAGGTAATCCTGAAGTGGTGTGCTGGAAGATCAGCATAACTGCGACAAGTGGAACAAAGAAATTGCGCGGGTTGGACAAACAGGGCAATCGCGCTCTCTCCCTCTCCCCCCCTCCTCCCATCACCATATCTCTGGTGGTCTTTTGATGGCCGCTTGCAATGCAATGTGGCCTTGTCACAGCAGATAGGAGTTGCGTGGCGATCATATCTCACAGTCTGCAGAGGATCAGTCCGGGTCTTCCTCATCTCTCTTCAAAAGGTTCGCGACAAAGAGATGAGGGGGTTGTGAAAGACTTGGGGGGGGGGGGGGGGTAGGGGTTGGAAGGGGGGTCGGAGGTGAAGTTCGTGATGCTTGTTGATTTATGTTATCTCCCTCTGCACTGGACTACTCCCCTCCCCGCCCCCCCCCCCCTTCCCTCCCCCAATCCCTCCGCGACTTGGTGCCGCTTGCCCGTGTATAAAATTAGCCGATTTTCAGTGTTCTCAGCTTTTTTTTGTTTTTGGCTGCTTTTTCTTCCTTTTTTTGGGAGGGGGAGGTGTTCTCAGATCCTTAAGTAGTTAAGTGTTTGGTTGTTCCTTTCACAATTCAATTCACAATCGTTTGTTTATTCCGGTCTTAATATTGGGGAAGGGGAGGCAACTTTTGCTTTGTGGTACGGCTTTCACAAACAACGCAATATGAGTTAAGAGTGGTAAAACTAATGAATCATGGTATTGTCTTTCAAGGCATTCTGTGAAGTTGATCCTACTAAAGTAAGCCAACAATGTGTGTGCGTGCGCTTGCTTGCTTTTATTTCAGATTAGTTCAAGATATTAGTGTCTTTCCGTAGCAAAAAACCCCTGCATTGCCATTGTTGCTGTGTTCCTTGTTTTTGCGATAACAACAATTACATCAATTATGATCCTGTAGACCCGTCTACCTATCACTCTCAGATGGCGTTGATTTAGTTCCAGTTCCACAGACTAAAAGAGCTTTCTGGCCCAGGCCAAAAGCTTCGTCAGTTATTGATGTAAGCTAAGTGTAGTACCAAGGCCTACGCCTGAAATGTTGTTATGCTGCGATGTTATGTTAGGTCTTCAGTCATGACAAGCTTAACACAACAACCTGCACTCTCCTTTAACGGAGAAATAAATCCTCTTGCGTACACGGCGAGGTACTTGAAAACAGTCATACACACAAACTTCTCTCAGCCATTTGGTACACAGCACAATCTCATAGCGATTCCCGAGTGTGATGAGTGAGTCTGTGTGCATATTCTGGATGACCCCCCCAAAAAGTTGAATGTAAGCTGTTCCAATTCTTCTTGAGATATCAGTTAAACATAGGCAATGCTGGTCGCTGAACATAACTGCTTACAAACGGCCACGAAAGAGTAAAAATCTCAAGGAAGGGGGGAGGGGTGGAAGGGAGGCTGCGGTGTCTTGTGTCAACTGAAAGACAGCTATAGCAGCAGTGTTGACGACAGCTCTAGAAGCAAACATGACCAGAGTTGTCTGTGTGCTGGAGGGGGGGGGGGGGGGGGGGGGGGGGGGGGGGGGGTCGGAGGGCAGAGGGTGAAGGAGGAGGGCGACCTGTTGCAGCCCAAAGCCTTCAACACTCAGGAGAAGCACGCAGCACCTTCCCTCGCTATTTTGCCTGGGGATCAAGAACAAAGAGCGGGTAACCCCCTGATTGGTGTGCTGGAAGATCAGCACGATAAACAACAGGTGGGACCCGGCATAAGCCCTGGCCGGTCAGGCAAACAGCCCACAGACTCTATCTCTTCTCTGATCCTTGCAGCAGTAGCAGTAGCATCACCACCGCCGCTTTCTTTGCCGCTGTGAGGGTGATTAGACATCGCATAGTCATCGTGCCTGACAATGGTTTGGGGGAGGAAATCCATTGTCCGCCATATTTCCCTGAAATACATCTATATCAAAGGGGAAGCAGTGCGGTGTTGTTGACCTGCGGTTATCTCTCTTGCCCCTGACATCGTCTTAGCGTAGCTTTGCTCGCGGATTCTCCTCACCGTTTTACAAAGCGGGTCGTGGCTTATGACGGATTTTGTATCTTTCTGGGTTTTTTTTTTGTGTGCATGAGGACAGGCAGTTCTTTTTTGTTTGTTTTGTTTTTTGGTGCATCTTTGGTTTGTATTGCTGGTTTTTAACAAGAATGCTGCTGCTGCAGCAAATCTTTTTTTTTTTGAAACAGTGCATGATAATCTGATGGGAGTTTTGTACGTTACTGCCCTAGCACTTGAACAGTCTTCATCAAGACCTTTAGTGGTGCATAAATTGCATGCTGGGTATGTCCTTTTTACTCCGTACTACTGGCCATATCTGATCTATAGTAAAAGGTAAAGGAGTCCCATAACCTATAAGGTCGTAGGGGAGCGAGGCGTCAGAGACCTCACTTCTCTAGGGCCAGCATATTGAGGGCGGCGCCCATCTCCTCTCCCTCGCTGCTTTACCTTCCCTGACCCTAAAGAGGGCAGGTACCCATTTACAGCTGGGTGAACTGGGGGAACTGTACTGAAGCCAAGGCGCGCAAACGGTTACCCATCCAACTGGTAACCACGCTCGACGCTGCTTAACTTGGCTGGGGGAAAGCGAGTGCTCCGACCACTGAGCTATCCCGTCCCCATCTGATCTATAATTTTACGAATTTTGGATGGGTTTTTAGCTTCCAATGTGTGTGCAGGATGTTGTAATGGCATCCACACGTGACACCTTGGTTTAACGTCTCCTCCGATGGACTTGAACGGGATTTTTTTGTGTTTGTTCCTTGGCTAGAGCTCCGAGGTTCAGCAGTGGTGCAATTTTGCGTACGCGACCGTTTTTGCTTACCATTAAGGTAGCCACATTCTGACTTCGGGGGATGTAAGAGAATGAAAACCGAACGGTTAACTTCAGGGGGACAGTTCCCAACAAGCAAGAAGGCTAAGGGCAGACTCAAACCCGTGTTCGTGTACCAAGAGTCCCACTCTTCAACCATTGAACTTATATCCCATAATCTGGCTTTGAGTTATCTACGTGTGAGAGTGAATAATCAATCGAATTTAAAAGAAGTATTACAATAGTGGTGAAGTGATTGAGATTTCGCGTTTTATATGTTTCGCGCTTTAAGACAGTAGTAGATAGCGCCTGGGGTTTATCACAGTTCTTGATTAAACCGTTGACGCTGGGGGCAACAGCAAAGTGAGAGGCTGTATGACCAGTGGCTTTCTTTCCCACTCATGGAATTCCACTTTACAGCTTAGTCTTTAGTGATCGACTATGACTCTCTGACTAGGAGGCTTGACTCGCACAGTCCTTATGTGCTGCAGCCCTGGGGGCTGGTTGGCCTTTGGAGAACATCTCCAACGCTGACTGTCCTTATGCCCCACTTGGCCGAGAGAGTGGGGATGTACTGTGGGCAAGGCATCTCCACTATAATCAAATTTCTGCCCAATTTCCGAAACAGCAGCCGCCTCCTCTGCTGTTTTGGAGGTCATCGTCGGACACGACGGACAAACATACATACAGCTTCAGCGTCGCTTGTCACACGAGGCAGTCACGGCAGGCGCTACATTGCACACGATCCTCCTGCTGTCAGTTTTAACCTTATAACGTCCCAACCGTTCATAACAACACTCCAGGCCGCCCACTGTCCACCCTCCTTTGAACTGGGTCCCAAAGCACTTCTGTTCGGCAATCAGCTCTGTTTTGTCATTGACACACTCACTGGGGGGACGGGATAGCTCAGTGGTCGGAGCACTCGCTTTCCCCCAGCCAAGTTAAGCAGCGTCGAGCGTGGTTACCAGTTGGATGGGTGACCGTTTGCGCCCCTTGGCTTCAGTACAGTTCCCCCAGCTGTAAATGGGTACCTGCCCTCTTTAGGGTCAGGGAAGGTAAAGCAGCGAGGGAGAGGAGATGGGCGCCCCCGCCCTCAATATGCTGGCCCTAGAGAAGTGAGGTCTCTGACGCCTCGCTCCCCTACGACCTTATAGGTTATGGGGCTCCTTTACCTTTACCTTACACTCACTCAAGAGTGGTATGGCGTGGTATCAACTATTGCCATGTTATGTGTAGAAAGACTTATTTTCTTGAGAAAATGATGTAACGAAATCTCAACACTAAGAACACTTTTTCAGTAAGATGTGAATGGGAGAAGGTCCAATTTCATTGCTGGTGTCTGTCTTAGTAGTTTATTAGTTTTTCCATCTTGTATATAAACGCATATCAATGTTAAAATCCCTTCTTGAGAGAATTTGGCAATAAAAGACCCCCTCCCCCGCCCCCCCCCCCCCCCCCCCCCAAAAAAAAAGAGGTTACTTTACGTTGAGTATGATGCAGCCATATCCACTATGTTTAAAATTCATAGGTTGTTACCACTAGCCTATGGCAAAATTTGAAAACTGTACCGAATTTTTGTGCGTGTTTTGTTTGTAAGTGCTGTTTCAAATGACTAAAAAGGCAAGTAGTACATATAATGTTTTTAGTGGTGAGGATAATGGTGGTAGTATCGTGGTAGTGATAGGTACGTGTGCTCTTGTGTGTCCACGAGAGAGAGAGAGAGAGAGAGAGAGAGAGAGAGAGAGAAGAGAGAGAGAGAGAGAGAGAGAGAGAGAGTGTGTGTGTGATACTGTTGTTCTGGTGAATGAGGGAGAGAATCCGTTGTAAAGCATATAAAAGAGTGCACACACACACACACACACACACACACACACCACACACACACACACACTACTGTCGTCTGTCTCTCTCTCTCTCACACACACACACACTGTGTGTGTGAGTGTGAGAGAGAGAGACAGACAGACAGACAGAGACAGACAGACAGAGCGCAAGGAGTCAGCAGACAGCTAAATATGCCGGTGTTAAAAGGGATCGTCTGCTACTGACTGACTGGCCTGCCACCGCTAGTTATTTTTGTTCTGTTATTTGTTTAGAAAAAGAGTATCCGTTTGTCAGGCTCACCCCCATTCCACTGTGCCTGTCTGCCTGCCTTTCTGCCTGCCTGCCTGCTACAGTCTGTGAGCGTCTGGCAGAGAAAGAGAGAGAGAGAGAGAGAGATCTTTAAAGAAAAAATAAACAAAAAAACCCACCTGTAAGTGTACATATTTTGCCCCCTCTTCCTCAGCTACAGCTCCGAGGTTCACCAATGGTGAGATTTTGAGTATTCGATCTTTTTTAAAATATTAAATAAAAAAAACCCCAAACCACCTACCATAAAGGTAACACCAGCATTCAGACTTGGTGAAAAATGTATTTCATTGTACAACATTGTCTTGTCTTGTATATACTTTCTGACTTCTAGGCGTGAAATTTGGGGGGTTGCTCTTCCCAGGGAGAGAGCATGTCGCGACGAGAGCATGGCCATCCATTTTATTATTTAAAAAAATAAATTTTTCTGTCTCTACGTGTAACTTGTTTCTGTTATCATGGTTCCCTGGGACTTTCTCAGAAGTCGAGGTATGGTTGCCTCTATGTTGAGAAATCTAAAAAAAAACCGTCGCACATGTGACCTCACTCAGAGTGAGAGTGCATTCACGGTCAATTTGCCATTGTGGTTCCCAGAGTTCTTACTGGGCATTCCCGCTGGCACTCCAGGGTTTTCAGCTGAATAATTATGGTCAACAAGTCACAGATAGCTCGCTTTCCTCAAGCCAATGTTAAGCAGCATTGAGCGTGGTTACCAACTGGATGGGTGACCGTTTGCGCGTCTTGGCTTCAGTACAGTCCCCCAGTTCACCCAGCTGTAAATGGGTACCTGCCCTCTTTAGGGTCAGGGAAGGTAAAGCAGCGAGGGAGAGGAGATGGGCGCCGCCCTCAATATGTTGGCTCCTAGAGAAGCTGAGGTCTCTGATGCCTGGCTCCACTACGACCACATAGGTTATGGGACACCTTTACCTTTATCTTGTGAAAACAGTACTTCAAGTGCCTATCCACGTGGGAAGGAATAGCCTGGTGGTTAGAGCGTTGCACTCGTGATCTGACGGCCCGGGATTGAACCACCATCGCGGCATCCGTTCGAGAGGATTTTTCCTCAGGAGTAAAAAACATCAGTACTGACTCCACTCTCCTTTAGAATCCTTCGGATGAGACTTTAAACCAAGGTCCCGCGGGCGAAGAACACACGCTGAACATCTTGCACACACATTAAAACCCGTTCTGCCTTTCGGAAAAGTAGGCCACTCGTGCCGGTAGGAACGGATAGCAATTTTAAAAAAAACCCAAACTGCATGCATACTGGTATGTTTAGGCAATCATCATCCCCTAAGTCGGAATGTGGCTACTGTCTTGGTGTGTAAGAACGGATGCACACACAACATCTCACCATTGGTAAAACCAGGAAAAAAAAAACCACAACCCAAGTAAAATCTATCCAAATCATGTCATTTTGACTATTAAATCAACCACCACAGAATACTGGTCTTCTATGTTCAGACAAGGTGGGGGGGGATAAAGAAAAAAACCCCTCCCCCCAAAAAAAAACAACAAAACAAAAACAACCGAAAAACCCCAAACGGAGATCAAAATCACAAATTGGCAACACTGTTCCATTTACCCTCGATGCCATTGCTAGTTGAAGAGATCTAACCCGAGAAGGACACAAATCCAGAGAGACAGATCTAGTTTACCTCAAAGGGGAAGGCCTGTCAGACGCTGAGTGACTATTTTCTGCGCGATTGAGAAAGATAGCGATGACGTTTAGTGGCAAATACAGGCTTACTGACGCGGCCTACGTAACCTATACATTGTATACAGACGCTTAGAGAGACCCCCCTCTCCTCACCCTGACACAAGAACTAAAACTCATAAAGTCAGTGTCTAGTAGCTCTGTTGCTTTTTCCAAATATTTCTTCTTTTCAGTGCCGACTCCACACACATGAGGCTATAAACTGAGCCCCCCGCCCCGTGTGCGAACGCACGCAGAACATCTTGCGAACGCGTTAGCCTAAAACTTGTTCCGCTTTTTGGAGGAGTAGGTCATTGTGTGCCTGTGGGAACGGATGAGAAAATTTACAAAACCGCATGCACACGGGGACTGAATGTAAAAAAGCAGATAAGTGCTTATTCTATAATCATCGAAATGCTAAAAAGAAAAAAAAAGAGAAGCAGTTGTTGGCGTGGAAAGTCCTACATAAACACACAACCATCACCACACGCAAAAGTAGTACATGAGTAGTAGTAGGTAAGCTTGAAAGTAGTAGAAGGCAAATGTCTATGGAGATAGATCTAGGCCTATGCTCATCATCACCAAATAGCCTTTCGATAATTTTCTTACTAAGCCAGACCCAATAGCCGAACTGGAATAGAGTGACAGATTTCTCACCGAGTTTGCAAGTCCCGGATCAAAGTTCCCAATTTCAGCGACCTTTGTGGAATAAAATTTACATTGTTTACAAATTTCATGTTTTCTTGACAACTTAAGTGTAGACTTGCTGATATCTTATTTCCGTTTGTGTTTAAACACAAGTAGAAGATCAAGTATGCAAAAAGTGTAAGGTTATAGTATTACTAAAATTTTTATTTATTTACTTTTATACCCACGATGTACAGTAAGTTTTTAAATCTTCCTTAACCTGTATCAATAGTCCGGTAATTAATGAATTTGAATAGCAGCAAGCCGTTTCCAGAGAGTAACATACACAAAAGCTTAGTCAGTCATGATGAAACATTTACTAAGTTGTGGTGTAGCGTTTATGGAATATTGAAAATGTTACGGCACTTCCATGGCAAAAAACAACTTGTCTTGCCTAGCAAGTTTTAAACATTAAACCACGAGTAGGCTGCCTGTATGTAGAGATCTAAACTAAAGGGAGAGCAATGTGGGTATTGTTGGCATGGTTTGCCCCTGAATACATTTTGCGGATGGATTTATACCGTCGATTTTAATTGTTTGCGGCTGTTTCGTGGATATTGTAACTGCTAAGTTTAACAAATATGGCAAAAAACAATTCTTTCTTTTGTTGGTAACAAATTTGGTTCACGCTTTTGTGTTCAACTGACAGGAATACAACAGGTAACAATTACTAGATCGGCAGGGGCAGAAGCGCTCTTTACAGAGAGGAAGTAAAAGTAGTTTAGCCTAATGACAAATTCAATGATTTCAAAGAACGTATTCAAAATGGGAAGCATTTCGTAAGGTTATGAAACGATTTGAACGAGTTTTTATTTTACCTTTGACAGGATCATAGTGGTGCATTTAAAAAATGATATCGTTTGTAAATGTAGTTTCTCTACGAGAAGAGAAAGCAATGTTTTATCAAATTCAGTCATCCCCAAGCAAGTGGATCCTACTTGAGACCAAACGCCATACGTGGGAGTGTTACGCTTGCAGAAGGAAAGAAGCCC
>CM054140.1:58631756-58636756 GCA_028751875.1 Rapana venosa | reverse complement strand
TGACACGGAAAGGGAAAAGATTGAGGAGTCGGAACAGTAGCCTGGGGAAGGGGGGGAGGGGGGGCGAACATTTTGTGTGTGTGACTCGGGTATCTCGCCATACAGGTAACCATACCCCGATTTCAGAGGATTTTGTTCTTTTTAAAAGGAGAGTGCAGGTTGTTGTGAACAGAACGTGTTATGGCTGACGAGAATTTCAACATAATATCTCAGCTTATCAACATTTTGATATGTCTTGATAGAGACCTCATGCAGTGTTTTTTTAATTTGTATTTAATTTTTAGACTTCTAGAACACATTGTCCATATGCTGGCCCGCTTTTCCCTTTGTTGTGGTCGACACATCACTGCCACTGCTACAGTCAACTCTTTTCTCTATCCTCCTCCTCCCTTAAAGCTTAAAAGAGAAAGCCTGGGGGATGTTCCTGGTTTACGTCAAAGGGATAAACCAAGATTATCTCCGTCAACAGTGCTTGTTTCTCCTTGTCCGGAGACGATAATGACACAGGGCTGAAAAACAAGGGCGTATGTTCAGACATCCTGAGGTGTGACGTCATCAGCAATATATTTTTTTTCTTCCACGGAAAAATGTACATTTATAATTTCCCTCCCACTAAATAAAAAAAAAAGTTTACATCCCAAAACTCTTACCTGAGCGGTGGTAAGCTTTTTTGTGGGTGGGAAAAAAGTGTAGATACTCCCGGTGACGTCACACTTCACTCGATTTCTAGGGGATTGACCATAATGCTTACAACAAGCATGGCCATTGGAGAAGAGAATGACGTTTGATTCAGTCCTGTTCAGCTAGTTCAATCTCGTGTTCTCGGGTTTAGTCTGGTTTAAACAGACTTTTTTTTTCATGACATAATTATATGTTACCTGACATAATCAAGCAGTATATTGGACAGGAGGCAACTTAGTATGCAGACCTGCCAGTGCTTCCATTGCCTTTGAGTATGTATTAAACGCATGTGGAAGATTAAGTATGCTTGCTAAAGATCTCGTAATTCGTACCAACGTTCGATGAGTCACGGAAACATAAACATACCCAGCATGCACCCAGTAGTACCTGGAGAGGAATAGGCTCCACCAGGTTCGACTTTCCCATGAGACACGGCCTGAGAAATGCAATGGTGTGCCCCAAGAGTTAGTCAGAGAAGAAGAGTATGCAAAACTATGCTTTTTCTTTCACCACAATACAGCCAACGTTTTAGCAAGGCGCAAAAATCGCGTACTTAACACTGAAAAAGTGCAAAGCTGAACACCCCTCCTCTGACCCTAAAGTCCAAACACAGGAAAGATGCAGGTCTCTCCTTCAATAGTTTGCCTGCGGATGAAGGACTCGGGGAGCGATCGGGAAATCCCTGCTGGGGGGACTGGAAGATCAAGGTAACGGCCACCAACAGGTGGGACAGATCAGCCAGTGAAGGCTGGGTAAACAAGTTCCAGCCCCCATCAGTATCTCTCCCGTCTTCTGATCATAATCCCTTCAAAGTTGTTAAGAGCTGATAGCGGCGGCATAGCGATCATAACTGACAGAAGTGTTGCAGGATCCATTGTGCGCGCGGTGCATGCATCGTGTATCAAAGGGAGAGAAGGGCAGTGTTGTTGACTTGGGTTATCCCTCTTGCCCCAGATACGTTTTTATTGTTTTTGTTTTGCTTTGTGGTCAGGACTAGCCGATTTAATAAAAGAAAATTCCCTGTTTTCATTATCATCATCATTAGAAGAAAAAGCCACGGGAAGGGGAGAGCAAAACCAGGCCATCAACCCAACATGCAATTTTGTCTGCAACAACTGTGACACAGACTGCCGTGCATGGATTGAGTCATTCCAGAAGGTTGTTCCCAACAAGACTAGTGTCCAAAGAAGACGCAGTCATTGTCTCCCGAGACAGAGGGAGCTAGCTTATGGTTATTACTGTTATCATGATTACTATTATTATTATCCCGTTTACTATCATCATTATCATCCTCAAACTTCAGTATACAAGGTCAAGGGTAACTTTTTAAAAACAAACAAACAAGAAACCTGATGCAGCAGCCATTGATAGTGAACTTAGGTTTTCTTCGTATTGAGGCCATCGATCAGCAACAGTCGGCTTTTGGGAGTAGTGCGTATTTCTCATGTTTTTGAGTCGAGGGGGGGGGGGGGGGGGGGGGGGGGGGGGGCAGCAGGATAGTGCAGTGGTACATGGTCAGAGCATTTTGTTCTCCACATAACAAGCTAAGGTTAAGCAGCGTTGAGCGCGGTTACCACCTGCATGGGTGACCGTTTGTGTTCCTTGGCTTCAGTACAGTCCCTCAGTTCACCCAGCTGTAAATGGGTATCCGCCTTCTTTAGGGACAGGGCAGGTAAAGCAGCGAGGGGAGAGGAGATGCGGTGGTCGCCACCCCTCAAGATGCTGATCATTAGAGAAGCTGAGGTCTCTGAGATTATCACGCCCCAACGACGACGGCTTATGTCATGGGATACTTTTAACTTTTTTTGTGTGTGAAGAGTTTTGTATTGTTTGCTGTTTTTCGACCTAAGATCAGATAGGGTGAAGATGATACGCCGCTTGCAATGCTTGAGGTGGTAGTTTGGCTATAGGTTTGATGGTCATGGCAGCTTTGCAGGTGGTAGCGTAATGGTGTGTGTGTGTGTGTGTGTGTTTGTGTGTGTGTGTGTGTTGTGTGTGTGTTTTAAATGGCATGATCAGTGTGTGTGTGTGTGCGCGCGCACACGTGAGAGCGTGCTACGTACGTACATGCGTACATATACGCATACGTGCACGAACGTGCGCGCAGTGTGTGTGTGTGTGTGTGTGTGTGAGAGAGAGAGAGAGAGATCTATCACACACGTACGCCTCCCCTTTTTCTGTCCTCCCCACAGATAACACACACACACACACACACACACACACACACACACACACACACACTAACACTAACACTAACACTAACACACATGAACAGGCAAGAAAAATGCTGGTGAGAGGAAGCATGGCTACTTTCTTTATGCGGCCTTTGGAAGATCGTCTGCTGATTCGGGTTGCCACCTGGAATAGTTCTGTTGCTTCCTTTTTAGTTGTTTAGCAGAGAGAGAGAGAGAGAGAGAGAGAGAGAGAGAGAGAGAGAGAGAGAGAGAGAGAGAGAGACTATTCCGATTGTCAGTTCTGCCATTCCATAGTTCCAGCCAATATCACTTAGTTTCTGACTGTTTGGTGGTGGGAAGGGAGAAGAGAAGAAGAGAGAGAGAGAGAGAGAGAGAAGAGAGAGAGAGAGAGAGAGAGAGAGAGAGGAGAGAGAGAGAGAGAGAGAGACTATTCCGATTGTCAGTTCTGCCATTCCATAGTTCCAACCAATATCACTTACAGTTTCTGACTACTTGGTGGTGGGAAGGGGGGGGGGGGGGGGGGGGAGGAGAGAGGGAGGAGAGAGAGAGAGAGAGAGAGAGAGAGAGAGAGAGAGAGAGAGACTATCCGATTGTCAGTCTGCCATTCCATAGTTCCAACCAATATCACTTACAGTTTCTGACTGTTTGGTGGTGGGAAGAGAGAGAGAGAGAGAGAGAGAGAGAGAGAGAGGAGAGAGAGAGAGAGGAGAGAGAGAGAGAGAGATTATTTCGATTGTCAGTTCGCCATTCCATAGTTCCACCAATATTACAGTTTCTGACTATTTGGGGGTGGAAAGGGAGAGAGAGAAAGAGAGAGAGAGACAGAGAGAGACAGAGAGAGACAGAGAGGCGCACACACAAACACACACACACACACTCTCTCTCTCTCTCTGTCTGTCTGTCTGTCTGTACGCCATTATATTTGTGCGTGTGTGTGTGTAAGTGTGAGTGAGTGAGAGAGAGAGAGAGGCGCGCACACACATACACACACACCCTCTCTCTCACTTCACACGCACGCACACACACACTTACACACACAACACAACACAACACACAACACACCACACAACACAACACAACACAACACACACACACACACAGAGTGGCAAGAAAAACGCTGGATTACGTGCTTTTATGCGGCTTGTGAAAGATCGTCTGCTGATTCAGATGCCACCCCAGGATAGTTCTGTTGCTTCCTTTTTTAGTTGTTTAGCAGTGAGAGAGAGAGAGAGAGAGAGAGAGAGAGAAAAGAGAGAGAGAGAGAGGGGGGGGGGGGGAGAGAGGGAGAGAGAGAGAGAGATTTTTTATTTATTTAATTTTATTCTTTTATTTCGAGGATAATGGAATAAGCACTTATATGCTTTTTTTACATCCAGCCCTCGTGTGTATGCGGTTTTGTAAATTCTGTCTGAGACAGAGAGAGAGAGAGAGAGAGAGAGAGAGAGAGAGAGAGAGAGAGAGAGAGAGAGAGAGAGAGAGAGAGATTGATACGTAGAGAAACAGACAGATAAATACAGTCCCATAATTATGTTTTAAAACAGGAGAGTGAAGAAGAGAATACATAGCGAAAAAGGTACAAAGAAGGTGATGCACGTAGAGAGAATAGGGGAAAAAAAAGAACAGGAAGGAAGGACGGAGGAATGGAAAGGCCATAAAATAAGGAGAGAAGTGAGCGTGTCTTCTTGTAACACGCACGCGCGCGTGTGCGTACACACACACACACACACACACACACACACACACACACGCACACACACACGCACACATACACACACATGCAGGCAGACAGACACACACACGCACACCACACAAAACACAACTTCACACACACACAAAATACAACTTCACACACACACAAAAACATCTTGACATAACACCACACAACACTCGCACAAATACGCACATACACAAAACATCGCGCGCGCACGCACGCACGCACGCACGCACGCACGCACGCACGCACGCACGCACACGCACACACACACACACACACACACACGCGCGCGCGCGCGCGCGCGCACGCACTCATCACAACAACAACAGCAATACAACACAGTACACCACAACAAAACTCCAGGTAAAAACAGAACAGGTAGTTGGCACCTACCTGTCCTCTCAACCCCA
>CM054140.1:58594256-58614256 GCA_028751875.1 Rapana venosa | reverse complement strand
CGATAAATCCCTGAAGTCAGAATGCGGCAACCTTATTGTAGGAAGGGGGGGGGGGGGGGGGGGGGGGGGGGGTCGGGGGGGACAGTCACATACGCAAAAATATCACCACTGGTAAACCTTAGCTGAGGAGCGAAGAAATAAAAGACACAGATACAGAGAGACAGACAGGCAGAATTGACGAACTGGGGGACTCTTACCGACGCAGATCCGCTTTTCTTAAGAGTAGGCCATTGTGTGCCGGTGGGAACAGATGACAGAATTTACAAAACCACATACACACGGGGACTGGATGTAAAAAAGCACATGTGCTTATTCCATTATCCTCGATATAAAAAAAAGAAAGAAAAAAGACATAGACACCGAGTCAGACAGACAGACAGACAGACAGACAGACAGACAGGCAGGCAGGCAGACAGACAGACAGACAGACAGACAGGCAGGCAGGCAGACAGGCAGGCAGGCAGACATACGAACTGGGTGACTTGTACCAACACAGACACAGTAACATAGAGACAGCAGGCAGAGACACAGAGAGAAAGTGGGTGACTGGTGCTGACAGTAATGGCATGGACTCAGAGAGACTGATAGGCACATAGACAGGCAGACAGACAGACAGACAGATGAGCTGGGTGACAGACAGAAAGAGGGTCACACAAGGCAAACTAAGAGGGACATAGACACACAGATTAAATTGGGTAACAGATACAGAACGGGATTTGAATAATAATAATAATAATAATACATGGAATTTATACAGCGCTATATCTTGCAAAAAACCCAAATCAAAGCGCTCTCATTCGTCCTAGTCTTTCACATGCAGCCAGTTACAATTAATAGATTTTTACAAATTCAAATGTAAACACACACGCGCGCACAATTAACAGTTTTTTACAAATACAAATGTAAAAACACACGCGCGCGCGCCCACACACACACACACACACACACACACACACACACACACACACACACACACACACACAAAGGTTGTACACTCGGGCAGGCTGATGGAGGGGGGGGGGGGGGGGGAGTTGGTTATTGAGGGCAGGGACAGAAATGAGATGAAAGAAGTGGGGAGAATCTTAGGTTTGAAATAAATGCATCTTTAGGCTGGATTTAAAAGCATCATAAGTAGACTTTTGACGAAGGGAGAGAGGGAGGTCATTCCAGATCACTGGACCAGAAACAGAGAAAGAGCGACGGCCAACAGTGGACTGGTTGAATCTAGGTATTCTTAAGCACAAGGTATCTGAATCGGGGTAAGCAGATAGCGAGCCCAGTGTGCAATGCTCTAACCACCAGGCTATAGAGATAGATAGATTTTGGGTAGAGAGAGGGAGAGGCGAGAGAGAGAGATAGATAGAGGGAAGGGGGGGAGGGGAGGGAGGGAGGGAGGGAGAGAGAGAGAGAGAGAGAGAGATGAGAGAGAGAGAGGAGGAGGAGAGAGAGAGAGAGAGAGAGAGAGAGATCACAAAGAAAGAAAGAACGGAGTATGGTCGTAATGACAAGAAAAGCAGGGAACGTTCTGTTGAAATGATCAGCCTGGCAGAAGACTTTTAGATGGCTGTTTTCTCCCCATCACTTTTTGTTCCTTTGACATACTGCCTGTTTTATCTGTCAGTTGGGTCTGTTTCTCTGTTTTGTCTATGTGTTTGTCTGTACTGTTTGTCTGCCTGTTTGACTCTCTCTCTCTCTGTTTGACTCTGTTACGTGTATTTGATTCTGTGTCCCTGTCGTATCTTTCTGTGTGCCTCTATCCTTTTTGTGTGTCTGTCTGTCGTCTTGTCTTTTTGTCTGTCTGTCTGTCTGTCTGTCTGTCTCTCTGTCTGTCTCTCTCTCTCTCCTGTTCCGCTGTTCGTAAGAGTAGGCCATTGTGTGCCGTTGGAAACAGATGAAAAATTTACAAAACCACATACAGACGGGGACTGGATGTAAAAAAGCACATAAGTGCTTATTCCATTATCCTCGATATAAAAGAATTAAATAATAATTTAAAAAATCTCTCGCTCTCTCTCTGTGTGTTGCCTCTGTCTTTATTTCTGTCTCTACTCACTTGTCTGTCTGTCTGTCGTCTTTCTGTCTGTCTGTCGTCTTTTGGTTCTTCATCATCTTCTACTGCTCTTCTCCTTCTTTTTCTTTTCATCCTCTTTTTTATTTTTCTCGTAATTGTTAGCCTTTTTGTTTTCATTTTCTCTTTGCTCTTGTTTTTTGTGTTTGTTTTGTTCTTGTTCTTTTGACTCTTATTGTTTTGTCGTTTTTGGTGCTATTGTTGTAATTCTTCGTTTTCTATGATTTTCTTTGATTTTTTTTCCAGGTCTATTTTCTCCTACTGATATTAGACCAAAAGAAAAAGAAGAGGGGAGGGGGGATGGATGGTGGAAACCAGTTGATTTGAATTAAAGGAACAGAACAGTTAAATTCCACAGTATATAAAATCAGTGGTAGACTGAGAAATTCTTCTTCTTCTTCTTCTTCTTCTTCTTCTTCTTTCTTCTTCTTCTTCTTCTTCTTCTTCTTCTTCCTCCTCCTCCTCCTCCTCCTCCTTCTCCCTCTCCTCCTCTTCCTTCTCCTCCTCCACCACCATTACTTCCTCATCCTTTTTTCTTCTTCTACTACTCTCCTCCCCCTCCCCCTCCCATCAGCCGGCCCTCCTTTCACATTACATCAGGAAACAAAGTGCCGTTTTACCACCATCTTTCTGTTCTTCTTCATGCCCTCCGTCAGTGTTGGTTCCAGTGTTGTAGACCATACCCAGCGTTCCCTGACTATTATTACCTCTCCCCTACTCTGCTCTGCGTGCCTGCATCCTGACTGACTGTTTTGGCAGTGCCAGACACACAGCTCATGCTCAGACACTTGAGACAGATCGACAGACAGACAGAAAGACAGACAGACAAACAGGAGACAGACAGACAGCAGGCAGAGAGGCAGACGTACTGGGTGACTCGCACTGACACAGACAACAGACACAGACAGACTCAGTGAGACGTAACAAGCAAACAGATTGGCAGACAGATTGGCCAACAGACGATAACTGACTAAACTGGGCGATCGCAGATACTGAAACAGATACAGAGTGACAGCCAGGCAGACGAGGACAGACGGACAGACAGGCAGACAGACAGTTCTGAGTGTGGTGATGATTGGTTGATGGTATGGTCCCTAGATTGGATAACTCCGCTAGGACTCTAATACAGTCCAACTAAGACAGACAGATGAATTTGATGATTGAGATCTGCACAAGCAGACGAACCGCTTAATGATATTGATACATACACAGACAGAGAGACGGACTAGCAGAATAAACGAAGAAAAAAACACACGTTTTACTGAAGCTGATACTGGTGCAATGTATAGAACAACCCACTAAGCAGCAGCAATGTAAAACAAAATTGTGTTGAAGGTGCATTATTTGCTTGATAATGTGTTCATAGTGTCATTGGGCGTTCCCCAGCTTAACAACACCTTTGGGGATTTGATCACCCAGAACATGCACTCTTTTGTCTCACTCATCCCATCTGCGGCAATCATTGTGAGACTGTAAGTATGCATTCTGTGGAAGAGAAATTTGGCGTGTTCGGTTGTTTTCAAAGTACCTTGCCATAGAGGCAGCCATACTTCAAAAGATTTTTTTTTTGATGCTTTGATGGAGAGTTACAGGTTGTTGTGCTGATAGTTTGAAGACGATCTCAAACATAGCATTGTCAAAGCACAACAACACACGTTAATGTATGCCTTGGCACTTAATCTTGCATCAATAACTGACACAGCTTTTTTGGCCTGAGCCAATCTTGAAGATACGACCGACCGTAGTTTGTTTTCGTTAAGAAAGACAGATCTTTTGGGGAGGAGGGGGTTGGGGGAGGGGGGGGGGGGGGGAGTAGGGTGCTTCTTGATTGTGTGTGTGTGTGTGTGTGTGTGTGTGTGTGTGCTCGCGTGTGCGTGCATTTTCTGTGTTTTTGTTTGGTTTGCTTTTTTTCCCCCACGACTTGTGGATTGACAAGTAGAGCATGTGCGAAGAACGAGTTTGTCTGTTGCTCATCTATTGTCTGGGGGTGAAAAGGGTGTGAGGTTGAAAGTGTGTGTGTGTTGCGTGTGTGTGTGTGTGCATGCGTGTGTGCGTGTGTGTGTATGCTCGTTTATTGTCCGGGGGGGTGAAAAGGGTGTGAAGCTAAGTGTGTGTGTGTGCGTGCATGCGTGCGTGCGTGCATGCGCACGTGCATGCATATTGGAAGAAAGTGGTGGGGCAACAAGTGTTCTCTTCCTTCCTGCGCAGTGTCTAGTCTGACTGGCGTCTTAAGTGCATTCATCATCATCTATTTTGTCGTCTGCCCCCTCGCCCCCCCCCCCCCCCCCCCCCCACCCCCCCTCCCCCTACGTATTGTTTAACGTCAGTACTTGTGTGTGTGTGTGTGTGTGTGTGTGTGTGTGTGTGTGTGTGTGTGTGTGAGAGAGAGAGAGAGAGAGAGAGAGAGAGAGAGAGAGAGAGAGAGAGAGAGAGAGAGAGAGAGATTTTGCTAAAGGAGATAGTCATCACAGGAAACAGGCTGTTTTTGGGAGTTATCTTCTTTATTTTTCTGTTATTCCTCGGTTGAAACTTCAAAGTTCATCACGGTGATGTGTGTGTGTGTGTGTGTGTGTGTGTGTGTGGTGTGTGTGTGTGTGTGTGATATGAGCAACTTTTTTTTCCTAGAGGGGGGAGGGGGCAAGAAGGTATTTGTACTGTTTCATATTGGAAGTTGTATATCCTTAATCCCCCTTTCTCCCCTTCCCCTCCCCCCAACTCTCTCTTCCTTCCTCCATCTCTCTCTGTGTCTCTCCACCTCCTCCTCCTCCTCCTCCTCTCCTCCTCCTCCTTCTCTCCTCCTCCTCCTCCTTCTTCTTTCTCTTCTTCTTCTTCTTCTTCTTCTTCTTTCTCTTCTTCTTCTTCGTCTCTTCTTTTATTTCTCTGTTTCTCCTACCGTGTCTCACCTCCCCCCCCCCCTCCCCTTTCTGCCTCTTTATACTTTCCACTCTCCTGTATTTCTTTTTCTTTTCTTTTTTGTGTGTTCTACTTTTGACTTATTCTCACAGGTCTTTCTTTTCACTGTATCCTCCTAATTTCCAGTGTTAACTGTACTTACCTTATCTCCACTATAGTCACCCTATTTTGACTGTACCATTTTTTACTACAGCTTTCCTATTTGCACTGTCGACACCCTATTTTTTTCTCTGTACTCCCCTACTTTGTTGCTGTACTCACCCTGTTTTCACTGTTCTCACCCTGTTTTCACTGCCTGTATTAGCTATACTCACCTTGTTTTCACCGCCTGTTTTAACTATACCCACCCTGTTTCCACTGTATTCGCCCTGTTTCACTCTACTCTGTTTTCACTGTACGCACCATATTTTCACTGTACTTAACTTATTTTTACTGAACACACCCTATTTTCACCGCAACCACCCTATTTTCACTGTACTCACCTTGTTTTCAGTATACTCGCCCGATTTTCACTGTACGTATTCTGTTTTTCACTGCCCTCATCCTGTTGTCACTGCACTCACCCTATGTTTATTATACTCAGCCGATGTTTAAATTAAAATTTTTTTTTCTGTATTCACCCTATTTTACTATACTCGCCCTATTTTCACTCTGCTGTGCTGACCTCCAGTTTCTGGATTCCTTCTCCACAACCTGTCTTCTTCTCCTTCAACTCCTTCAACAGTGTCGTTAGTTCTCCTGTTAATGCCTTCTGGCCATGCCGTATTTGGCTCATATCTAGATGTCCTTGGTACCATGCTGGCCATATAACTGTAAGTCCTTCGGATGAGACTATAAACCGAGGCCCCGTGTGCGAACGCATGCAGAACTTGCGCGCACGTTAAATCCTGTTCCGCTTTTCGAAAGAGTAGGCCATTGTGTGCCGTGGGAACAGATGACAAAATTTACAAAACCGCATACACACGGGGACTGGATGTTAAAAAAAAGCGCATGAGTGCTTATTCCATTATCCTCGATATATATATATAAAAAAGTCATCTGAGCGTTTTGATTTGTTGCTTTACAAGATTCAGCGCTATATAAATTCCATACATTATTATTAATATTATTATTATTATTATTAGATAGGCAGGCCGTTGTTTGACTTCAGAGGATCTTTTTTCCCTCCTTGTAAAGGAGAATGCAGGTTGCTAAGAGCTTGTCGTGACTGAAGTACGAATTCAACGTTACGTTTTCAAAGCACAACAACAGTTTAATTAATGTAGGCCTTGGCACTTCGCTTACATCAGTAGCTGAGGAAGCCCTTGGCCGGAGTTGTGTAGGAGGGATATGCTAGCCTACTTGTCTTTCCTTTCTGGTTTCACTCCTTCTTCATGTCTTTCTTTAGTCTTTGTTTGTGAGGTGGTAGGGCGGTGGTTTCGCAGGTGTCTATGTGTGTTGTACGCTGTGTGTGTGTGTGTGTGTGTGTGTGTGTGTGTGTGTGTGTGTGTGCGTGCGTGCGTGCGTGTATGCGCATAGTAGCATGCATCCATACGAATGTGTGTCTGTGTGTGTCTGTGTCTGTCCGTTGGTGTCTGTTTGTTTCTGCACATACCCCCCTCTGTCTGTCTGCATGTCTTCCGCTAGGGTTCAGAGTGTTTTGTTACCGACAGTGAAGACGGTTCTATCGACACAACTGATTGACAGGCAAGTCGGGCGCGTGCGCGCAAGATACAGGGAGAGCTGCTGTTCATCTCTTGTCGGCTGCTGCTGCAAAAAGGGGGACTGGATGGGGAAGTGGGTCTGAAGGGGGTGGGGGAGGGGAGAGAGAGAGAGAGAGAGAGAGAGAGAGAGAGAGAGAGAGAGAGAGAGAGAGAGAGAGAGAGAATGACTATAATGACCACAGGTTTATTGTGATAAGCAGGATACCCATTCACAAGGGGACAGTGGTAGGGGGGAGTGGGGCTGGGCACAAAATATATAATATCATAATTATACCAAGAACTTTAATTTCAGCCAAATTGTCATGATGTTGTAGAATGGTTACACACCCACACCCACACCCACACACACACACACACACAGAAAGAGAGAGAGAGAGAGAGAGGAGAGAGAGAGAGAGAGAGAGAGAGATGAGAGAGAAGACAGACAGACAGACAGACAGACAGACAGACAGACAGACAGAGAAGACAGAGAGGTGGGGGGTTGGTTGGGTTTGGGGGTGGTGGTGGTGGTAGATGGTTGCTAGCAGCCGTTCTTGTCCTTCCAAACTACACCACCAGTCATTACCAGAGCCGTAGCCACCACCCTAACCTCAACCCCACTTGGCTGCCTAGCCACTAAACTAAGGATACTTTTCCTAAGTCCATCCATTGAAATGTGATGCGTAACTTTCTTCCTGGTGACCGAGTATTGTTTAGTATAGAGCGGCAGAACTCAACTCTGGGGGAGCCCTGTTAGTATAAATAACATCTCCATCTTCTGGAAACTCTGTGCTCGCAATTTCCTCTTTTCTATCCCTTTCTTTGCTTCTGCCTTGTTCCTTTTCTTCCTGTTACCTTTTTGGGGGTGGTGGTGGTGTATTTTCTGACTTCTTTGTCCACTCTCTTGACTTTTTTTTCCCAGAAAGACTTCAGAACAATTTTCTCTCATGCCGAAGTCGGATGCGCTGGGCCTGGCTTGTCAGGCGCTTCACGGCAGCGTGACGTATTTTCGCTCATATAACAGACGTTAATAGTTGCTGTCAGAGCGTTCGTTGAAGAAGAAGAAGAATAGTCATTGATGTGATCTGTTTGTGTTGTACTCATTGTGGCTAGTTTCTTTATGTTGATAACTGAAAGATGATGGCATGACTATCCCAAAGGATACTTGGGTGAATTACTTTTTTTTTTTAACGGAGATGTGTGTGTGTGTGTGTGTGTGTGTGTGTGTGTGTGTGTGTGTGTGTGTGTGTGTTTGTGTGTGTGAAAGTCAAACCCAAAGTCAAATTTCTTATTTCTGGATGGTGCATTGAATACGCAGCACATTATGTAAGATTTGCATGTGTGTGTGTTTATTTTTTAAAATTTATTTATTTATTTATTCATTCATTATTTATTCTTTTATATCGAGGATAATGGAATTATGCTTTTTTTACATCTAGTCCCCGTGTGTATGCAGTTTTGTAAATTTTGTCATCTGTTCCCACCGGCACATAATGGCCTACTCTTTCGAAAAGCGGAACAGGCTTTAACGTGTGCGCAAGATGTTCTGCGTGCGTTCGCACACGGGACCTCGGTTTATAGTCTCATCCTTAGAACTTTTGGGGAGAGTGTAGTCTGCACTGATGTTAACTCCAAGGGGGAAAAACCCCCTTGAACGGGATTCGAACCCGAGTCGTCAGATTGCCAGTGCAATGTTCTGACCACTAAGCTATCTCGCGCGCGCGCGCGCGCGTGTGTCTGTGTGTGTGTGTGTGTGTGGTGTGTGTTTGCGCGTGTGTGTGTGCGCGTGCGTGCGTGTAAGTGATGTGTGTGTGTGTGTGTGTGTGTGTGTTTAGAGAGAGAGAGAGAGAGAGAGAGAGAGAGAGAGAGAGAGAGAGAGAGAGAATGCGAATGCGAATGGTTTATTCAAAAGGCCTTGGCCACATTTGAAGGGGGAAAACACAAAGCACACACTATCATACAAGTAATATTCACATAAACAATCAATTCACAAAACATTATCAACACATGATAATTTTTCAAGAATTAATAAGGGTGTCCCGCAGACTAAATGCTTTATATATATATATATATATATATATATATATATATATATATATATATATATATATATATATATAAGAGAGAGAGAGAGAGAGAGAGAGAGAGAGAGAGAGAGAGAGAGAGAGAGTTGTTGACACGACCGTAAGTCACAGCATAAGGATGGGATGGAGGGGTTCTTAGTTTCCAGACTTGGCCTTAGAAGGGCTACACAGATTTTTTTTTATTTTGCTTTCTGTTTCTGCCTGGCTGTGTCTGTCTGGCTGGCTGTCTCTGTCTGTCTGGCTGGCTGTCTCTGTCTGTCTGGCTGGCTGTCTGGCTGTCTCTGTTTTTGTTGTTGTGTTGTTGTTGTTGCTTTTGGGGTTTTTTGGCTTCCATTTTGCGATTTTTTGTTTTTCTTCTGGTCTTTGTTTCTCTCTGTCTACTTACGTGTCTTATTTTTGGTTTTGTTTTGTTTTTGGTAGTTTCTGCCTCATTCTGTCTGTCTGTCTGTCTGTCTGTCTGTCTGTCTGTCTGTCTGTCTGTCTGTCTGTCTGTCTGTCTGTCTGTCTCTCTCTCTCTCTCTCTCTCTCTCTCTCTCTCTCTCTCCTCTGTGTCACTTATTCACTGACGGACACACACACGCACACACACACACCACACACACACACACACACACACACACACACACACACACACACACACACACACACACACACAAGCGAGAGTAAGAAAAGCACGTACTTGAAACTTATTAGCTCATAAGCTCCGCTTTTCTTTGAAGCAGTCAAGGACTTTGGCACTGAAACAGAAGAGCTTAGAGAGAATTGGAATTAGGGGGATGGGGGAGAAGGAGGGGTCAGCAGAGAGAGAGAGAGATAGAGAGAGAGAGAGAGAGAGAGAGAGAGAGTGTGCGCGCGCGGGCGTGCGCGTGTGTGTGTGAGTGTGTGTGTGTATGCGCGCGCGTGTGTGTTCTATTCTCTTCTATTCTATTTTATTATTAATTTTATTTCGAGGATAATGAATAAGCACTCATGTAGGCCCCTACTTTTTCTTTTTACATCCAGTCGCGGTAGGCATGCGGTTCTGTAACCTTTGTTATCCGTTTTCACTGGAACTAATGGCCTACTCTTCCCAAAAGCGGAACAGGTTTAGCATGCTCATGATGTTTTGCGTGCGTTCGCGCGCGGGACCTTGGTTTATAGTATAATCCGAAGAACATTTTGGGGGAGTGGAGTCTGTAGTGATGTTAGCTCGTGGAAGAAAATAAGTTCGCTTAAACGGTGGTGGCTCAAATCAGGAATCGATCCCGGATCATCAGATCACGAGTGCAGCACTCTAACCACAGGCCTATGCCGCTCCCACATAATGCAAATAATGATGAATGTCTGTAAGAAATAAAAGCAAAGTGGGGGTCGGGAGTAGAGGTTAGGGATTGGGGCAGCGAGGCGACATAAGATGGCAGCCTTCAGTCCTGTGCCTTCCAGCCTTACTTAGGCCCATCACTCCCCCTGGAGCATAGGCCGCCGACAACAGTCCGCCAGAGTCCTCTGTCCTGGGCTATTCTCTCCAGCTGTCTCCAGGTATATCCCATCTTCCTGGTTTCTGCCTCAAGGTCGCGTCGCCAGGTGTTTCTTGGCCTTCCTCTTTTTCGTTTTCCCTGGGGGTTCCATGATAGTGCCTTCCTTGTGATGTTGCTGGCTGGCTTTCTCAGGGTGTGCCCGATCCATCCCCATCTCCTGCGCCGGATTTCATTCAGTATCAGTGTTAATTCTGGTGCAGCGTCGGGTGTGGCTAGCCAGTCCGACACGGGAATGGCAGTCCCTATGGCAGAGGGCACAGATGAAGTCTGACAATGCTGGTCTGTCTTCCTGGGCTGCGGCCTTTCTTCTCATTCTCTTTGCCTCGTGCTGCTGAGCAAGTGTCTCTTCGAACTTGGAGAGACCTTTCTGCACAGTCTGTCGATAGACTGACCGTTCGAGGGCTGTTGCTTCCCAGTTTTCCCCAGAAAGAGCTGTCCGTTTTTCATGCTGAGAAATCTGCTGAGAGAGTAATTCTTGTGTACAATGAAGATCAAGACAATATAATTAATACAAAAGTGCATTTCAGTACAAAACAATACAAAATGTACAATACAGTACAAAAAAGGCGCACTACGCAAGTTTACAGTACAGTACACTACAGTTGCACTATACTACGCTGCGCTATACCACACCACACCACACCACACCACACCACACCACACCACACCACACCACATCACACCACACCACACCACACCACACTACACTACACTACACTATACTACATTGCACTGCACTACACTACACTGCGTTACACGACGCTACACTGCACTACATTTCACTACACTACACTACTGTACGCAACAGTACTCTACACTTCAGTACACAACACTACACTACAGCACAGTACACCACACCACACCACACCACTCCATACTACACTACACCACACCATACTACACTACGCTACGCTACACTGCACTACATTTCACTGCACTACACTACTCTATGCAACAGTACTCTACACTTCAGTACACAACACTACAGTACAGCACAGTACACCACACGACACGACACCACACCATACTACACTACACCACACCATACTACACTACACCACACCATACTACACTACGCGACGCTACACTGCACTACATTTCACTGCACTACACTACTCTATGCAACAGTACTCTACACTTCAGTACACAACACTACAGTACAGCACAGTACACCACACGACACGACACCACACCATACTACACTACACCACACCATACTACACTACGCGACGCTACACTGCACTACACTTCAAAAACCACACAACACATTGTAAGTGGCAGACAAAGACCCCCCCCCAAAAAAACAACAACAACCCCCCCAAAAAAAAAACCAACAACAACAACAACAAGAAAAAAAACTATCAAAATACGAAACATCATTAACGAAAATATAGAAAGAAAAACACGATGATGGGATTCCAGGAAAAAGAAGGAAGAAGTCAGTAAATGACGATAAAACGAAGCTCTACCATCCTCCACACCAACAACTCTCCCTCATAAACGAGAGGACTGAATACTTGAAACGAATTAACACGGGAGCTCACCATTTCTCTGAAGCCGAGGAAAGCTTTGACACTGACGGAAACTGAAGAGCTAGAAGATTTTTGGGGGGGGGAAGGGGGGGGGGGGGGGGGGGGGGGGGGGGGGGGCAGGGAGGGAAGGAGAGAGGGGGGGAAGGAGGGGGGGGGAGAGAGAGAGAGTGAGTGAGAGGGTAGAGAGAGAATGTGTGTGTGTGTGTGTGTGTGTGTGTGTGTTTTTGCGGTTCTAGTCAAAAGAAGCCAACAAGTGGGACCTAGGCCTATATTCCATTTTTCTGCAAAACGCCGTTTTATGAAAAAGAAAAGTGAAAGAAAAGAAATGCTGTCACCCAAATGTGTCACTATGATCTGAAAGAAACACAGATGCTGGAAAGAAGAGGACTGCTTTAAACAATGGTAAACATTTAACCCCGAAGTCGGAATGCGGCTACCTTGATGGTGGGCAAAACCGGCTGCATACGCAATAAAATCTCACAATTGGTGAGCCTCAGAGCTCTAACTGAGGAAACAGTGGTGTGTGTGTGTGTGTGTGTGGTGGGGGGGGGGGGGGGGAATTTCCTGGGCTTTTTTTCCAAACCTTTAAACTTAAAAAGCAACAACGGGGGTGGGGTGGGGGGCTGGTGGTCAAGCAATATTGAGCAAGCGATTCTTTAGCGCTGATTCGAACCACCACTAGGACGCCCGTTCGAGGGGATTGTCCCTCCTACAGTTAACATCGGTACCGACTCCACTCTTCCCGAAAGTCCTTAGGTTGAGACTGTAAACCGAGTTCCTGTGTATGAATGAACGCGCGCTGAACATCTTGCACACACGTTAAAACCCGTTCCCCCTATTCGGAACAGTAGGCCATTGCATGCTCGTGGGAACGGATGACAAAATAAAAACATCAACAACATCAACACACAAAGTATGCACACTGTTGTGGTGTTTAAGACGTCATTCGCGAAGTTGGAATGTGGCTGTCTTTGAATGGTGAGCAAACAGTCACATGCGCAAAATCTTACCATTGGTAAACCTATGGGCACTTACCGAAAAGAACAACAACCACAAAAACAACAAACAAACTAACAATCCCCCCCCCCCCCAAAAAAAAAAAAAAAAAAAAAAAGCAAACCACAAAGCAACAACAAAATCAGAGCAAAGATGAAGAAAAGACAATTGGAAAACAGTCGGTATAGTGTTATTTCCTTTCTTTCCCTTGTAGTAGGCATTTGAAGACCATGACATTTAGATCAAGAGCTCAAAGAAAAGTTGAAACAGGTAAGTCAGAGAACAGAACAATGTTTTATGATAATATGTGAATACTCGGCACAGGTTTTTGGCTAGTTGTTTTTATGTAAGTCTTCCACAGGATAGGACAGTGGTCAGAGCACTCGCTCTCCCCAAGCTAAGGTTTAGCAGCGTTGAGCGTGGTTACCTCGCGGACGGGTGACCCCTTTACTCGTGCGCCTTGGCTTCAGTACAGTCCGCCCAGTTCACCCAGCTGTAGATGAGTACCTGCCCCTTTTAGGGACAGGGAAGTTTTAAGCAAGCGAGGGAGAGGAGATAAGCGCCACCCTCAGAATGAAAAAGTATCTCGCACCTCGCTCCCTAATTAAGCGACTGCATAGGTATGGGAAGAACACCTTTACCTTTACCTTACCTTCGACACTAGCCTACAAAGTGGAACAATTTTTTTGTTTACGACTGGAAATGCTACATAAAAAGCAAAAGCAATAGTAGCAACAACACCTTCACACAAGGGAGAAACGGAGGTAGAAGGTAGTCAAACATCCTTGAAACCACTTAACATACGAACTTCACATTTTTTTCCGGAGCTACTTGAGAACTTTAGCAGGGAAGTTAAGAGCTTGGAGAGAATTTGAAGTAGGAGGAGGAGAAGAAAGAAAAGAATAATGTGTACGGTTTTTGTACAGTCCTGTTTTTTAGTTGCAGCTTTCTTGCAGGGAGGCTGTTTGTGAAGACTGAGAAGTTGAGGTGGTTCCGTTTTTACTGGTGACAAAGGTTTTAATGAGAAGAAGATGCCACGATCAGCAAATTCCGTTTCCTGCTTGGACAGGGGTAACTTCAGGTGCCGGTGGCTGTGTTTATGAGATATGTCAGTTAATTTGGGGTGGTGTTGTTAGAAGACGCATCTATGTTGTTAGAAAACGCATCTTTGGTGTTAGAAAACGCGTCTTTGGTGTTAGAAGACGCATCTTTGGTGTTAGAAAACGCGTCTTTGGTGTTAGAAGACGCGTCTTTGGTGTTAGAAGACACATCTTTGCTGTTAGAAAACGCATCTTTGTTGTTAGAAAACGCATTTGTGTTGTTAGAAGACGCATCTTTGTTGTTAGAAGACGCCCATCTTTGGTGTTAGAAAACGCATCTTTGGTGTTAGAAGACGCATTCTTGTTTCAGAAGACGCATCTTTGATGTTAGAAAACGCATCTTTGGTGTTAGAAGACGCATCTTTCGTGTTAGAAGATGCCCATCTTTGGTGTTAGAAAACGCATCTTTGGTGTTAGAAGACGCATCTTTGGTGTTAGAAGATGCCCATCTTTGGTGTTAGAAAACGCATCTTTGGTGTTAGAAGACGCATTCTTGTTGTTAGAAGACGCATCTTTGATGTTAGAAAACGCATCTTTGGTGTTAGAAGACGCATCTATGTTGTTAGAAGACGCATCTTTGTTAGAAAACGCGTATTTGTTGTTAGAAGACGCATCTTTGATGTTAGAAAACGCATCTTTGTTGTTAGAAAACGCATTTGTGTTGTTAGAAGACGCATCTTTGTTGTTAGAAGACGCCCATCTTTGGTGTTAGAAAACGCATCTTTGGTGTTAGAAGACGCATTCTTGTTTCAGAAGACGCATCTTTGGTGTTAGAAAACGCATCTTTGGTGTTAGAAGACGCATCTTTCGTGTTAGAAGATGCCCATCTTTGGTGTTAGAAAACGCATCTTTGGTGTTAGAAGACGCATCTTTGGTGTTAGAAGATGCCCATCTTTGATGTTAGAAAACGCATCTTTGGTGTTAGAAGACGCATCTTTCGTGTTAGAAGATGCCCATCTTTGGTGTTAGAAAACGCATCTTTGGTGTTAGAAGACGCATTCTTGTTGTTAGAAGACGCATCTTTGATGTTAGAAAACGCATCTTTGGTGTTAGAAGACGCATCTATGTTGTTAGAAGACGCATCTTTGTTGTTAGAAGACGCCCATCTTTGTTGTTAGAAGACGCATCTTTGGTGTTAGAAGACGCATCTTTGTTAGAAAACGCGTATTTGTTGTTAGAAGACGCATCTTTGATGTTAGAAAACGCATCTTTGTTGTTAGAAGACGCATCTTTCTTGTTAGAAGACGCATCTTGTGTGTGTGTGTGGTTGTGTGGTATTGTGTGTATGTGGGGGGGGGAGAGAGAGAGGAGAGAGAGAGAAGAGAGAGAGAGAGAGAGAGAGAGAGAGAGAGAGAGAGAGAGAGAGAGGAACTCGAACTCGAGAGATTTATTCACAAAAAGGCCATTGGCCCATACATGAAGGGGGGTTGCCGAACTGTTTAGTATTTTATTGAGAAAAATAAGGAAAGCACAAAAACTAAAATGTTATTGTATAACCACAACCACCACAACAAAAATCAGTTACGAGAGAGAGAGAGAGAGAGAGAGAGGAGAGAGAGAGAGAGAGAGAGAGAGAGAGAGAGAACTCGAACTCGAACTCGAGAGATTTATTCACAAAAAGGCCATTGGCCTATACATGAAGGGGGGTTGCCGAACTGCTTAGTATTTTAGTGAGAAGTAACACACACCACACACACAAGCAAACATAGAAAAGAAACAACAAACCAACCCAAATCCTACAATTGTCACTGTTATGTTCACGAAGAAGAAGACAGTTCCACCTTACCTCTTGCTTTGGGCTCTCATTGGCTGAAAAACCAATAAAAGCCCCATTCTCAAACCCCCGCCTCCCACCCCCCACCCCCCACCCCCCTTGTGGATCTGATTGGTCGCTTTGCCGAACACATTCTACAGGCACACAGAACCTTGCATGAGACACTTGTTGTCCCAGGGTGATACTTGTTGAATTTCTTGGTTGCTAGGTACCTCCCTCAGCTCGTTTCTCGTTGGATCTCTGCCTTCTCTGTTGTCATGTTTGACAGAAAAGATTAGAATGGGGGGAAAAAAGGGTGAAGCTTTAGTGTTGATGGGGTTGGTGGTAGTTGTGGCAGTAGATTTTCAGATTTGGATGAAGAATGTTAAATGCTTTCTGTGACTTTCAGATTGGATCTGTCAAAATGTAACTGCACTGCTTTTTTGTCCTCTTTCCCCCCTCCCCCTCCTTAACTGTTTCCCTGTCTGTCTTTCTCCATCTCTGTCTGCCTGTCTGCCTGTTTGTCTGTCTCTGCCTGACTGACTCTGTGTAATGTGTCTGTTTCTGTCTTTTGCTCAGAGTTTCTGTATCACTCTGTGTGTCTGTCTCATTTCCCTTTCTCTTCTTTACATTGTCTTTACACACACACACACACACACACACACACACACACACACACACACACACACACACACACACACACACAACCTTCTGGAAAAAAAAAGAAGCCAAATGTTGCCACAGGAAGGTAATGACAAAGTGACATAAGAAGTTAGATGGTGAGATGTCCCCGAAGCTGCAGTGTCACTATTATTAAATAGTGGGCACAAAACGGTCGGATACGCAAAAAAAAAAAAAAAAATCTCACCATTGGTAAACCTCAGAGCTCTAGCCGAGGAACGAAAAAGAACCCCCCAAAAATGGAGCGATTTCAGTACAGGCATCACGGAACACAGCCGAAATACCCTAGCAGTAATGCAGGGTCGTTTCTTGTTGGTGGCTTCATAGTGGCCTAACCTTAATTTGGTAATTTCACGTGGAATTTTGTTCTGAGAATGTGACAGAACCTATGATCATGCACGAGATTGGATCAAAACAAGACAGACTAAAACAAATAAACGGTAAAATAAAGGCGAAAGAATACAGATATGCCAGAAGAAGTAGAAACACTCTGATGGTAAAACACGACTTAAATTTTTGTTCACCACAACACCTTTTTCATAACTATGAGAGGAAAGGTAAAGGAAACAGCAGAGTAAAACGTACTTGAGGTGCTTTATTGTCCGAACCCAACATTTCTGGAAGCTGTTTTGGAACTTTGGCACTGAGAGAAAGAGGTTTGAGGAGAATTTAAAGTGAGGGGAGGGGAAAGTGGAAGACGCAAAAAAAGATAAAAAGTGTAGTGCCTTTGTGGAAATTAAAATTTTTTTTTTTTTAAAGTGCTAGCCTTCTTTTAAGAATGCAGTTAACGCAGACTGAAAGTTGAAGTGATTCCATATTTTACTGTTGACGAGGTGTTATGTCAAGAAAAAAAAGTAAATAGATAAGGTTCCATGTTTGGACAGGAGAAACTTCCGATTTGATGCTGTGGTTATGATCCAGGTCATGTGAAGGAATCGCGCGCACACACACACCCACCCACCCCACACATAGAGGTTCATTCCAGCTGCACCCCAACACCATAAAAAGGAGTGGGGAGCACTTGAGTATCACCACAGCTTCCCTTCCCTCCCATCCCATTCACCAACCTACTCACCCAGACATACACACTCCACAAACAAATAATAAACATCAACACTTTTAAGTTAACCCTGTTGATTTACAGACAAGAAGACCTCCCCAGCTTTCTCAACTGATCTGGGATCTCATTGGCTGTTACATGTTTTCGCTCCTCCCCCTGATAAATTTGATTGGTGGTTGTGCCAACCATTTTTGACAGGGACATAGAATTTGGGTCAGCATTGCTTGTTGGAGACAGTTCCAGAATTTTCTTGGAACTAAAGTTTGCTTCATGCCGTCCTTTTTGTCAGGGGTGACTGAAAGATTAGAAAAAGCGAAATGTGTGACGCTTTTTGTCTTTGGTGGTTGTCAGGGCCCAGTTGATTTGCAGATTGTGTGAAGAATGTTAAATGCTTTCTCTGATTGTCAGAATCAGTTTGTCTGTTTGTCTCTTAAGGGGTGTGTTGTCTCTAAGGGGTGTCTGCCTCTGTCTCTACCAGTCTGTCTGTCTGTCTCTCTGTTACCCTGTCCCTGTATCTGTCCTTTTGCCTGTCTGTCTGTGTATTATAGTCTGACTGCTTCCTCTTTCCATCTCTGTTCTATGGCAGGATCTTTATGGGTCGGAGGAGTTTGGTTACCGATAGGGGATAGCTTTATCTTGTAAAATCATTTGTAGATGCTTTTCTGGGTTGTTGTGGAGCTAGTGAGTTCACTTACCAGTAGACCCCAAGCTGTGTAAAATCACTTGTAACGGACTGCTGGATCTTTATGGGGCTGGTGATAGATCTTTTGGTGTAAAGATGATAGATCCCTTGGCATGAAAATCACATAGGATTTGCTGGATCATTATGCGAGTTTGTAGTAGACCCCCAGCCATGCAAACTCAAAGATTTGCGAGATCTTGATGGGGGTGGTGAGTTTGGTTACTAAAAAAATCCTGAGCCATGTCCAATTGTTTGTTGGAGAGGACTGATGGATTTTATAAGGCTTGTGAAATTGGTTACCATTTTGTCCCTAACTATATGTAAAACTACTTGTAGTGAATTTGATAGATCTTTATGGGACTGGTAAATTCATTTTTTGTTTTTTGATTTTTTGGGGTTTTTTTTCTTTTTTTGTTTGGTTTTGTTGTTGTTGGTAAGATTGGTTACCAATAGGTCTAAAGTCATTTAAAACTTCCTCTTGTAAAGGACTGCTGGATCTTCATTAGGCTGATGAGTTTGTACTGGATCCTTGGCCATGTCAAATCATTGATGATGATTCACTAGATCTTTATGGTGCCAGTATGTTCAGTTACCAATAGATTCCTAGCCTGCTCTGTGAAGATCTCCCGCTCTCTTGAGTTGAGTGTATACCATTGCTGCGCCTCCACGCCATGTTAATGGCAAGTTCGAAGAGACACTTGCTCAGCAGCACAAGGCAGTGAGAACGAGAAGAAAGGCTGCAGCCCAGGCAGACAGACCAGCGTCAGACTCTCTCTGCCACAGTGACTGTCATTCCTGTGTTGGACTGGCCAGCCACACCCGACGCTGTACCAGAATTAAGACCTAGAGCGCAGACACCATAGTCTTCCGAGACTGAAGGCTGCCAACAAGTTTCTTGATGGGCGCACGGGGCAGGCTGTGGCAAATGCTATATGGACACCTCAAGCTGTGGCAAAAGCTGTAGGGAGGCAGACAACCAGCGCCGTAACAAAACTAGTCCTTGGCATCCTCCACCAAGAGGGGTCACAGGCTGGACTGGTCATGAGCTGCTCTGAAGGTGAAATGTGTTGGCTGAGGCCAGCAGGCAGACAGACCTCCTGTAGAGTTACAAGCACAGGGGAAGACCAGGCACTCCGCACAGTAGAGGACGATGACGAAGAGGAAGTCCCTATCCACACAGAATCATTTAGATTTACGGGATTTTTTTTTTAACATAGAGGTGGTGAGTTCCGTTACCAGTAGGTCCCTGACCTCTTTGGTAGTAGCAGTGACTTTACATTGAAGGTGAACGTGGTATGGTAATTGGCTTTTCCACACTGCGTGAAGTACGTTGAACGTTTTCTGTATGGAGCTGGTGGACTTTTCTGTGTCAGTGCCTCTGTTTCTGTCGTTGTCTTTGTCTCTGTTTTTTCGTCTTTGTTCGGCTTCCACTCCACCCACACCACCCCCACTCACTCATTCACTCACTCTCACTCCCTCCCTCTCTCACTCTCCCTCTCCTCTCTCTCTCTCTCTCTCTCTCACACACACGCACATGCACACACACAGACTCACTCTTTCTCTCTCTCTCACACACACATACACATCCACCCCAACCCCCCACCCTCACCTCCACCCACCCCCCTACACACACACATCAAGTACCTTTGTACCTTTATGACTACATGGGTAAACTGGTTGCCATGCCAACAGCTAAAATGGCCGGCCACACAGGGACTCAACAATAGTGTGTAATTACCATATTGCCATATTAAGGGGAGGGGAGGGGAGGGGGTGGGCAGCGGGTGACGTAATTGCACAGAGGCCGTGCTAGACTCTCTGATTGGGATCAAGACGGATTAAGTGATTATGTAAAAGATCAAGAGATCAAGTGTGTGTGTGTGTATTGGGGGGTGGTGATGGTGGAGTGTGTGTGTGTGTGTGTGTAGTGAG
>CM054140.1:58584256-58586756 GCA_028751875.1 Rapana venosa | reverse complement strand
GAAAAGCCCGTCGCTACCAAAGAGGGGGCATCCTTTTTTTCCTTCTTCTTCTTTAAGGTTTTCTGTCTGCACAATTCTATACTTGTTTCCCTCTGAAAGTGGCTTTTTTTTTTTCTCCTACAGGATTTTGCCAGGGAAACCCTGTCTTGTTGTTTGTTACCTTGGGTTCTTTTACGTGCTTCTTGTGACTTCTTTATGGGACATTTAACTGTGAACCCACCTTGTTCTTTAGAAGCTAACAAGGACCAATTTTAATTTCATTGCGTGTGTGTGTGTTCGTGTGTGTGTGTGTGTTTTGTGTGTGTGTGTGTGTGTGGTGTGTGTGTGTTCGTGTGTTCGTGTGTTCGTGTGTGTGTGTGTGTGTGTGTGTGTGTGTTTATTTATTTTATTTTATTCTTTTATATCGAGGATAATGGAAGAAGCACTTTTATGTGCGTTTTTTACATCCAGTCCCCGTCAGTATGCGGTTTTGTAAATTGTCATCGTTTCCCACCGGCATACAATGGCCTACTCTTACGAAAAGCGGAACAGGATTTTAACGTATGCGCCAGATGTTCTCTGTGTGTTTGTGTGTGTGTGTGTGTGTGTGTTGTGGTGTAGTGTGTGTGAGAGGGGAGAGAGATGAGAGAGAGAGAGAGAGAGAGAGAGAGAGAGACACAGACAGACAGACAGAGTGTGTGTGTGCGTGCGTGTGTGTGTCTGTGTGTGTGTGTGTGTGTGTGTGTGTGTGTGTGTGTGTGTGTTCTGCCTTTCCTTTATTTCAAATTCTCTCTATACTGAGCGCTGAGCTAAGACCTCAAGGTGTCTGGCATTACCAGACATGACTTGTGTGAGATTTTTGTGTTCAGCTAAACTCTCCGATGATGTCATAGCATCTCTGTCTGTCTGTCTGTCTGTCGTCTCTGTCTGTGTCTGTCCATCTCTGTCTGTCCCTCTGTCTCTGTCTCTCTCTCTTTGTCTCTCCTCTCTTCGCTCTCTCTTGTGTCTTATGTCTCATTTTTGTCGGACACCCCCTCCCCTTTTCTCTCTCTCTCTGCCTCCCTCCCTCTGTCTGTCTGTCTGTCTGTCTGTCTCTCTCTCTCTCTCTCTCTCTCTCCTCTCTCTCTCTCTCTCTCTCTCTCTCTCTCTTTCTGAGTCCATGTATAAAAATATGTCTCTCCGAATCCCAATCTTTGCCTCTGTCTTTCTCTGTCTCTGTCGGTCTGTTTGTCTGTCTGTCTGTCTCTCAATCTTTCTCTGTCTACCTCACTCTCTTTCCCTTTCTCTCTGTCTCTCCCCCCTCTCCCTTCCTTCTCTCTCTCCCCCTCTCTCTCCCCCTCTCTCTCCCCCTCTACCCCTCTCCCTCCCTCCCTCCATCCATCCCTCTCCCTCCCTCCCTCCCTCCATCCACCCGTAACTCAAGTCTCAACACACCCACCTGTCTCTTTCTTCTCCCTCACCCTTGTCTCTTTCTCTCCCCCCCCCCCCCCCCTCCCTCCCAACCCGACCCTAAGCCCCAAGTCAGTCATCTTTCTCATCACACTCTTAACAGAGCGAAACAAAACCTCCCGTGTTCCAATACAAAAACAGTTTTGCCAGAGTTCAGCGGCATAGGGATGGAATGCTGATAGGTACCGCCGTAAACCTTGTCCAGAACTGTTGGACTGTGACACAGAGAGAGAGAGAAAAACAAAAGTGTTCTGGTACCAGACCAAAAAAAAAAAAAGAGAAGAAAAAAAAAAGGATGCGACGCGACTCTTAAAAGACAAGCTCCTGAGACGATTAGATGATTTGTGCGAATTCTTTCTGCTAACGATAATTATGCCTGGCTCGGGTCCTCTCTCTGTCTCTTTCTCTCTCTGTCTCTGTCTCTGTCTCTCTCTCTCTCTCTCTCTCTCTCTCTCTCTCTCTCTCTCTCTCTCTCTCCCTCCCTCCCTCCCTCCCTCCCTCCCTCCCTCTCCGTATTGTTTATTTCTGACTTGAAAGACAGACTCATTTGTTCATTTAAACAAAACTGGCACTCAGATATGGAAAGCAAAGATAAATACTGCTGTTTTTTTCCCTCTCGTTTAAGTGTGCTCTTCAAGCTGAAAAGTATCTTCGAATAGTCACTGACAAATGGCACGGACTAAACTATGCAAGATTTCGATTAAGAACACTCGGTTTCAATGCAAACAAAAGATGGTTTCAACTTAAGACGTCCACACAGCTCCCATGCCCTATGTGTGGTCATATTCTTGATGATGTGCCCTATGTGTGGTCATATTCTTGATGATGAAGTGCATTTTCTGTTTCAGTGTCAATCATGTTTCCATACGTGAAAACTGTAGTGTTTTTAATATAGAAGCTTTCCGAAGGCAAGATATTTTTTCTATCTTATCGTCGGATGACGGTATTGTGATCAAATCTGTTGCAAAGTTTATTGCTGAAGCACTGAAATTACGACAATCACAGCTAAGTACCAATTAGTTTAAAATTTGTGACTAAACTGAAGTAACATTTTATGTTCTGTAATCTCCAG
>CM054140.1:58549256-58569256 GCA_028751875.1 Rapana venosa | reverse complement strand
CACTTAAGGAGGACTAGTCTTTGTTGCGAAGAAATATTTCTATTTTTTGTTCCTGTTCGTCCATAGGCTATTTCGACCACTGGTTGATAGCTTCAAGTTCTTTCCCTTTCTTAGTTTGTTAGTGTGTGTGTGTGTGTGTGTGTGTGTGTGTGTGTGTGTGTGTGTGTGTGTGTGTGTGTTGTGTGTGCGCGCGTGGTACACATGTGTGTGTGTGAGTGTTGTGTGTGAAGTAAAGTTATTTTATTTCGAAGATAATGAATAAGCGCTCATGTGCTTTTTTACATCAAGTCCACAGTATGTGTGTATGTGCATGCATGCGTGCGTGCGTGCGTGCATGCGCGCGTGTGTGTGTGCGTGTCTGTGTGTGAACAATAGAGTAACAAAAAAAACCCATCACCTTCAGAATCACCTACAAGCAACTACTCTTAGAATTCCAGTAGAGGGCCAACACACAACACACTCAGCGAAGAAACGACTTGTTCAATGACCTAGTTTGACCTCTTTGACAAGCATAATTGGGATCCAGATTAAGGGACAGAACCCTTCTAGTTTGTAGCCAGCAATTGTGTTGGACTTATTATATAAAACAACAACAGCAAAAAACCCCCAGCAACCTAACAAAAAAGAAAAGAAAATGTTCGCACATATGATCTTTATATGTAGGGTGCTTGGGCTGAGTGGGTTTATTAGCGGTAATTATTAATGAATGGCGTTGCACAATCGTCTAGTGCCGTTAAGTACTGTGCTTTAGGTAGGTAGTAAAGTAAGTTGGTACGTTTTGGATTATCAGCTCAGAGAGTGAGAGAACACACACACACAGAGTCACACACACACACACACACACACACACACACAGAGTCACAACACACACAGAGTCACACACACACACACACAGCGTCACAGTCACACTCAGTCAGTCACTCACACAGACACACACACAGACACACAGACAGACAGACAGACAGACACACACACACACACACACACACACACACACACACACACACACACACACACACACACACACACGCACACACACATTGTATACACAGTCAGTGAGTGCTGGGTGTATAGTAGTAATAGTGTGTGGTGGTGTGTGTGTATGTGTTTGCGGTGTAGTAGTGTCAGTCAGAAGGGCAAATTATTCATTAATTAAAAGGCTGGGAAGACAGGAGCTGTGAGAGGTTGTGTGTGGGAGTGTAAGACAGTAAGCAGAGACTGATTGAAAATGGTCGTGTGTAGGAAGAATTTAAAGTTTCGATGACTTCAGATAAACTCGCTCATATTGGTGGTGTTTGTGTCTGTTTATCGGATCCGTTTTCATTTTTTTTCCCTTTCCTCGTTCCTCGGCTAGAGCTCTGAGGTTCACCAATGGTGAGATGTTGCGTATGCGGCCATTTCGACCCACCATTAAGGTAGCCGCATTCCGACTTGGGGGATGTATTCCTTTTATTTATTTTTTAAAATTGTAAATACTACTTTTCAATTTTTAGGACTTAAATCCTAATTTTAAGAAAAGATTTTTAAAAAATGTTCTCTTTGTGAGGTTGATTTTGTTGTAAATACGGGTAAATTTGCATTTTTTAGGTCGTGCGTGTGTGTGTGTGTGTGTATGTGTGTGTGTGTGTGCGCGCGCGCGCGTGTGCGTGCGGTGCGTGCGTGTGTATGAGTGTGTGTGCTATGTTATTTCTTTTTTAAAAATTCTTTTATTGATTTTATTTTATTTTTAGGTTTTTTTTCATTAATTAATGTGTGTGTGTGTGTGTGTGTGTGTGTGTGTGTGTGTGTGTGTGTGTGTGTGTGTGTGTTCTATTGTCTTCAGGACGAAATCCAACAGGAACGACAACACAGACCTGATTCGCAACAAAACCAAAAAACCCAACCCAACTATAATACCAGTAACTACGAATCTTGCGCTTCACTAGCCTAACAGCGTATTCTACCAAACAGAGCCGAACCCCAAACTTTTACCCCATCAGCTGAAGTGAACGAAGCAACGGAGGAAGCGGGCGCCAACCAAACCATACATACACTTCACCTACCTGCTGCCAGTCTTCCCTCTATTCCATTCCATTCTGTGTGACCAAAAAAAAAAAAAAAGTTCTGTGAGCTGCAACAACAACCAAAAAATCAAACTACCTTTCCTTCTCTCACCTGTGCAATAGCTAAAACTGCCAGTGCCACTGACTACATACATATATCCGCTACAAAAAAACGACGACTACATATATAATTATATATACTACGAAAACTACGACAACATTGTGTTCGAAGATTCGGGGATAGTGTGGGGAGGTCAGGAGTTAATGATTGAAGACTATCGACTCCTAAAGAGTATAGAATAGAGGGAGAGAGAGCGGAGGAAGGAGGAGAAGTAAGGAGAAAGAAGGAGGGAGCGAGGGGAGGAGAGGAAGGGAAGAAAAGAAAAAAAGAAGAAAAAATAATGGGGGGCGGACCGCTAAAGTAGCAAAGACGAGTCTGACGCGTGGTGGTGGCAGCGGAGGGAAAGGTAGGGGGAGAGCGGCGGGGAGCCAATCAGGACACCGAGAGAGGAGGAGGAGGAGAGGAGGAGGAGGGTAGAAGAGGAGGAGAAGGGGGGAGGGTTTAGAGCCAGGAGGACTACAACTACTAGTAGTAGAGTTTGATAGAGGGAAAGAAAAGGATTTTTTTCTCTCAAAAGAACGAAGGATATAGTAGGACGAAGTCAGTATAGTAGGCAAGGCGGGCTAGGGTGAAGAAGAAGAAGGAAGAGAAGAAGTAGAAGAAGAAGAAGAAGGAAAAGAAGAAGAGCTTGGTACTACTGGTTAAATTCTGTTTGAAATTTTCAGCAACCAAAAAAAAAAAGGTGGGGGATACATTTCTTGACAAAAGCTACCAACCAGCTGGCCGGGCAGCCGGCCGGCCACTCAATGAGACGCGGCGGGGCCGCGCAAGTTGCTGCTTTGCACGTGCTTTAAGCCTACTGCTGCACAGGTGTTTTTGTCTGTGCCTGAGCCACCCCACCCCACCCCACCCCACCCTGTGTGTGTGTGTGTGGAGGGAGGTGTGGTGTTGGCGGGAGGAGTCGGTTGACACATTCACGTGAGGAGGAGAAAAGCAGGAGGAAGGAGGGGAAAGAAGAAAGGAAGGAAGGAAGGATGGAAGGAGGAGGATGAGGATGAGGAAAGAATAAAGAGAAAGAAAAACCTACGGGACATCATGTTTCTGGCTCTCACCCACAGACTTGCTCGCCATCACTACTACTACTACTCTAGCCGGTACCTCCTGACCTCTCTGCAGCCTCTGACCATTCTGGCGCTACTACTACTACTACCACTACTACTAGACTATTGCCGGCAGTTGTGGTGGTAGCAGCAGCAACAGCAGAAGCAGCAGCAGCAGCAACAGCAGCAGTAAAAGTCTCTTCTTGTCTTCTTCGTGGAGTGTGACCAGATTATTTTTTTGAGGAGGCTCTCTGTTTGTGTACCAAGTGTGGTGGTGGTGTTGGTGGTGTTGAGGTGGTGTTGAGGTGGTGTGGGGTGGTGTTTGTGCTACGGTACCAGACAAGCCTAGGACATGATGTACATCAGGGATCCTCAGGAGCATGGGCTCTACCGGCCCGGCCCCCCACCGCCGCCCCCTCATGACCGATGTCCGCCCTACGACCCCTACCCGTCGGTGAGTCGGAGGGGGGTGGGCTGTGTTCTAGTCTTTTTTTGGTTGGTGTGTGTATGTGTGTGGGTGGGTGTTGTGGGTGGGTGCGTTGGGGGGGTGGGGGGGAGCGTGGGGGTTAGGTTGGGGGTGATAAGTGTGTGTGTGTGTGTTTTCTATGTTTGTTTTCATTCGTTTTGTTTTGTTTGGTTGATATTTTTTTTTGTTTCTTGAATATTTTCTATTTATCTCTCTCTCTCTCTCTCTCTCTCTCTCTCTCTCTCTCTCTCTCTCTCTCTCTCTCTCTCTCTCTCTCTCTCTCTCTCTCTGTGTGGGTGTGTGTGTTTCATTCGTTTTGTTTTGTTGGTTGATTTTTTAAATTCTTGAACTGTGTGTGTGTGTGTGTGTGTGTGTTTCTATGTTTGTTTCATTCGTTTTGTTTTGTTTAGTTGATTTTTTTTTTCTTGAATTATGTGTGTCTGTGTGTGTGTGTTTCGTTCGTTTTGTTTTGTTTGGTTGATGTTTAAAATTATTCTTGAACTCTGTGTGTGTGTGTGTGTGTGTGTGTGTGTGTGTGTGTGTGTGTGTAAGTGTGTGAGTCTTTTGTTTGTTTCATTCGTGTTATTCATTTGTTTTGTGATTATTCGCTTGATTGATTTTTTTTTTTTAATTCTCGAGCTGCGCATCTCTTCTTCATGGTGTTTCTCTTTCTTCGTGGTAACTCTCTCAGTATCTTTGTCGTGTGTGTGTGTGTGTGTGTGTGTGAGTATCTTTGTAGTGTGTGTGTGTGTGTGTGTGTGTGTGTGTGTGTATCTTTGTAGTGTGTGTGTGTGAGTGAGTATCTTTGTAGTGTGTGTGTGTGTGTGTGTGTGTGTGTGTCGCGCGCGCGCGCGCATGATGTATATTTGTCTTATCTTCATCTCCTTGTGTTTCTGTCTCGTTGCTTCTGTCTGTCTCTGTCTCAGTCTCAGTCTGTCTGTCTGTCTGTCTGTCTTTCTCTCTCTGTTACTTCGCGCGCGCGCGTGTCTTCCATTTTACCTCTCTCTCTCTCTCTCTCTCTCTCTCTCTCTCTCTCTCTCTCTCTCTCTCTTCTCTCTCTCTCTCTCTCTCTCTCTCTCTCTCTCTCTCTCTCTCTCTGTCGTGTGTATGTGTGATGTGTGTGTGTGTAAACTGAATTTGTCTATATGTCCGTTAGTACTCCCTTTTTCTCACTGTGTTTCTGCGCATGCAAGTTCATATGCGCGTTTTTAAAACACGGGAACATCCTCTTGGCCGTATTATGTTATAGTGCATAGACGTGTGTGTGTGTGTGTGTTGTGTGTGTGTGTGTGTGTGTGTGTGTGTGATTTCTATATTTTTAAAAAACCCAAACTTTTTCAATGATATGGCTAAAAGTATTAGCAGGGACAATTGTTAGTATTTCATGCCTGTAACACAGTCGTTTTCTTCTCTTCAAACATTCACACACACACACACACACACACACACACACACACACACACACACACACACACACACACACCCCACACACACACACACATACACACACACACACACACACACACACACACACACACACACACACACACACACACACCTATTTGATATAAGAAATACTTTCCCAGCTGATTTTGATTGCGTTTGTTGCTGGCAAGCTACTTGGCTCGTACCCTTTCATTCCCTGTGTGATTATTGAATGTTGAGAGCCCCTTAGGCTGGCTTAGTCGAGGCGGCAAGTTGCACAATTTTACATTCGGTTACCGTAAGGCAGAGCGTTCAGTTTAAAAGAGTAAACTTGTCGTTTTTGTTGTTGTTGTTAATGTTGAGCTGCAGTTGGTTTTAGTGGTTTTGGCTTTTTGTGTTATTCTGTTACTTGATTATCGAAAAGCAGAGCATAGTTTTTGGTTTTGTTTTGTTTTTAATAGAAATAAACGATCCCTTTCTTGTTTCTTTTCCTTTATTTTCTTTGACACGTGAATCTGCAGTGGGTTTAATGGTTGCAGCGTGATGTATAGTTCTACATTCAATTGCCAACAGGAAGATTTTGATTAGGAAAAATAAACTATTCCTTTCTTTTTCTTTCTTCTTCTCTTTTCTTTAATGTTGATCTTCTGCTAGTTGGTTTAGTTGTTCTGGCTTCTTGTGCAAACCTGTCACTCGATAACCGACAGGAAGAAAATTGATTTTAACTTAAAAAAACCCCACATTTACTTTTTTAGTTCATGTTTAGCTGTGGCTGATTTAATGATTACGACTTCTTGCGCTATTCTACCACTCGATTTCGCGACAGGGAAAGCATTGTTAGTAGTTTGCTTGTTGTGTTTTTTTAAACAGTAAACATTTTCTATTCTTCTCCTCTACAACTCTTTTAAACCGAACTTTATTCAAGAAAGCTGTCACAAAAACCACAAAAACAGAGCCTTGGCAGAACAAGAAGTAAACTCACAATGCCCCTGTCACGATTTACATACACACATTGATGACTGTACGGTATTAATTAACAACAGACGACTTATTCATATGCTGCTATGATTAACAATTGCGTATGCTTGTTAAGTAATTTAACCTCTTCTTTTCTTCCTTCCTCTCTGCCGCTTTTGTTGTTGTAGTTGTTGTAGACAATTACTGCTGGTGTTTTTGTTTGCAGCCATAACAGCAGAACCACCTCCCCCCCCCTCCCCCCCCTTCTCCCCGCCCCGCCTTTTCCCCCCTCAATAAATGTTCCTTCTCTGTTTTGTTCTTTTTCCAAAATAGGAGTGGCGCTTCTATGTTACTAATACTAAGAATTTATTATTCCAAGAACCAGAGAAGTTCACGAGCAATGCTGGTCTGAATAAATAGATGAATGATGAGTAATATTTGATAAATACGTATAGGTTAATGAAAAAAGAAAATAATGAAGAGAACGAAAGAACTACAAGCTAAAGTAGGCAAATAGTAGATCATTCGATGAACAGATTGAATAAATGAATAACTAAGTAAATAAATAGGTAGATAAAAAAATTAGTAGATAAAGGAAAAACGGACTGTAATGGAAATAAGTAAGAGATGAAATAATACAAATGAACGAATAAAATAAAACAACAGTTAAATGCATCTACATCTCTAGATGTATTAGTTACAGTGAAAAGGGAGTACATTGTGTTGAAAGTAGATACATTGATTGAATAACTGAATCAGTTAACATGTGAATAAACTAAGCAAGCAGACTCACAAATGAGCATGGAGTTACAAGTACTGGTAAACTAATAAACCCTAAAAACTACAGCTTTTAAACATTAAACACACCGGCGCTTTCACAGTCATTAAAAAGTATTATTGTAATCGTCGATGTCGTTGTCTTTTTTAAAATTTTTTTAAAGCGATGTCATCCTGCTTGCTTGCTAGATTCCTGATGCTTTTGTTCTAAAATCGCACAGTTAAGTCGTGCATTGTATATTAAAATAATGATATTTTGGGTGAAAATCTTCCATAACAACCCCCTTTCCGCCCTCTCCTTTTGAAACTTGCGTTATTAAATTGAAAGGTTTATTCAATTTTTAGTTCGGGTTTAAAAAATAAATAAAAGAAACTATCTCCGCATCTGTCACATCGTCATCACCCTCATCGTCCTCCTCCTCCTCCTCATTCTCCTCCTCTTCATCATAGACTTCTTGCGGAATCATCTGCATCATTCCCATCGATAATGATTATGATTATGATTAGTATTATTTCAATCTTTAGTGTTTTGAAATGCTTTCAGTTGATTGGTGAAGATTTTTCCCCTTCTTTTTTTTTTCTTTTCTTCCTTTTAGTTCTTAGCTTTTATAGCTTTTTTTTAGTTTTACATATTTATTAAAACAGCAAATGGGACTTTTGTCCGCTTACTATTTTTTTATAGCTTTGTTTACCTACTGTTTATATATATGTTTCTTTAGGTGTTTAAAAAAATGATTAAAAAAAAAGTATTTACCGATTTATTGATTCATTCTTTTATTTGTTTTATCTATTCCTTAGGCCTACACGTGTGCTCAGTGACGATCTTGAGAGACATGTTTTTTGTTGTTGTTTTTTTTTAAAATTAAAAACCTTATCTTCTTTCCAGTATCCCATTTACGTAACGCCCAGTCTTATCCATCCTCCTCAACTGCCTCTTTACTACACCCCACCCCTGATTTTTTTGTTTGTTTGGTTGGGGTTTTTTTGATAGGGGCAGGGGCTAATTTTCCACCATTAACGCAATTAAGATATAATATCTACAGAGGAGAAGAAGAAGAAGAAGAAGAAGAAGAAGAAAGAGGAGAGAGAGAGACACAGAGAGAGAGAGAGAGAGAGAGAGAGAGAGAGAGAGAGAGGGGGGGGGGGGGGGAAACAAAGGGATTTTGTTGTTGTTTGTTTTGTTTTCTTGTCCTTTGTGTATTTTTATGACAGCAGAACGTTTTCATTATAATTTTTTAAAATAATGTTTTTATGTTTTGTTATGTGCTTATTTATTTTCTTTATTTTTGTTTAGCGCTTTTCTCTTTTTAAAGAGGGTAGAGGGGCTTATCTTTTCCCTATTTCTCTACTTCTCTGTCCCCCCCCCCCCCCCCCCTCCCTTCTACTTGTAATAAGTGCATGGCAAACATAATACTGTGGGAAAGTTTGTTGCTGGGTTTAGTGTTTGGTTGGTTTTGTATTGTTTTAAGCTCACCTAGCTGTTCATGGAAAGGGAAAACACCAAAAATTATCGGCAGACAGATTCCTGCTGTGCCTCTGATACATTATAACTGATATTTATATACTTTTTTAATCATTTGCCAAAAGAAACAGCAAAACATTTTGTTAAACTGCTCGTTATATTAAGGCAGTTGGAATCTGTATTGTTTTTCTGACTTTAATCATTTCTGTTGACTTAAATTCCATTTTCCTGATGAAGATCTATATTAAAAAAAAATGCTTTGAATAGCATCTATAATTATACACATGCACGCAGGCATTCACACGTTCTCGTCTATAGGTGTGTAAGCGCGAGCACAGTCACACACACACACACACACGCACGCACGCACGCACGCACGCACGCACGCACGCACGCACGCCGCACGCTCACCCGCACACACACATACACGCTCTCTCTTCTCACCCCACACACACACACACATACACACACACACACACACCACACACACACACACACACTCACACACACACACACACACACACACACACACCACACACACACACACACACACACACACACCGCCTTATTTCAGGTTTTCCGTTGTCCATACTCAGTATTTCAGATCAGCTGATACAACACGAAAAACTGTTTCTAAGATTGCAGTAATTTGTAGAGAACAACTAACTATCACTCATTTCATTTACTCTCTGTGAAGATGGAGAAGGAGGAGGAGGAGGAGAAGAAGAAGAAAAAAGAAGAAGAAGAAGAAAAAGGAAGAAATAGAAGAAGGAGGAGAAGATGAAGAAGAAGAATAAGGTGAAGAAGGAGGAAGAGGAAAGGAAGAAGAAGAAGACATAGAAAAAGAAGGAGGAGAATAAGAATAAGGAGAAGGGGATGAAGAAGAAGTAGAATGAGAGGAGAGAAGAAGAAGAGGAAGAAGACAAAGAAAAAAGAGAAAGAAGGTGGAAGAGGAGAGAAAGAAAAAACTAGGAGGGGAAGACAAAACAACAAAAGAAAAGAACAAGGAGGAGGAAAGGAGAGAAGGTGGGAAGGTGAGAAAAGCGAAAGAAAAAAAAAGGAAAGAAAGAAAGAAAAGAAACGAAGGAAGAAAGCTACCCCCACCCCCCATTCCAAAGGGAAAAAAAAAGAAAAGAACAACAATAATGATAAGAGCGAGAAGAAGCACTGGAGGAAAAGAAACAAGATAAAGATGTGGACTATGATGGATAGAGGGAAGAAAAAATAGCAAGAAGAAAAAAAAAGTGAAGAGGAAGGAGAAAGCGTACATAGAATAAGATGTCCTGCCTTTTTTTTTTTTTTTGCCAGAAAGACTTAGAAAATAACAATTCTCTCTTATGCTGAAGTCGGATGCGCTGGGTCTGACTTGTCAGGCGCTTAACGGCAGCGTGACGCATTTTCGCTCATATAGCAGACAACAATAGTTGCTGTCTGAGCGTTCGACGTAAAAGAAGAAGAAGAAGATGTGAAATATATATAGATATATAATCTTTAAAGCAGAAGAATAGACGAAGAACAAGAAAACTAAAACGAATAACAACAGCATGAACATGTTCGAGAGTTAGAAAACGAAAAAAAAAACCTACTAAAAAGAAAAACCAAAATATGTTTGAATAGAAAAAAGAAGCACTGTGTTGGCTTCACTAAAATGTCTATCATCTGTCAAACGAAATAAAAACGATAATACTATTTCGCTTTTACGAGTGCGAACACTCTATTACTGTTATCTTATTGTTGCTTAAAATAGGTATATCCACCTGTTATATATTTTTTTACGTAAGATTTCATCAAATTGTTGCCCTGAATATATTCTTTTTTAAAATCGAGGAATTCTTCAAAAAAAAAAAAGAAGCTAACAACAGAGCTGAGTTGCATGCACTCTCGAAAACAAACAACAAAGACTTATCTCTACCCCTCCTCTCCCGCCCCCTGAAAAGCACGCCCCCCGCCCCCCCCCCGCCCCCCCCCCCCCCCAACACACACACATGCGCGCAACCCCCCACACACGCACACACAAACACACACACATGCGCGCACACCCCCCCCCCCGCCACCCCGCACCCCCAACACACACACACCATAATTATCACTTAATAGCTACACAACACCATCCAACTAACAAGAAAGATTACCAAAAAAAAAAAATTAACAACCTAATAGCCCAATTAGTGCACAAGGCATCCGTAATCAGTGTTCCGATCAGATGAAAGGAAAACGCCTCATCTCATTATTTATTGAAAGCCCCCAAACCCGAAGTGGCAGAAACATCGGGAACACTGTTTGCAGAAGTCTTTGGCGGCAAAGTGTTTAATTCGATGGCATGCGAATTCTTAATCAAATTGATCGTGGAATGGGCAGGGCTTGATGATTGCTTTCTCTCTCTCATCTCTCCTCTCTCTCTCTCTCTCTCTCTCTCTCTCTCTCTCTCTCTCTCTCTCTCTCTCTCCTCTCTCTCTCTCTCTTCTCTCTCTCTCTCTCTGCGCGCGCGTATGTGTGTGTGTACAAGGAGAAAGGGATCAAAAGGGATTAAACTCTGTGTGTGTGTGTGTGTGTGTGTGTGTGACAGAGAGAGCATTTAATGCTCGAACAAACCGTGAGATGTACGCGTGCAGACAGACAGACAGGCAGACACTCGCTCACACACACACACACACACACACACACACACACACACACACACGTGCGCGCGCGCGCAAACATACATACATACATACACACATACATACGCATATTATTATACATACATACATACATACATACGTATGTACGTACACACACACACACACACACACACACACACACACACACACACACACACACACACACACACACACATACATACACGTACGTACGTACGTACGTACGTATATACAAACCTTTTTCAACACGTTAGCCAAGTGACTGTTTACACATACATACATAATACCTACATACATACCTACCTACATACCTACAACCACGTCGCCGATGAGAAGAGAGAGAGAGAGAGAGAGAGAGAGAGAGAGAGAGAGAGAGAGAGAGAGAGAGAGAATTTCATATATTATTATATCGTCAATCTCGTAAAGCTCATTCAATTAGATCGTCGTAACCGCTTACCGAATCGTAATCACATTCAGATACCGGCTTCCCAGGAACCCCTGCCTCTTTCATTTCCACTTGCTACTATGTGGTAAAGAGCATGCAGAGAGTAGTTAATATATATGTTATAGTGAAAAGGTGTGTGTGTGTGTGTGTTTGTGTGTGCCTGTGTGTGTGTGTGTGTCTGTGTGTGTCTGTGTGTGTGATGGAGAAAAAGGGCGAGAGCGAGTGAGCGAGCGAGCGAGCGACTGACCGACAAACAGTCAAGACAGATGCATGCACATCAGTGTGCCTTTTTGCACATGCATGCGCGCGTTCGTACATTATAATATATATATATATATATATATATATATATATATATATATATATATATATATATATATATATATATACACGAACACCTTACTAAGATGCGAGGTTTGTGCTAATATATTTTGCTTGAGTGCTCGAAAAATAATGCACATACCTTCTGCTGACTTAGCAAAACTGACTTGAGCCATAGTTGGGTGTGTGTGTGTGTGTGTGTGTGTGTGTGCGCGCGTGCGTGCGAGAGAGAGCGAGAGAGAGAGAGAGAGAAAGAGAGAGAGAGAGAGAGAGAGAGAGTGTGTGTGTGTGTGTGAGTGTACGTGTATCCGAGCGTACAGGTCGATGTCCAATGCGTTCGTACATGTTTGCATACTTGCGAATGTTTATGTATGTGTGGGGGCGAGCGGGCGAGCGAGCGAGCGAGCGAGCATGACAGGTATGCATGATGAGAGCAGGCGCACGCTAGCAGGCGCGAGCGCGAGCATGCGTCTCTAACACCCCAAGTACTGACTTTTTTGTGCGTTTTTTGTTCAGAAAAAAGCGCCAGCTATGGAATGCGTGTGTTAGGGGAAAAAACAGGTGTTGGCTTCATCGCTCAACTCGTGTGCGTTGTTCGAACGGCGGTTGGGAAGATGTCCGTTTGCAGTTTGTTCCTTCTGGTAGAGAGAGAGAGAAAGAAGACTAAACAAAAAAAAAAGTGAAAGTGGGGAGAGAGAGAGAGAGAGAGAGAGAGAGAGAGAAGAGAGAGAGAGAGAAAAAGAGAGAGTGAGTGGGTGGTGGGGTGGGGGATGGGGGTGTTCTGTTCTGAGGCATCCTGTGATAAAAGACCTCCCATGGTCACAGACACGCGGGCAGACAAACAGATAGACAAACACATAGATACAAACACACATAAACACAGATACATACACACAGACGCACATACATATACATACACTCAGAACACGCAAGCACGCGTACACGCACACACACGCACTCACACGCATTCAAGACACAGACAGACAACACACACACACACACACACACACACACACACACACACATACACACACACTTGTTTTCCGCAAATAATTGCAAGAGAACATCCGCCTGTCTTTGATTAACAACACAAACAATAAACAGCTTGAATTCATGAACACTGGAAGGAACTTGCAAGTGGCCCACAAAAGCACACAAACTCCATGTCGATCACTCTTTAATGGATGTCACTGCTTTTCCAACTAAGGAAGATTGTCCACTTTCGCTTGGTTTCTTTGTCGTTCCCGTGTATCGTTATTTCCTCACACATTTCCGTTGTAGTTTTCGTTCCTCGGTATTTTTTCCTTACAAACTTGGGATTTTCTTTGTGTGTGTGTGTGTGTTGTGTGTGTGTGTGTGTGTGTGTGTGTGTGTGTAGTGTGTGTGTGTGTGTGTGTTGTAGTGTGCTGTGTGTGTTGTGTGTGTGTGTGTGTAGTGTGCGTGTGTGTGTGTGTGTGTGTGTATGTGTATGTGTGTTTGTTTTTGGGTGTTTGTTTTTGTTTTTGTTTCTTGCATTTTCCTCAGAAATATAAAGACTTAAGTTTTGTGCCTTGTATTTTTTTTTCTCTCTCACAAAATTGGTGTTTAGTTTGGGTTCTTTTTTTAAAAAAAATATAAATTTAGAATTTGATTTATTTTACGTTCCTCGGCTTAGAGCTCCGAGGTTCACCAATGGTTAGACTTTGCGTATACAACCGTTTTTGCCCACCATTAAGGTAGCCGCATTCCGACTTTTGGGGATGGTGTCTACGCACGACATAAGTGTGCTTGCATTTTGGGGGGTTTTAAATGTCGTCCATTCTTACCGGTAAGCAATGGCCTATTCTTGTGAAAGGCGGAACGGGTTTTAACGTGTACGCAAGAAGTTCTGTGTGCGTTCGCACACGGATCTTCGGTTTATAATCTCCTCCGAAGGACCTTCTGGGGGAGTGGAATTGGTATTGATGTTAACTTCAGGGGGGAAAAATCCCCTGGAACGGGTCCCTCGGTGGTGGGTTCGATCCCGGGCCGTCAGATCACGGGCGCAACGTTCTAACTAACCACTGGGCCCATCCCGTCCCCCATCGGTCTTGGGTATATCAACTTTTCCTCACAAATTTGTGGTTTAGTTTGTTGTTCCTTGTCTATTTCTTCACGAATCGTGGGGTTTTTTGGGGGGTTAGATTTGGGATATAGTTTTCGTATCTTGTATACTTGTACACACAGTTTGTATTTATTTCATATTGTTGTCTGGATATTATTCTCGCAAGACGGGGGTGGGGTTTAGTTTGTGGTTCTGTGTGAATTTCCGTACACATTTCCGAGTTTATTTTGAATGGTATTTTGGTTCACAAGTTTAGGGATTGTTAAAAAATGGTTATTTTTGTTCTTCAGCTAGAGCTCCGAGGTTCACCTACGGTGAGATTTTGCGTATGCGACTGCTTTTACCCACCGTAAGGTAGCCGCATTCCGACTTCTGAGATATTCACAAATTTGCTGTTTATTTTGTGTTATTTGTATTTTTTTCTCACAGATTAGGAATTTCTTGCGTTTTCCTGTCAAATTTAGGGTTGTTTTTTTAAGATATGATTTTTTTCTCTATATTTAGGGCTTATTTTTTTTGTCTTCTATCTTTTCCTCTCAAATTTGGGGGTTATTTCTTCTTCCTTGTATATTGTCTGACAAATTTGGGGGTTACTTTTGAGTTGTTTCTATTATTATTATTTATTTACAAATTTGGGGTTTGTTTTTTTCGTTCTTTCTTCTTTTAAATAATAATTTTGGCTTTATTTTTTTCCTTGTTTGTTTCCTTACATGTTGGAGGTTCTATTTTATTATTATTATTTTGTTGTTGTTCCTCGTAGTTTTCCTCAGTAATTTGGGGTTTACTTTCGGTCCTCTTAAAAAATTCCTCAGAAATTTAGGATTTACTTTTTGTTCCCTAAAATTTTCCTCTGAAATTTTGGGTTTACTTTCCGTTTCCTAAAACATTTCCCTCTAGAATTGGAAGTTTATCTTTTGTTCCTTAATTTTTTTCTGAATTCCTCAACTAGAGCTCAAGAGATTTACCATTGGTAACATTTTTGCGTACGTGACCGTTTTTGCCCTACCATTTAGGTACCTGCATTCCGACTGCGGGTATGACGTCTAAACACACCAGCGTGCCTGCGTTTTAAACAACAACAACAAAAATTCTTGTCATCCGTTCTTACGGGCACGCGATGGCATGCTCTTGCTAAAGGCAGAGCGTGTACGCTGAGATATTCTACGTGCGTTCGCACACACAGGACCACGGTTTAAAGTCCTCTCTGAAGGACTTTCGGGAAAGTGGAGTCAGTACTGATGAATGATTTTTCTGAGGAAAAATCAATCCCCTTGAACGGGTGGCCTCAGTGGTGGATGGAACCTGGGCCGTCAGATCACGAGCCCAACGCTCTAACCACTAGGCTATCCTGCCTCCTGTTGAAAGTTTACTTTCTGTTCCTGAACATTTTCCTCTGGATTTCGGGGGCGTATTACTACTGTTTATTCCTTAGACTTTTTTCCCTGTAAGAAGTTGGGGGTTCAGTTTTTGTTTTGGAATTTGTTCCTCTAAAATTGCGGGGTGAGTGAGTGTGTGTGTGTGTGTGTGTGTGTGTGTTGTGTGTGTGTGTGTTGCGTGTGTGTGTGTAGATGTGTGTGAGGGGGCGTGGTTGGGGGTTGGGGAGTGTTTCTCATATATATGTTTCCTAAAAAGCGAGGGTTTTAGTGGGGTTTTTTTGTTTGTTTGTTCCTGGTATGTTTCCTCGAGTTTGGGATTCGCTTTTTGTTTCTAGTATTTTCCATCATAAATGTTTCCTTATTCGGTAATGTGTGTGTTGTGTGTGTGTGTGTGTGTGTGTGTGGTGTGTGTGGTGTGTGAGGGGGGCATGCACTCTCAGGCATGGGGTGGGGGTGGGGGAAGGGTGCACTCTCATGCAGGAGCTTAAAAAGCTGACAGGTAAAAAGTCGCAGAAGCCACACAACTTCAAAGCCAGAACACAAATCCTGAGAGACTTTCCACCCCCTTCCTTGTTAAACTTCTTCCAACTAACTAGTTTCATCCTGCCCTGCGTTAAAGCTTTCGTCTGCACTGTAGGTAAGGTAAGGTACAAGGGATTAAAACTCTGTGTAGTGTGTGTGTGTGTGTGTGTGTGTGTGTGTGTGTGTGTGTGTATGTATGTGTGTGAAGGAAGGGGGGGGGGGGGACTTTGAATGCTCTGTGCTGCTGCCTCTGTGTAATTTTAGTGAAAATGCAGAAGACTGAAGTGAAAAGTGTAATGTTGTAACTCGCATGGTTGTTGTTGTTTTGTTGGTTTTTTTTGTTTTGTTTTTTGTTTGGGGGGGGGGGGGGGGTGGGGGGGTCAATCTCTTTGTAATTTCGAGAAGGAGGGAGGGGAGGAGGGGGGGGAGAGAGAGGGAGGGGGAGGGGGCAAGGAAGGCAAAACGAAGGGATGGGATGAGAGAGAGAGAGAGAGAGGAGAGAGAGGGAGGAGGGGGGGGGGAGGAGGGGGGGGGGGGGGGGGGGGGGGGAGGGGGGAGGGCAAGGGAAGGCAAAACGAAATCGTTTATTTCGAGAAGATATAACTACCCACGTACACATACACACGCACACGTACGTTTTTATTCAAATACACAGATGACAGGGAAAGGGAAACAGACAAGACAGAGATCCAGAGACACAGACACCCCCTAGTACTCCAAACCACACAAACTTCGACAAATAATGACCACCAAAAAAATCAAGGAAAAGGAGAAAAAAACAAAACGTAAACAACTGTATCACTTGTTAACAACAATACTTCCCCTCCCTCCCCCATTACACATACATGTAACACACACACATGTAACACACACACACTGTACACACACACACAAACACACACACCACACACACACACACACACACAACACACACACACACACACACACACACACACACACACAACCATACACACACAACAATGTACACACAACACACAAATGTACACACACACACACACACACACACACACACCACACACACACACACACACACACACACCACACACACACACACTTTGGAACCCTCACACTCCACTAGTTCCACCCCCCTCCCCCCCACCCCCCACCCCACCCCCCACCCACCGAAACTTCCAAGCATTCCAGACCCCTCACTGTATACACACAGAGGCAATAATTATACATCTAAAAAGAGTGGCAATGTAAATCAAGTTGGAACTAATAAACCCATAATACTCTCTCTCCATGAAGTGGGCCTATTACAGCAGCATACACCCCCCCCCTCCCCCCTGGAAAAAAAAGGTCTGATGATGTTATTGCATTGACGCTTGCGGAACTTACGATGACGTCATTGCTAAATTGAGGCATCAGGAAAACGTAAGTTTCAGTCTAATAACGCTTGGGTGGATCAATGTATCATGTTTTCGTGACGTGATCGTTGGTGGAAGGCTTTTAGTTAATCGTGTAGTCTTGTGATTTCATTGAAACAAAAAGTATCAGTACTGCCATAAGGTATATAGCAGCAAACATGGGTGTGTTTTAATGGTTGAACACCAAAAAAAATTGCGACCAAACCCGTCTGGCGACAGAATTTTCGCAGATAATATGAGATAGGGGGAAAAAAAGGAAGAGAAAAGAAGACGAGTCTTTAAGTCAAGCAGATATACAACAGACTAGACTCTCCTTCGAATTCCCAATGCATTAATAACAAGCAAATTTTTGGATTGGCGGAGGTAAGGATGTGTCAGGGATACAAGTGCGGCATTGCTTACACACACACAACACACACACACACACACACAACACACACACACACACACACACTCACACGTTACGCGCGCGTGTGTATATATAGAGAGTCTTCATCTCATGCCACTAAGCTATTTTCCATATAAAAAACAAACCAAAAAAAAAAAAAAAAAGAAACAAAACTTTCGAAACCCCCCGAGAAAGGCCAAAAAACGAAAAGAGAAAAAGTTCAGAAAAAGAACAACTACCACACTCAAACACCAGCTAACTAACATCAACACTGCTACCCTCAAGAGAACAATCCTCCCCCCCCCCCCCCCCTCCCCCCCCACACCTCCAAAAAAATAAGTAATACAAAAAACAACAATCCTAACCACTCAGTAATAATTATACCCAAGGTCCATCCACAAACCGCTGACAGACAGACAGACGGACAGATAGACGGCTGGACTGACGGATGGACGGACAAGGCCGGACTGTGGGCGGGTGGGCATAGACGGCATTGGCCGCCGGTGAAGAATGGTTGGCAGGCCGAGGAGACTAATTAGACCCACGCGATGAAAATGGGCCAAATCAACTGCACGTGCTACGCGCTTCTAGTCCTTTTTTTCCCTTCCCCCCTCCCTGTGTGCTGGTCTCTGTAGCCTAGTCTGTTTCTGAGCAGGGGCTAGTGGTTGGTGGTTTGGTGGTGGCCTTGTTATAGCTAGCTGTAGCCAGGGACTTGAGGCTTTTTCCCTGGTGCCCTGCTATGGTTTAGCTGGTGGCAAAGAGTTTCTGGTTGTTTTTTGTATGTGTGTGTTGTTGCTTGTGGGGTTCGGTTCTTGCACAGATTAAAATGTTGGTTGGTTTGCGGGTTTTTTATTTTTTATTTTTTTAGTTGACTAACTTTCTGGGTGTTACCCGGTGTGTATACTTAGTTATTCACGTTAGGGAATTACAGTGATTCTGTTAGTGTACCTAGTTGAAAAGATTGGAGATATTCTTTCTTTCTTTTTTAAAAATTTGTTTTTTAATCCCAACATGCATATGGCAAGAGATTCGGGTCCGTTTTCTTTGTCCAGTTTGGTTGGTTGATGGGTTGGTTTGGGGTAACTTCTTTTCATGACGACTCAAGATTGACTATTATACAAACAGTTCTGCCATGCAGGTGATGAAAACCCCCCACAAGATATTGAAAGCATAACCACGTTACGATGTAGGCCACAGTAGTGTGCTTGCGTCACCAACCCACTAAGCTTTTTGGCCTGACAAAGCCGGGTCAGCCCCCCAAGGGAAACTGGGCCAACCCACACGATATGTGGGCCATCTCTTAGCGTAAACCAGGTCGCTGCGAAAATATAACGGAATTCCCACTGCCCATCTTCTTATCAAGGATGCTTATCCCCTTCACTAGATTGCAAACGGGGGATGTTGAAGCTCACCCTGACTAAAAAAACCGATAATTCTTTTCCAGGGTATCCAGAATAAAGCATTATTTCGGTGGTTATGGGCGATGGATTTGAATCCCAGTCCACCCACATAATTTATTCAAAAAGTGCATAGAGTCGACTAGTGGAGGGGGGGGGGGGGGATCGAGGATATTTCTACTCCGTACTTGATCTTGTCTGTTAGTGTTAGTCTGGTTCTGAGTTTGGTTGACACTGTGCTAAGTTTACGGTGACAGACAGTCTGAGGCGGGATCTGTTTCACCCTGACCGTCCCAGCCGTACGGTCCAAGAGCCTCGTGTGTCAGCCCCAGTGGTCTCTGAAATCGTACAGTTATCTTCTGTCGTCACGTCCTGTAGCTTCAGTCTGTAAACCAGATGGAAGCTGCTTCTGAAAGAAAAGTATAGACTGAGCTGTGCTGCGTGTGGGGTGTAAACTAGAGAGCTTTTTTTGTTTTTTGTGTTTGTTTGTTTGCTTACTTGTTTTTTGCCCTCCCAGTCCATTCTCATGCTATTTTTCCAGGAAATCTGGGGGTTTTGGGTTGTTGTTTTTTTTGCATCCCAAAACTAGTGTCTTTTGTCGAGTATCTTTGCAGTCTACTTATACTCAACAACCCCCACCCCACCACCACCCCTCCAAAAACAAAAATCCTTCCTTTCTTCCGTACACGTATCAAGATCTCCTGGGTTGTTTTTTCTCTCTCCCTCGAATGATTATCTTTTTAAATATTTTCTGTACAATCCCTGTCTTCTTTTCCCCCACTTCGGCTGGCAGAAACATACTAAAACGTGTACCCGAAGTTTGAGCAGCGCAAGAAGTCTCTTTCTCTCTCTCTTGTTCTTGTTCGTCTTGACACTCTCCCTTTTCTTTTTCTTTTTTCTTCATCTTTTTCTCCTTTTTTTGTTGTTGTTGCTTATCTTTAAGTTGCAAAGATGCTGTGCATGAACCCGCGGTTCCACCAGCGCTGTAGGTGATGCCTAGTGGTCCTACGCCCCAGCTTAAGTGAGTTTCTTGGTCGAGATGGCGGTAACACTCGTTGTGGAATGTGTTGTGTATGCGATGCGGGTGGTACATTATTGGCTTCTTCAACACTTGGGAGAGAGGAGTAGATCTACACGCTTATCTTTTTTGT
>CM054140.1:58536756-58541756 GCA_028751875.1 Rapana venosa | reverse complement strand
ACAGAACAAAACAGTGCAAAATGAAAAGAACAAGAAAAATCTCCCAAAACTGTGCAGTCAGCGAAAAAAACAAACTCTTGACTGAGCACAGCTATGCTTCAGGCACGCGCGCGCACACAGACACAGACAGATACAGACAGAACAGACAGACAGACAGACAGACACACACACACACACACACCCTACACACACACACACACACACACACACACACACACACACACCCTACACACACACACACACACACACACACATACACACACACACACACCACACACACACACACACACACACACACACACACACACACACGGGACGGGATAGCCTAGTGGTTAGAACATTGCGCTCGCAATCTGACGACACAGGTTCGATTCCCGTTCAAGGGGGATATTTTCCCCTGGAGTTCACATCAGTGCAGACTCCACTCTCCCCAAAGTCCTTCGGATGAGACTGTAAACCGAGGCCCCGTGTGCGAACGCACGCAGAACATCTTGCGCACACGTTAAACCCTGTTCCGCTTTTCGTAAGAGTAGGCCATTGTGTGCCGGTGGGAACAGATGACAGAATGTACAAAACTGCATACACACGTTGACTGATTGTAAAAAAGCACATAAGTGCTTATTCCATTATCCTCGATATAAAGGAATAAAATATAAAAGAATAAAATAAAATAAATAAATAGAGAGGGCGCGAGAGAGAGACAGGGAGAGAGACAGACAGAGGCAGAATGTGTGTGGGGTGGTGTGTGTGTGTGTGTGTGTGTGTGTGTGTGTGTGTGTGTGTACGTACGTGTGTGCCTGTATCTATGTGTCTGTATGTGTGTTTGCGCATGCTAATTCGACTATACATATATGTGTGTGCGCGCGCGCGTGTGTGTATGTGTGTGTGCGCGCGCGAGCGCGCGTACGTACATGCGTACGTACATGCGTGTGTGCTTGTCCGCGCGCAAATGTACGCGTATTTACTTTGTGTGTATGTGTGTACCGAGAGACAGACAGAACCACATACAGAGAGACAGAAGAAAAAATACAACCCACACACAGCAGAGCGAAAGAGTGGAAACCCGCAAGCTCCTAACTTAACCAGGATTAACACAAATGAGCGATCAAGGCTTATCCCTGATCTGCGATAGCCAGAGAGAGAGAGAGAGAGAGAGAGAAGAGAGAGAGAGAGAGAGAGAGAGAGATTCGACCAGTTGATCGATGGACCAAACGATCGATCTTTACACTAGCCTCTCTTTACGTGGGGGCTGTGTGTGTGTGTGTGTGTGTGTGTGTGTGTGTGTGTGTGTGTGTGTGTGTGTGTGTGTGTGTGTGTGTTGTGTGTGTGTGTTGTGTGTGTGTGTGACAGTGTGTGTGTGTGAGTGTGTGCTGTGTGTGTGTGTATTGTGTGTTCTTCGTATTAGCATCCACATTAAATGATACTAGACATGTGTGTGTGTGTCTGTGTGTGGTGTGTGTGTGTTGTGTGTGTTAGTGTGTCTTCACATTAACGTCCACATTAAGTTGATACTGGATGTGATGTGTATTGTGTGTGTGTGTCTGCATGCGCGCCGCGTGTGTGTGTGATTCGTGCGAGTGCGTGCGGCGTGGTGTTTGGAGGGGGGGGGGGGGGGGGGGGGGCGGTTGGAGAGGTGCGGAGGTAAGCACAAGCAGAGTCTACAAAGCAGGTTGATAAAAGGTTTTAGTGTAGTAGCTATTATTTTATCGGGAAGTAGATTATCAGTTAAAGAAAACCAAATCAAATGGAGGGGGGGGGGGGGGGGGGGGTGCAGGGAGTGATGAAGGTGGGTGTGGTAGGGTGGGGTGGTGTGGGGTGGGGTGGGAGGTAGCAGAGACGACTGAAGGTGGGAATGAAGGTTGGTGGTTGGGGTGGTGGTGGTAGGGGGATTTGAGGTGTGGAGAATGAGCATGCTATATTTTTTTCCAAACACAGACAGATACATAGACACAGACATACAGAGACACCCAAGCACAGACAAACAGAAACACACACACACACACCACACACACACACACACACACACACACACACACACAGAACAGAGAGAGAGAGAGAGAGAGAGAGAGAGAGAGAGAGAGAGAGAGAGAGAGAAGACATAATGATATACATGATTTAAACTGTATATTGTGCTTACGGATTTTCAGTGACAGAAAATATCAATTATTTGTCAAATTTTGATAGTAAGAAAGAAGCATTCGTAATGATATAAGTAACTGCTGGAATTAGATGGTATTTGGGCTTGTCTATAAAGGACAGGGTTTTATTTGCTTGATGCTTTTGTTTTTGTTTTTTGTTTTGGTTTCTTTTTGGGGGGTTGGGTGGGGGGTGGGAGAGGGGTCATGTTTTGTTTTGTTTATGTCTTACACAAAATAAAGAGAAGGACCCAAAACAGAAAGAACCCCCAACACTTAAATTGCCACAATTCCGCTGGACATATTCTTCCAACATTTTTAATTTTCAGATATACATATTTTTTAAAGTTGGTATTCTTATGGTTTAAGTGCTGAAGTTGGTAGATAAGCTGGTAGTACATTTTTTATACTGTTCGACACAAACGTTTCTTTGAAACATTACATTTGTAATACAGCTATCTTCCTGTTCTGTAGTCAGATGGCAACCCTTCTGCACCTTTTGAGCAAACAGTCTTTGCTGTTTAAAAGTTTTACATACTGAAGCTGACGGCAGCATGTTAGAACACCACATGTCCCAGACGAATCAACCGATGTCGGGAATTTGGAGAAATGATTTATATCTTGTTTGTTTGGGGGTTGTTTTGTTTGTTGTTGGGTCTTTTTTTTGGAAGGGGGGGGGGGGGGGGGGTATTTTGGGGGTGGTCAAGAAATGTGTACACTCTGGTTCATAACCTTTTTTAAAATTTCATTCTCAAAATTTGTAAATTTGAGCAGAAGTTCTCACTATCTCATTTTGTCTGCAACTTCAGCGCAAGCTGCCCTAAGTCATCTAGTCATTGGATACGAAGGGGGTTGAGTCCTTGGTAGCTATCATTGGATACGAAGGGGGTTGAGTCCTTGGTAGCTATCATTGGATACGAAGGGGGTTGAGTCCTTGGTAGCTATCATTGGATACGAAGGGGGTTGAGTCCTTGGTAGCTATCATTGGATACGAAGGGGGTTGAGTCCTTGGTAGCTATCATTGGATACGAAGGGGGTTGAGTCCTTGGTAGCTAGATTATCCATTCCGTGGACATCAAAACTTAGTATTGTTTAATCAGTCCATCAGTCTCTCTTCTTCTTCTTCAAGTGTCCGGTCTGGCCCTGCAGACATCGACGATCATGGCTCTCCATTCTTCCCTGTTCTCGATCCCTCTCATGAGCTCATTGTTGGTGCCCTCTTTATTCGTTGCGAATTTGTTTAAGCTGTCTGTGAATTGTGTGCGTTGTCTTCCTCTGCTCTTTTTTTCCACATATTTTGCCACTCCATAACAGTTTCTCTAGTCCGTCAGCCCTGATTAAATGGCCGAAAAATTTGAGCTGTCTTTCTCTGATGGTGTTGAGAAGGGATCTCTTGTATCCAGCCATTTCCATTACTTCTGCATTTGTTTTTCTTTTTGTCCATGAGACTTTCATGATTCTCCGGATGAACCACATCTCCACTGCTTCTAGTCGCTGTTCTGTTGTCCTTGGCTAGGGTCCAGCACTCACATCCGTACAGAAGAATGGACCATACGTAGGCTCTCACAACATGGATGTTTGTCTTGAGGCTTATTATACTGTTGGTAAAAATGCAGTTCATGTTGTTAAAAGTTGCCTTAGATTGACCGATTCTCTTCTTGATTTCTGTGTCACACTTGCCGTCCGGGTGATAGTACAACCAAGGTATTTAAAGGTGTTTACTTGTCTGATTCTCTTCCTTTACAGGCTATGTTGCATTGTGGTATAACAGCTTTTTTCGAGATCACCATGCATTCTGTCTTCTTTGCATTGAGCTGTAATCCTTTCTTTTCGCTTTCGTCTGTTACTGTTGTTAACACCTTTTGAAGTTTTTCTTCAGAGTCAGCGATAAGGACTGTGTCATCTGCATATCTAAGGTTGTTGATGCTGTGGCCACCTACACTAATTCCCTCATGATTCTCAATATTTCGTAGAATTAGTCCATCAGTAAACATCGTAAATGTATTGTCATTTTTAAAATATTTTATAGATAAGACGCAGCTTTGACTTGGCAAAAGGTCTCCGTGCAGGTTTAGAACTTCTTTAGAAGTTTATCGTTACACCCAGATTGTGAAAATCATATTCAACTTCGATTTTCGACACCGTTATGATGACACGTCAAGCTCGGAAGAAGTCGAGGAAAATGAGGATGACGAAGTAGAAGGAGGAAGGAGGAGAAGAAGAATGAGAGGAGGAGGAAGAAGAAGAGAAGGAGGAGAATGGGGGGGTGGGTGGAGGGGGGGGGGGGGGGGGAGGAGGAGGAAGAAGACGAAGAAGATGAAGGAGGAGGAGGAAGGAGGAGGTTGGAGAAGAAGAAAAGAAATTTAAAAAAAAGAAGAGGAGGGAATAGAGAAAGAAAAGGTGAGGGAGAGGAGGAGGAGAAGAAGAAAAATAAGAACAAAAAATTCAATAAAAACAAGAAAAAAAAGTAGCAAAAACGGAGAACAAAAGAAGAAGAAAAAGAAACACAACACACTACACAGACACACTACACATACACTACACACACACACACACACACACACACACACACACACACACAACACACACTACAACACACACACACACTCACACACACACACCACACACACACACTCACACCCCCCCCCACACCACACACACACACACACACCCCCCCCCCCCCCCCCCCCCCCCCCCCCCCCCCCCCCACACACACACACACACAACAACACAGGTGCGTGCTTCGCGTGTTAGTCTCCTCCTCCACCACCCTCCCCAACAGGGAAGAAGAAGAAGAAGAAAAAAAGATACGGTTTCAAGACGGCGGTAGGTCTAGTAGGTAGGCAGCCTTAGGGGTCAGCTCGC
>CM054140.1:58521756-58531756 GCA_028751875.1 Rapana venosa | reverse complement strand
TAAACAAAATATCGGTGCTGTTGTACTTCATTACACACACACACACACACACACACACACACACACACACACACACACACACACACACACACACACACACACACACACATCTAATAATCTGTGTGTGTGTGTGTGTAGGGAGGTGATGGTGGTTATGAAAGCATGCACAAACAATTGGATGCACGTTTCAATGCAAACAGGTGCGTGTAGACATATTTGCATTAAACATGCGCGCATGCACGCACGCACCCCCCCCCCCCCCCCACACACACACTTAACATTTATTCATAAACAGTCCTTTAGCCCATACATGAAGGGGGGTGGGGGGTGGCTAATCAAATCAAAGATGAAATGATAACAGTAAACGGTAAAGTACAACTGTAACAAACAAATACAAAACAAATCCGCAGTGGGGAAACTGAACAAAAAATGACGAGAAAGAGAGAGAGAGAGGGAGAGAGAGAGAGAGAGAGAGAGAGAGAGAGAGAGAGAGAGAGAGAGAGAGAGAGAGAGAGAGAGAAGAGGAGGCAACCAGCCAGCCAGCCAAACAGCCATTCAGCTATACAAACAGAGAAAGACAGACGACTTTTTACATGCCTGTATACAGTACAGCATATGCTCCATGTTTTTTGTTGTTGTTGTTTTGGTTGCTCTTGATTTAATAATGAATGCATAACCTGCATGTCACTAAGGTTGCCAAGCATGTTTCCCTTAATATATTATTATTATTACTACGCGGATGCCCAGACTGTTGGTATGACGTCAGGACATACTTCATCATCATCTTGGTGACGTGTCTGTTGATGAACTGGGAAACCTCTGTCTGGGAATGTGTGTGTGTGTGTGTGTGTGTGTGTGTGTGTGTGTGTTTTTAGAGAGAGAGAGAGAGAGAGAGAGAGAGAGAGAGAGAGAGAGAGAGAGAGAGAGAGAGAGAGAGCGCGAGCGCTATCCTACACGCTATTTTTTATTTAATAAGTAAATTATACCCCAGTGTCAACCAGGTTGGAGAATACAGACACATGCAGAGTTGGACACGTTATTTGAGAAACGCTTTCCTCACAGATGCATTCGTAACATGGATTAGTCCCCCCAAAAATGTGATCGCAGTCTTCCTATCAAGACTGTTAACAAAACACTGAGAGAAAAAAAGCTGGCCAGAATGTGGAAAGGATCCCAGGACGATACGCCTCTTGTGAGGCTGGAGGTTTGAACTAAGGACTCCACCATGACTGGGAGTCCATTTCAGTAACCACGGTACCAAGGCGATTGGTCGACTGTTTCTTTGCGATCCCTGACTAACAGTATTTACGTATCTCCCGCCATTAAATACCACAAGGATGCATAGTCTATATCCGTGATCCAAGTCCTAGTTTTATGCTTTTGAAAATTGTTTCTCCTCATTTTATCAAATGGCTTTTCAGTTTGAGGTGATTTACAACACTATTTTTGAACTATTGTATGTAAAAAGTATCTTTAGATACATGGTAAAAATAAAACTTAGATACATGAAAATTGATCACAATAATAGTGATGATGATGATGATGATGATGATGATGGAAGGGTGTAAAGCAGGGTAGGGGCAAGATGCTGGTTTCTGTGTCCATGGCTTAAACACACTACTCTGAACCTCCCGGTATTGAACACTACTCAGATTAATACATTTCATATTCATAACCCAAATCCTTCTGTACCCATCCTTAAAAAAAACAAACAAACAAACACTTTCGTGATTTTTTAAACACACATAATGTATATTTCATGATTGAAGACCGTGCACCAGTCAGCCATTTTTCTCCGTACTTCCCACAAGCAACTTTTCTTTGTTTCCTTTCGCTTCTTTCGTTTCTTTTATGTTCCGTCCATTTTATCTGTGGCAGTTTCATTCATCCATATACCCCGTGGTATAATACTTCTGTTCAACCGGTACCGTTCTTATCCGAGACGGTATGACACGGGAGCCTGGTCGTTCGCTCGCCTTATCAGATTTATGTTTCGTCTGCATCAAAAATCGTCGGGATTTATTTTCCCATGGCCCGTCTCAGAGTTGACAGCCCTGTTTAGTTACTGGTTTACACGCGAAAAGCATCACAGGTGTGCTTGTTCCGTAGTATGCATAAGTGCGCGCGCCGCGCGCGCGCACACACACACACCACACCACACACACACCACACACACACACACACACGCACACACCCCCCACCCCCCCCCCCCATTCTCTCATTCTCTCTCCTCTCTCTTTCTTTCTCTCTCTCTATGTACGTACTTGAACTTGCACATGCTTATTCATACACATACTTCCCTCCCTTTTTTTCCTTTCTCATAATCCTTTTCCCTATCGTCTAATATCACTTCAAGTGGAAGGACGTCAAAGCAAACAACAACAACAACACACACTCACCACACACACACACACACACAACACACACACACACACACACACACACACACACACACACACACACACACAGAGTTCGTAAAGATGCAAGCAGGCGTGTGTATACACAGACGTTTTAAGAAGAAAAAGCAACATATCAATATGCATCATTCGGGAACACGAGCGACTCGACGGTGACTACTGTGATGAGTGTGTGACTAACTTGTGTGTGTGTGTGTGTGTGTGTGTGTGGTGTGTGTGTGTGTGTGTCTCTCTCTCTGTCTCTGTCTCTCTGTCTCTGTCTCTCCTCTCTCTCTCTAGTGCAGACAAAGACTGATTGATTGTCATTGGCAACGATGGAAAGATCCTAATATAGTACAATCTAGTGATGATTGTAGACCCTTTAGACACTTTAAAAGGTTGCACGACGTCAAGCATTGCTTCAAAGCTTGAAATGGGCTAAATGGAAATGGCTAATTTCAGACTTTGTGTGCGTCAAATATAGAATGTTCATAAACTTAGATACAGAATGCATAGCGAATCTCTTTATGTAGTGAAGCAACAGAAGATGAAATCCATTTGTTTTATCTTGTCCCGTCTTTAATAATATGAAGCAAAAAAGTATCCCAGCAAAAAATATACTAGCCAATCCTAATGTATTTAGACTTCTGTTTACACTCCTCGAATGTAGTAATCCGAATATCATCAGCAATATTAATTCTCTGAAGTCGGAGTAGGGCTGCCTCCAGTGTGGAGGTACTTAAAAACAGTCATACACGCAAACTTCTCATACAGTGTGCAATTTCAATCTCACAGCGATTCCCAGGTGGGATGATGAGTGAGTCAAGAGTGCACGTTCTGGGTGACCCCTCAGAGTGTTAAGCTGGGAAACGCACAACAAACAACAACAACATTAGCAAATTAGCTTGATATATGTGCAAAGCCCTTAGAATAAGAGATATTATGATGTAAAGGTTTTGTTCGTGTGTAATTTTCCCCCCAGTAGTTGTTAGTTTTCCTACTGTGGAGTTGTTTTGCATTATTTTGTTTGTCACAGCTGTACTTTACCCTGTATTCTGTTCATTAATCAGTGACTTGATCAGTAACCCCCCTCTTCATGTATGGACCAACGGTCTGTTTATATGAATACATCTTTTCAGGGTTCAGTAAGTTCTTTCTCGCAGGCACACGCACCCACGCACGCAAGCACGCACGCCCGCACGCGCGCATGCACACACACTATCACATACACACACTATCACACACACACTATCGCATACACACACTATCACACACACACTACCACATACACACTATCACACCACACACACAACACACACACACACACACACACACACACACACACACACACACACACACACACACACACACACACACTACTCTTACATACACACACTATCACATACACACACTATCACATCACACACTATCACCACACACACACATCACACAACAACACACACACACACACACCACCACACACACACACACACTATCACACCGCACACCACAGAGAAGGAGAGGGGAGGGGAGAGAGAGAGAGAGAGAGAGAGGAGAGAGAGAGAGAGAGAGAGAGAGAGAGAGAGAGAGAGAGAGAGGACAGACAGACAGACAGACAGACAGACAGACAGACAGACAGACAGACAGACAGAGAATATGTGTGTTTGTGGGCGTGCGTGCGTGTATGTTTTGAAATGCAAGAAGTCCAGACAGATGTTACAAACTTTACAAACTGCATAACAACGTCAGTTTGTTTTTCTTCCTTTCCCCTTTCTTCTTCTTCTTCTTCTTCTTCTTCTTCTTCTTCTTCTTCTTCTTCTCTTCATCATCATCATCTTCTTCTTTTCTTCTTCTTCTTCTTCTTCTTCTTCTTCTTCTTCTTCTTCTTCTTCTCCTTCTTCTCCTTCTTTCTGTTTTTGTGCGATATTTCTTTCTTTCCTTCTTTTATCTTCATTTTATTTCTTTTCTGTTCCATTCTGCTCTATCTTTCTCCATTTCTGGTTTTTTTCCCCTTCGTCTTCTGTTCTCTTGTGTTCTTTCTCTCCTTCTTTTCTACTTTCATTTCTTTCTCTTCTTCTTTTTTTCTGTTCTATTCTGCTCTTTCGCTCTTTTTGTTTTGTTATCTTTACTGTTCTTTCTTTCTAGATAAATAGTTTTGTTTGACAGTAGAGATACTCTACGTCAAATGCTTCAGCACATCCATATGGTGTGTATGTTTGTGTGTGCATGTTTGCACGCCCGCATGCCTGTGCGCGCGTTTGCATGTGTGCGTGTGTATGAGTACTGTTTTAGGGTATTTGTGTTGGAACTGGTACATTTGTGTTATTGTTCTCGTTAGCACTTGAGAGTTCTTAAAAATAAGGGTATTACAAGTCTTCATTATTATTTTTGTCATCGTCTTCATCATTTATATCATTATCATCATCATCGTCGTCGTCGTCGTCGTCGTAGTTGTTATTGCTGTTGTTATGGATGTTTTTGCTGATACTACTATTGTTGCCTTCACCAGTGGTAGTGGTGGTGGTGGTGGTGGTGATAGTGGTGGTCGTGGTGGTGGTCGTCGTTGTAGTAGTCGTCGTCGTCGTCGTCGTCGTCGTAGTTTGTAGTAGTAGTGGTGGTGTGGTGGTGGTGGTGGTGATGGTGGTGGTGGTGTGGTCGTCGTAGTAGTAGTTGTTGTTGTTGTAGTGATAGTAGTAGCAGTAGTTGTTGTAGTAGTGATAATAGCAGTAGTAGTAGCAGTAGCAGCAGTAGTCATAGTTGTAGTAATAGTAATAGCAGTAGTAATAAGTTATAGTTGAAATAGTAGTAGTAGAAGTCGATGTATAGTGGTAATAGTAGTAGTTGTAATAGTTGTAGTAGAAGTAGTAGTTATATTATTAGTAGTAGTAGTGATAGTAGTAGCATAGAAGTAGTAGTAGCATAGAAGTAGTAGTAGCATAGAAGTAGTAGTAGTAGTAGCAGCAGCAGCAGCAGCAGCAGCAGCAGCAGCAGCAGCAGCAGCAGCAGCAGCAGCAGCAGCAGCAGCAGTAACTTAGTGTTTCAGTGAGCCATGTCATTGCATCTTACAGAGAGTCCCCTGCATGGGCTATACAGGCCAACCTCATCAACCATTTCGTATTCTGGGTATTCGCTTTTCTCTGGTCGATCTGGTCGTCGGGGGGACTGGACGTCTGCAGAAGACTTTGCGAGGGATCTCCCTTCCCATCTCTGCTGGATGGCTGGACAGCAGCTGGTCTGGCTTATAGAGTTGTGTCCATTCCTTGACCTCTCTGATCCAGTTCTTCTGTTGGCGTCCCTGGCGATGGTCTCCTTTTTGTTGTTGTCGTCGTCGTCGTTGTTGTTGTTGTCAAAGAAGGGGCGAGGCTTGTGACGGAAAGTGAATAGTACTGTGGGCAAAAGAACAACAAAGATGATAACACAGTTAATGTAAATTGAGGGCAGATCATGGTTTACAGTAGGGGTAAACGGTGTCCCATAACCTGTGTGGTTGTAGGGGAGTGAGGCATCAGAGACCTCAACTTCTTTAGGGGCCAGCATATTGAGGGCGGCGCCCATCTCCTCTCCCTCGCTGCTTTTACCTTCCCTGACCCCAAAGAGGCAGGTACCCATTTACAGCTGGGTGAACTGGGGGACTGTACTGAAGCCAAGGCGCGCAAACGGTCACCCATCCAAGTGGTAACCACGGGTACCAAATGGAAATGTCAGGAACAAAAACTTTAAAAAAAATTCCTTGAATTTTTAAATTTTAAAGTAGGTTTCGAATTCTCAGCTGTTGGCTTCTATCTCTCTGTCTCTGTCTCTCTGTGTCTGTCTGTCTCTGTCTGTCTGTCTGTCTGTCTCTCTCTGTCTGTCTGTCTGTCTGTCTCTCTCTCTCTCTCTCTCTCTCTCGCGCGCGCTCTCTCTCTCTCTTTTTTTTTTTTTTATATATAAGAGACATTGTAGTTTCCGTTTTTATCTCCGTTGAATGCCGCGGTCCGATAAGAGCCGTGTTTCCCTTACATTATTTTCTTTGCACACTATAGTGTTACCGTTTTGTTGTGTGAGGTAAGGCAGCGCACGTGCACCTGTTCAAAAGATGCAACAAGAATGTTGGGGCTGGGTGTATAGATATCGGATAGTTATGCTGGAGATGGTTAATGTTCTGCGGTGTTGTTGTTGTTGTTGTTTCTTTTTATCAGTTCGCTAACTTGCTCGCTCACTTGCTGGCTTAAGTATCTCCATGCTTGATGCGAGATATCGTTTGCATGCACACGCTGACGCACATTCTTGTGCATGACGCGTGCATGCATGTTTAGAAATTTTGAATATACATGCAGTCATTTGTATATATTTTACACAGTCAAGTCTGCGATGTGTACGGGTGTAGAGTTTTGCTTGCGTTAAAAAAAAAAAAAGCATTTATTCACTCATGCAGGCACACAGGTACGCACACGCACATGAAAGGTGCACATTACTTTAAACAACCATTATGTTTACAAGCAGAAAGACAGACAGATGGAGAGAGACAGAGACAAGCTAAAGCAGAGAAAGAAAGAAAGAAAGAAAGAAAGAAAGAAGAGAGAGAGAGAGAGAGAGAGAGAGGAGAGAGAGGAGAGAGAGAGAGAGAGAGAGAGAGAATGATGATGATGATGTTGATTTCGGAGGGTTACATAATTTATGAGCATTTATATTGTTTTTCCATCCAGTGAGAGAGACAGATACATAGAGAGACAGAGACAGTTTTTTTTTTCCGACTTGTTTATATGCTGCATGTAGTCTTTTCAGGAATGGGTAGGGGAGGGGGGGGGGGGGGGGGAGGAGGGGGGAGTAAAGGGAGGTGGGTGAAGTGGCGTACATAGAAATACATAACCTGCATGTCTTTGGGGATTGCCAAATGTACTCTTTGTGCATTAGGGTCCCTGCCCACACTCAGGGCATGACTTCAGCATCTACTTCATCATCTCGGTGACGGGTCTGCTCATCAGCTTAGAAATTAGCTGTGTCTGGGAATGCGTGTGTCAGTGTGTGTGTGTGTGTGTGTGTGTGTGTGTGTGTTTGCGTGCTGTGTGTGTGTGTGTGTGGTGTGTGGTGTGTGTGGTGGTGTGTGTGTGGGGAGAGAGAGAGAGAGTATCACTGCTGTTGTTATTGCTACTGCTGTCATCGCAAGTATTATTGCTGCCACCACCATCACAACCACCACCACCGACGACTTCTGATACTAGAACTACCGCTACTTCTGCTAGCACACTACTTCTGAGTCTCTCAGTTAATGCTACTGCTGTTGCCGCCGCTTTTGCTTTCAGTAACACTGCTGACCACATCACTACTGCTACTATACTGCTTGCCTGACTGCCATCACATCTTTAGCTCTACACTATACCTAACTACCCCCCCCCCCCCCCCCCCCCCCCCCCGCGCGCGCCACACACACACACACACACACCACACAAACCCCCTTCCTGGGTCTATTTCAGTTTCCTAACTGTAAACACCACCGCCCCTCTTTTCTACTATACAGACAATGCGGTTTTAGATACAGATACAGTCGCAGCAGAATCGCTCGTTCCTTGTGCCATGCTGTGCCCATTGTTTGTGCTGTTCCATCCATGTCGTTCCGCTGTGTACTGCGCTGTATGTGCCGCATCAAGTGCTTCTTCCCTTGAGGGTCCGTCCATTCTGCTTCAACATAGTTTAATGTTTTATTGTGATGCACACACAACGCCTACTGTCTGTCTGCAGTGTGTACGTATCTGAAACGGTCGTCTCTTTAGGTGGAAACTGTTTTAGAAAAAAGAAAGGTCTCTTACAGTGATAATGAGGGTGCGAATTGGAGTCTCTGTTGGTGTGTCCATAAGAAGTCATATACTATGAAATAATAATAATAATAATAATAATAATGTATGGAATTTATATAGCGCTGAATCTTGTTGAATGTTGTGCTCTGATGAATTTGTTTAGATGCTTTGACGAAAACATTCGTACATTAATTCTATCATCACATGAAATTATTTCAGCTCCTTCTTCTTCGTCGAACGCTCAGACAGCAACTATTGTTGTCTGTCATATGAGCGAAAAACGCGTTGCGCTGCCGTTAAGCGCCTGACAAGTCAGGCCCAGCACATCCGACTTCGGCGATGGAGAGAATTGTTATCTTTTTAAGTCTTTCTGGAAAGAAAAGTCAGGAGAATGGACCAAGAAGGCAGAAAATAGAGAAGAAGGGGGTGATAAGAAGAAAAAGAACAAGGCAGAAACAAAGAGAGGGGTAGAAAAGAGGGAATTATAGGATAGAATTTCCAGAAGGTGGGGGATGCTATGTATACTGACAGGCCCCCGGGATCCTCCACGGGGAAAATTATTTCAGCTATTGAAATCTCTGTGTGCTTAGATTTGTTTAGAAATCCTTTAGATCATCTGTGTGGTCCACGAAATGTAGAAATTATAATTCATAAACTACGGCTGTACACTTAGAAAACTAACTGTTCCAAAAAATGCTCTCTGCGCTTGTTCCGCTGTTATTTCAGTCCATCATTTATTGTTTGAGCACCCTGTGCTTAGTGATTTATTTGAAAGCAAAGGAGCAGTCTCGAGTGAGGCATATAGAAATGTTCATAGCCTTCTGTATGATTCTTAGCCGCATGTCCTCGTATCAGTTGCAGAAACTATTTGCCAGTCACCATTTAATTTAGGAAAGATCCTTTTAAAAATGAAATGGTTCGACATCTTAGCCTCCGTTACATTCTGCACCCTTTACACCCATCCCACTTATCTAATATTAAAAAACTTTTTTAAAATATTTGTTTAAATATCGAAGATAATGGAATAAGCACTTACGTGCTTTTTTACATCCAGTCCCCGTGTATATGCGGTTTTGTAGATTTTGTCATCTGCTCCCACCGGCTCACAATGGCCTACCCTTACGAAAAGCGGAACAGGGTTTAACGTGTGCGCAAGATGTTCTGCGTGCGTTCGCACACGGGGCCTCGGTTTATAGTCTCATCCGAAGGACTCTTTTTATTGAAGCTGAATGTCAAAACCCAGGAAATTTAAGGAGGGGGGTGGGGGCGGAAGTCTTAACAAGTACCACGCCCCACACCAGAACAACAAGTGATTGAAATGGATAGTGAAAAATAGAAATGTTATGTGTGTGAGGTGATTGGGGGGGGATCGAACTGGCAACCTCAATCACCACCTGGTTTGGCACTTCCTTGGGCTGAGCTAGCTATCTCGAGGTGCCCAGGAAACCTCTTCACCTATATATATATATAGATAGATAGATAGCAAAAGACAGCTGCTGCTCTGCTCTACTCGCAGCCTAGCTCCCTCCCTGTCTGTCAATCTTTCTTTGTGCGGGGTATGTAACAAGCTGTCAACTTCCGTCTGCTTCGCTATGGTGACTTCTTTGTGCCAAAAGTTTTTAGATTATGATTTGAACAGTTAAAGATTTAAAAAAAAAAAAAAGGTTATTTGGGTGTTGTCTACACAACAGGCAGACACACAACAACAGCACACACACAACAGCAACATCAACACACAGAGAGACACACAGACACAGACACACACAGACACACACACATACACATTTCTCTCTCTCTCTCTCTCTCTCTCTCTCTCTCTCTCTCTCTCTC
>CM054140.1:58504256-58509256 GCA_028751875.1 Rapana venosa | reverse complement strand
CAGAGACAGACAGGTAACAGGCAGGAAGACAACAAGCAGAGACAGGCAGGAGACAGACAGATGGGTGGGCAGGCAAACAGGCAGGCAGACAAGCAGGCAGGTGGGTAGACAGACTGGCAGACAAGCAGGCAGGTATGCAGGTGGGAAGACAGACAAAGAGACAAGCAGGTAGACAGACAGGAAGACAAGCAGGAAGGTATGCAGGTGGGAAGACAAAGAGACAAGCAGGCAGCCAGACTGAAGACAAGCAGGCAGATGCAGGTGGGAAGACAGACAAAGAGACAAGCAGGCAGACAGATAGGCTAACAGGCAGGCAGTCAGACAAGCAGGTAGGTGGGCAGGTGGGTAGACTGACAAAGAGACAAGCAGGCAGACAGACAGGCAGACAAGCAGGCAAGTTGCAGGTGGGAAGACAAAGAGACAAGCAGGTAGACATACAGGCTAACAGGCAGGCAGGCAGGTGGGTAGACAGACAAACAAAGAGACAAGCTGGCAGACATACAGGCTAACAGGCAGGCAGTCAGACAAGCAGGCAGGTGGGTAGACAGACAAAGAGACAAGCAGGCAGGCAGGCAGACAGACAAGCAGGCAGGTGGGTAGGTGGGTAGACAGACAAAGAGACAAGCAGGCAGACAGACAGGAAGACAGGCAGGCAGGCAGACAAGTAGGCAGGTGGGTAGACAAACAGACAAGAGACAAGCAGGCAGGCAGACAGACAGACAAGCAGGCAGGTGGGTAGAAAGACAGACAGACAGACAGACAAACAAAGAGACAAGCAGGCAGACAGACAGGCAGGCAGACAGACAACACAGACAGAGAGACAGGAGGGCAGAAAAGCTGACAGAAAGGCAGACTAACCCCGCAAACAAGCAGGCAGGCAGGCACACAGGTAGAATGGCTGACAAAGGCATAGGGGATGATGGAAAGGAAATAATTATGACTGGCTGGCGTTGACGATCCTGACTCAAGAAGGAAAATTTATACTGCGCAGGAATTTTAGGGTGGGGGTGGGGGGGAGAGAAGATTGCACCACTGTGCATAAGCGAGAGAGAGAGAGAGAGAGAGAAGAGAGAGAGAGAGAGAGAGAGAGAGAGAGAGAGAGAGAGAGAGATTATCGGGTAAAGGCTGACAAGTACCTAGAATTCTACACACACGCACGCACGCACGCACGCACGCACGCACACACACACACACACACACACACACACACACAAGAAAAAAGAAAAGAATAAAGTAAAATAAAAATAAATAAACACACACACACACAAATAAAATAAGATTAAAAAAGAAACACACACACATACATAATCTGGGTGTACAAAATATACGTACTTCACAATAATGATGATAATCATTATCATCATCATCTTCCTCCTCCTCCTCCTCCTCCTCCTTCTTCTTCCCATTATTATCATCATCATCATTATTAACATTATCATTGTCATCATCATCATTGTTATCGTTGTTACTACTATCAGTATCATTCCTGTTGTTGTATATCCTTCCACCTTTCTTTTAACGATCTTTATCTAGCATCATCAAGCAGAAGCAGCAGCAGCAGCAGCAGCAGCAGCATCAGTAGCAGCAGCAGCAGCAGCAGCAGGAGGAATTTCAGGACACTGACAGATACACAACCTGTCACGCTTTGGAGCGTTTCTTCATTCCATGAGCCTCCCTGTCTGGCACCACGTGGTGAATAATGGCCCGAAATAATGAATGATGATATCTATGGCCTCTGATAATGCCTTTGTTATCACTTCTGCTAGGCGCCCCATACACTGGTTAAACCCCCCACCCAAAAAAACCTCTGTTTAGGAGTAGGGGAAGGAGAGGGACCAGAAAAAACAAGTTTAAAAAAATCTTTTTTTTATGTGTCAAGATGTTCAAGATATCAGATAAGCAGTTTACTGCAGATTTCTTGAAAAGACGCTGTGGCATAATGTTTCATCCCAAACCAGTTTTCTTTTTTTTATTTGCAAATTCCTAAGAGAATCGGGCATTTCTGTGTGTGTGTGTGTGTGTGTGTGTGTGTGTGTGTGTGTTGTGTGTGTGTGATATGTTTATAATGTGTTTGGTCTTTAAGAACGAGCGATGTTTTATCTGTGAATCTCAGCTTATGATGTTGGTGAAAATCCCCATTGCTTTAATTTTACGTGGTTCTCCGGATATGTAATTGTAAGGTATAGCACTCTGTAAATTCCATTTATTATTATTATTATTATTATTATTATTATAATATGTGGTGTAATGACTGCCCTGGTATAGTACTTATGGTAGGCGAGGGTTTTGAGATGAGATACAACCAATGAAATGTAGATTTTTATTCGGTGTGGGGTTTTTGTTGTTGTTTTTGGTTTTTTGTTGTTGTAAATATCTCTGCAGTTTTGATTTGGACTCAGAAATGTATAAATTGTCGTTGATTTAAAAAAAAAAAAATGATGTTTTATTTTGCAATATTGTCATATTTAAAAATTGAGGTTAAATTCGCAACGTCATGACAGCTCTGATATAGCACCTGTGGCACAGGACCGTAATCATCATGATTTGAGGTGGGCGAAAAAATTAATGAGTAAAGTCTCAGATAATAATTATTCAGACACAGAATATGGGCTCAGAAGCTATGATGTAAGAGTTTGCCTTCGCTTGTTTGCACGTCCGTATATTATGTGTGTAAGTCCAAGCTTTGAATATTTGCAGATTTTCTGTTTTAAAATGATGGTAAAAACAAGCTTACGTAACCCACACAAAGTGTATTCTTCTTTGGTGATAAGTCACCAAAATATAACCCCACCCCCCATTTCCCCAACATGAAAACCCAAATAAATTGGTATTTACGCTGAGAGAGAGAGAGAGAGAGAGAGAGAGAGAGAGAGAGAGAGAGAGAGAGAGAGAGAGAGAGAGAGAGAGAGGGGGGTAGTTCTTGCATGGTGAAAAGAAACACACACACACACACACACACACACACACACACACACACACACACCCAAAGGTATAAATCCAGAAGGAAGAAGTGTCAGTTTTAGATCTAAAAGGCTTGTCAAATTGTAGAGGCGTATTCATTTCCGGGAAAACTCTTGAGAACCACCCCTCCCCATGATAAAAACAGGGGGAGATTATGCAGCCATTATTAAACCGCGCACAAGCAGACGACCCAAGTGGTGGCGTCAGGGAGACCAGTCAGGGGGGATAAGATTGCTGCTGTGCCCTTCCTATTACACCGAACACTACACTGCTGCACAACCATCTTGTGCCATTGCTGGAAGCTGCAACTGAATAGCTCTGTGCCTGGCAAACCGTTTAAAGCCAATGATAAGATTTCCTCTGGAGGACTGTGTGCTGGCTCTTAACATTGCTTGGATAAGCTGACAGACAGGGTAAGGGTGGGGGTTTTTTGGGAGGCTCTACTTAACAGAGTTAGCCTATGCTGCTTTAATTAGTTGGGTCATAAGGTTAGTTTAGAGTTCAAGTAGTGTTCTTGAGCAGGTGGGCATGTGTGCGCGCACGCACGCGTGTGTTGTGTGTGTGTGCTGTGTTTTGTTGTGTGTGCTGTGGTGTGTGTGTGTTTTGTGGATTGTGTGTGTGTGGGTTTGGGTTTTTTTGCTTTAAAATTATAGTAAAAACAAGATTACATAAGGCATACAGTGTATTCTTCTTTGGTGATTAGTCACAAAGAACAACAATAAGAAAACCCTGTTAAAGTGGTTTTTACGGTGAGAGAGAGGTTCTTGCATGTAAAAGGAAAACACACACACACACACACACTCTCTCTCACACACCCATGCACGTGCGCACACAACACACACACACACACACACACACACACACACACACACACACACACACAACACACACACAACACCACACATGTGCACTCTGAAAGGTATAAATCCAGAAGGAAGAAGTGTCAGTTTTAGATCTAAAAAGCTTGTCAAATTGTAGAGGCGTATTCATTTCCGGGGAAAACTCTGAGAACCACCCCTCCCCACGATAAAAACAGGGGGAGATTATGCACCCATTATGAAACGGAGCACAAGCAGACGACCCAAGTGGTGGCGTCAGGGAGACCAGTCAGGGGGGATAAGATTGCTGCTGTGCCCTTCCTATTACGCTGCACACGACACTGCTGCACAACCATCTTGTGCCATTGCTGGAAGCTGCAACTGAATAGCTCTGTGCCTGGCAAACCGTTTAAAGCCAATGATAAGATTTCCTCTGGAGGACTGTGTGCTGGCTCTTAACATTGCTTGGATAAGCTGACAGACAGGGTAAGGGTGGGGTTTTTCTTGGGGGGGGGGGGGGGGGGGGGGGGGGGGGGGGGGGGGGGGGGGGAGGCTCTACTTACAGAGTTAGACTACACCACTTTGGTTTATATGGGTCATAGATTAATTTAGAGTTCAAGTTTGTGTGTGTGAGTGAGTGAGTGAGTGTGTGTGTATGTGTGTGTGTGTGTGTATGTGTGTGTTGTGGGTGTGTGTGTTTTGCAGGTTTTTTTGGTGAGGGTTTTGTTTTTGTTTTTTGGCTTTAAAATTATAGTAAAAACAAGCTTATATACCGCACACTATGTTTTCTTCTTTGGTGAGTAGTCACAAAAAACAACAAAACACCACCAACAAAAACCCCATCAAAATGGTATTTACACTCAGAGAGAGAGAGAGAGAGACAAGAGTTCTTGCATCATGAAAGGTGTGCCTGGAGGCGCCTGGGCACACACACACACACACACACACACACACACACACACACACACACACACACACACACACACACACACACACACACACACACACACACACAGAGCAAAGGTATAAATCTACCAGGAACCAAGTGTCAGTTTTAGATCTAAAAAGCTTGTCAAATTGTAGGGGCGTATTCATTTCTGGAAAACTCGGAGAATCAGGGAGACCAGTCAGGGGGGATAAGATTGCTGCTGTGCTCTTCCTATTACACCGCACACTACACTGCTGCACAACCATCTTGTGCAATTGCTGGAAGCTGCAACT
>CM054140.1:58489256-58499256 GCA_028751875.1 Rapana venosa | reverse complement strand
AACAAACTTGAAAAAAGAAAAAGAAAAAAAGAGACTTATTGAACTGTTGCAGCGCTTCACTTTCACCACCACCTATCCCGTAGTCCCGTGGACCGTGGTGGCACCAAAGAAGATTTTGTAACCAGCTTCCTCCACTCCTCGCGGTCCTCTGCTTTCCGTACGGTTGCAGGTTGGGGGGGGGGGGTGGGGCGGAGTGCGGGAGGGAGGGGGGGGGGGGGGGGGGGGGAGGTTGATGAGTGACAGAGAAATTTGTTACTGCTACTGGGTAGAAGTGTTTGACTTTAGCAAGTAGATGATCGGGTGTCGTTGTTGTTGTGCAACATTACTACTAAGCAATGTTTTGAGATATGCTCCAACAACAGGGATTTTGGCCTAAACCCTCCTTTGATGTTCTCAGTGACAAGGCTAGAGAGATTAGATCAGATAAGGAAAAAAAAAGTTGTAAGAATAAGCATGTAACGTTAAGGGGCTTGTAACACACACAACACCACAAAAACCACAAACACACACACACCCCACAAAACAACCCACAGCGAGAGACGGGGGGAGGAGGGGAAAGGGGAGGTTGGAAGGGCGAACCCAAGGTGAGAATCGAGACTTTGTTTTTTGTATGTTGTTTTAAAAATGAGTATAAAAGAATGATGGATGTTGGCGTCAAAACATTTCTTTTTTCTTCTCTTTTCTCTCTCTCTCCTCTCTCCTCTCTTCTTTTTCTCTCTCTTTCTCTTTTCTCTCTCCTCTCTCTCTCTCTTCTCTCTCTCCTCCCCCCCCTCCCCCCCCCCCCTCCCCCTCCTTCCGCCCCCCCCTTTTCTCTCTCCCCCCCCCCCCTTTCAGGAAAAAAAAAAACCCTTTGGGGGAAACTGTTAAAACCGTCAAAATTAAAAAACACAAAAAAAACTGGTAAGAATTTAAATCAGGATAAAAAAAACCCCAAAAAACAAACTCATCATTTTATGCCCTATTATTCAAAAGAGAAAAAAAAGGGGGGGGGAATTTTAAAAAAAAAAAAAAAAAAAAAAAAAAATTTTGGGAAAAAAATAATTATGGGGGGGGGGGGGGGGGGGGGGGGGGGGAAAGGGTTTAATTAAAAAAAAAAAAAAGGAAAAAAATAACTGAAGGTAACATGATTCCCGTTAAAGGTCAAGTTACGCCGTGCGAAAGGGATAGCATTTCGTCAGTGACATAATATCGGTTTGCTTGTTTGGCTACGAAAGTACGTAGTTCCGAAAGGAGTGAGTGATGTTAAAAAAGCCCACGCTTAGACCTTTGCTTGCTAGCTTGTGTCCCGGTGGGAACAGATGACAAACTTTACAAAAACCCACCACGGGGGTGGATGTAAAAAAAAGCCAAAAAGTGCTTATTCCTTATCCCGAAAAAAAGATATCTTTTATAACGAGGATAATAAATAAGCATTGTCTTTTTTACATCCAGTCCCCGCCCGTAGGGATACATCTTAATAATAACCCAATAATTACACTTTCACACAATAGAAACAAAGGGAATAACCCTTTTCAAAAACACACCCCCCCCCCCCCCCCCCAAACAAAACAAACCCACAAAAAAACCCAAAAAAAACAACAACACAAACAAAGAAAGAAAGCCCTAAAAACACCCCACCACCACATGAGAGAGAGACAGAGAGAGAGAGAGAGAGAGAGATAGGAGAGAGAGGAGAGAGAGAGAGAAGCTGGTAAAGTTATCCATCTTGGGTGTTTACGAGTCACTGTAATTAACTGCTACTATAACGTTGAGTGTTCCTCAGCTTAACACCCTGGGGGTCATTCAGAATATGTATTCTGAGCTGTTATCATCATCATCATCATCATCATCATCATGCCCCCAATGTGTTGACTCGGGAATGAAGAGGAAATGGATTTGACCGTGTAGGTTTTATGTTTTTTCTTGAAGTACATAGATTGTTTTGAAATATTTGCGAATATTGATATTTATTTTTGTGATAAAACACGGAAGATTGATTGGGACGATTTTTCGGGGGGGTGGGTGGGGTGGGGAGGTGGGGGTTGACCCTACTAGAGGGCTTTTTTCCTATCTTGCCCTCGATGACTTGGCAGAAGAAAACCAGAACAAAATTTTAAAAAGGCTGAATAAGGATTCCACGAGCACGGCACACACACACCACACACCACAAACTCAAACACACAACACACACACACACACACAAAACACACACACAACACACACACACACACACTCACAACCTACCTACCTGAATATTTTTTCAAGCACCTTTGAAACCAACAGCGCACTCACTCACTGAATTCAGCTCCCCCTCCTCCCCACACACACAGCCGCTATCTTTAGTTCCGCTATCTTTAGTTCCTTCTTTCCCCGTTCTATCATTTTCTTCTTCTTCTTTCTTCTTTTAATGGTTCAGGAAGGAGTCTTAAATTAAAAGAAGCTGTCTTGAAGGCAGTTTAGTTTATCCTCGGGGAGTGACATCGCGTTTCGTCATGCATGTTTATGCAGTCCCAACCCAAAAAAAAAAAACCCCCCACAAAAAACACCAACAACACCCCCCCCCCCCCCCCCCCCCCCCCCCCCCCCCCAAGAATTCCAGCCAGCAGGCAAGATCTGCGAACAGCTTTCCAGTTTATATTTCCACATTATAAGGGTAGACAGCATCCTCCTGGGCAAAACTAAATCGCGTAATGAGATGTAAAAGAAATCATCCTCCGCAATCTCTCTCTCTCTCTCTCTCTCTGTCTCTCTCTCTCTCTTCTCTCTTTCTCTCTTCTCTGTCTGTCTCTCTCTCTCTCTGTCTCTCTCTCTGTCTCTGTCTCTTCTTCTCCTTCCTCTCTCTCTCTCTCTTTCTCTCTCTGTCTCTCTGTCTCTGTCTCTCTGTCTCCAGGGGTTCTCCCTTGTCGTCGACAGGGTTTGATAAATAGGATCAGGAAAACTTGTTACGTTGACGTTTAAAGGAGGAAAACGTGTAACGTAAACATATTATTCTGGTGCAGTAAGGTAAAGGAAAAAAGTGCTGTGTGTTTGGATTTTGGCGTTTTTTTGTTGGGGTTGTTTTTGCTTTGTTTGTTGTTGTTTTGTTGTGTTGTGTTGTTGTGTGGTTTTGTTGGTTTGTGTTGTTGTTTTGTTGTTGTTTTTCTTTTTTTGGGGGGGTGGTACCTTGGTGTATGTCCTTGGTAGTCTCTTGCTGTATTCATTGAAAGACATTCGAGAATATGCGTTACTGCAGTGAAGTGCGGGAGGGAGGGGGGAGAGAGAGGGGGAGGGGGGGAGGTGGGAGAAAGATAGGGGAGGGAGAAAGAGAGAGAGAGAGATCCCCAATAGGTCCAAAAAAGATAGGATTTAACATTTTCAAGTAGTGATCGTGGAAAGTTTTTGTTTTTTTTTTTGTTTTGTTTTTTTTTTGGGGGGCCTTGGGAAGCTTTAAGCGAAAAATCAAAAACCCATCCAAGAAGGGGAAACCAAAACCCCAAAGGGGAAGAAAATTAGAAAAAAAAAAAAAAAAAAACCCCAAACCCCAAAAAAAAAACAAAAAACCCCCCAAAAAATTTTAATTTAAAATTTAAAAAAACGGGGAAAGCCAAACCCCAAATATGGGCCCCCAAAAAGGGGAAAAAGGGAAGCGGAACACGTGCAGAAAAAAGGGTTGTGGTTTAAAAAAAACATGAAAAGTAGTACCCTGTTATAAAAGGGGCCCCCCCTTTTTGCCTTTTTGGGAGGGGGGCTTTTTGGGGGGGCCCTTTTGACTTAAAAAAATGAGGAGGTATGAGAAAACCCGGGGGGAAAAAAAATTCTTCTTTTTTAAAATTCCCCTTTTTTCCTTTCCCCTTTTTTTTTTCCCCCCCCCTTTTCCCCCCTTTTTTTCCCCCCTTCCCTTCTCCCCCTTTTTTTTTCTCCCCCCCCCCCCCCCCTTTTTCTTTAACTTCCCCTTTTCCCCCTTTCCCCTAAAAAATTTTTTCCTTCTCCCCTTTCCTTTCCCCCCTTTCTCTTCCCCCCCCCCCTCCCCCCCCCCATCCCCCCCCCTTTCATTTTTTTTTTTTTTTTTTTTTTTTCCCCCTTCCCTTTCCCTATTCTTTCTCTTCTCGCCCCCCCCCCCTTTTTTTTTTTCCCTTTTTTTTTTTTTTTTCTTCTTCCCCCCCCTTTTCCCCCTCCCCCAAAAAACCCCCCCCCCCTTTTCCCCCTTTCCCCCCCCCCCCAACCCCCCCCCCCCCCCCCCTCCCCCCCCCTTTTTTTTTTTTAAATAAATAAAATTTTTTTTTTTTTTTTTCCCCCCCCCCCCCCCCCCCCCCCCCCCTTTCTCCCCCTTTTCCCCGCCCCCCCCCTCCCCCCCTTTTTTTCCTTTTTTCCCCCCCTTTTTTTCCCCCCCCTTCTTTTTTCCCTTTGCCCCCTTTTTTTTAAAAAATTTTTTTTTTTTTTTCCCTTTTCCCCCCTTTTTTCCCCCCCCCCCCCCTCCCCCCTCCTTTTTTTTTTTTTTCCTCCCTCTTTCTCTTTTTTAAAAAAAACCCCCCCCCTTTCTCCCCCCCTTCTTTTCTGTCTTTTTTGATTAAAAATTTTTTTAAAATTATTTTTTTTTTTTAAATTAAGAAAATAGTATTTTTTTCTTCTCCCCCCTGCCCCTTCCTCCCTCCTTCTTCTCAGACCTTAATTTTTTTTTTTTTTTTTTCTTTTCTTTAGGGGGGTGGTTTAAAGGGGGGGGGGGGGAAAAAAAAGGGGGGAAAAAAGGGGAAAAAAAGAGGGGAAAAGAGAGGTCACGGAAAAATCTTTTTCGGGGTTTTATATAAAAGAAAAAAACCCCCCCCCGGGGGGGGAAAATTTGGGGTTTGGGTTTTTTTTTTTTTTTTTTTTTTTTTTCCCAAGGAGTTGGGGGTTTTTGGGAAAAATTTTTTTACTTTTTTTCCCTTTTTTTTTTGTTAAGTTTTTTTTTCTTTTTTTTTTTTTTTTTTTGGGGGGGGTTTTTTTTTTTCCAATTTGTCCTCCCCCCCTTTTTTTTTTCCTTTCCTCTTTTCCCCCCCCCCCTCCCCTCCCCCCTTTTCTCTCTCCTCCTCCCCCCCCTCCCCCCTTTTCCCCTCTCCTCTCCCCCCTCCCCCCCCCCCCCCCCCCCCCCCCCTTTTCCCTTTTCTTTTTTTTTTTCAAGTCGGGGGGTTTTTTTTTCCTTTTTATCTCCCAACGGAAGGTTCATAATGATTGTTTAATTTCACAAACGTGGGGTTTTTCTCGGGCAATTTTCCCCTACAAAACGCCTGGACAAGCCAACCAAGGAGTGGGGTACCCAAAAACAGCCCATGAGCCAAAAACTTAAAGGGGGAGGAGATGGAACACAAAAAGAGAGAGAAAAAGGGGGGGTGGGGGGTTAGGAGCTAGCCCTCAGGAGTTAATTTCGATAATACTCCCATTAACCCCAAAAATCGAAGGGGGGACAAAGGTAGTCCTTGATTGACCCCTCACATACAACAACAGCACAGCCGTTCCCCGCGCAGACCCGACAACAGACACCCAAAACACACGGGGGAGCACACACAGCATGCACAACACACACACAAACCAACACAACACACCACACCCTCACACACACCACAAACACACACACACCAACAACACGCTAGACCAAAATTATCCCCCCGTCTTTTCCCCCCCCACAACACACCACCCCACCACAAACCCACACAACACACACAAAAACCCCACCTCTTCTCTCTCTTCTCTCTCTCTCTCTCTCTCTCTCTCTCTCTCTCTCTCTCTCTCTCTCTCTCTCTTCTCTCTCTCCAGCAGGTGGACAAAAAAACTCGAACAGTCTTAAGTTCAATTCCACCCCAACACACACACACACACACACACACACACACACACACCACACACCACACACACCCACACACACACACACACACACCACTCTCTCTCTCTCTCTCTGCGTCTCTCTTCTGTCTCTTATATATCCCTAAGGGCGGGGACTGGATGTAAAAAAAGCACATGGGTGCTATTCATTATCCTCGAAAAAAAGAATTGTCATTCTCTCTCCTCTCTCCCCTCTCTCTCCCTCTCTCTCTCTCTCTCTCTCTCTCTCTCTCTTCTCTCTCTCTCTCTCTCTCTCTCTCTCTCTCTCTCTCTCTCTGTCTGTCTCTGTCTCACACACACACCACGCACGCCACACACCACACACACACACCAAACACACACACACAACACACACCACACCACACACACACACACAATCGAGTCTCTCTTTCACTCACACAAACACGCACACACACACTGTGCACACACACTTAGAATTGAGTCTCTCTCAATGTTCCTCTCTTTCTCTCTCCTCTCTCACACACACATATACACAACAGTCCGTCACACAGACAGACACACACTCTTGATTGACTCTCTCTCTCTCTTTTCTCTCTCTCTCTCTTCTCTCTCTCTCCACACATCACACACACACACACACACACCACACACACACACACACGTGCGCGCGCGCGCCGCGGGTGTTGCGTGTACGTCATTCAGTAGCACCCCCCCTCCGCTTCATTACTCCCCTTTGAGAGTCACTTGTGATGTCATCGGCCATCGACGTCATTATAGTATTAAGCTCGCTAACTGACGTGACCTCAATACTTTGAACTTTTCCCCTGCCTGACTTTCCCTCTGTTAGTGTACGGGTGTTTTGGAAGAGAAGAGTCGAGAGTGACACCACAAGGGTGTGTTTTGATGATGATGATGATGATAATGATGATGATGTTGATAACAATAAGAAATGGAATTTATAAAGCGCTATATCTTGCAGAGACAAATCAAAGCGCTTTGCACTCAACTCATTTTTACACAGTCATACAACCAGTAACAATTAATAGTTCCAACAAGTCTAAACGTGCACGCACGCACGCAATAATAATAACAATGATAATAAGAAGAAGGAGAAGAAGTAGAAGGAGAAGAAGAAGTAGAAGGAGGAGGAGAAGAAGAGGAAGAAGGAGAAGAAGAATAAGAAGAATCTCTTGAATTTTGCGCGTTGTGTCTATCGATCTGTGACCACTACATAATAATCTCTAGGTCTGTGGACAATACAAGTATTCTTTTTGGATTCAGGGTTGTTGTTTTTTGCGCTGCAGTCCAGTCCACTAGTCTAATGGGCAAAATCTGGAGTCGAGACACTGAAGCAGTAGATTCTCGTTCTAAAAAGGGCCATGCCTGCAGTGTATGTCATCTGTTGTAATAAATATGTTCGTACAGCAGAACTGTAGTACAACATCATTTACGTGCCAAACTCCCCCCAAACAACAACAACAACAACAACGAGATCATCTCAGCAACGGCCGAAGTTTTGTTTCCATTTCTGGACTTAAAGCTCTTGAGTTTCACCTATGACAAGATTTTTGCGTGTGCAACCGTGTGTTTTTTTTTCTCCCCCCCCCCCCCCCCCCCCCCCCCCACCTTACCCACTGTTAAGGTAGCCGCATTCCGACTTCAGGGGGTACAGTCGGGAATCGAACCCACCAGCCAATTTGGCCAGGACGGGTCGGGGAGGTACTTCACTTCCCCTGTTCTTTCTCGATTTGTTGGGGAACTGTCGTCGTGGGTACTTTAAACGTGCACGTGTCCGTAAGCTCCCACCCACTCACGAGTCCGACTGGTTTGAGGGTCTCCTCCTAACGTTCGGTCCTTTCGGATGAGACTATAAACCGAGGAGGCCCCGTGTGCGAACGCATGCAGAACATCTTGCGCAACACGTTAAATCCTGTTCCGCTTTTCGAAAGAGTAGGCCATTGTGTGCCGGTGGGAACAGATGACAAAATTGACAAAAACCGCATACACACGGGGACTGGATGTAGTGAGAAAAAAAAAGCACATGAGTGCTTATTCCATTGTCCTCGATATAAAAAAAAAAGAAGTCATCTGAGTGCTTTGATTTGTTGCTTTACAAGATTCAGCGCTTTATTAATTCCATACATTATTATTATTATTATTATTATTATTATTATTATTATTATTATTATTATTTTCCCGTCAGTTTGGAGGTTGGGAATGGAACCCCAGAACCTCACGGGTTTTTACTTGTTAGGCAGCAGGTGAAGGTCTAGAACACGTCCTGCCACCTTCCTTCTTAATTAAAGGCCTGGTGAATGCATGTGCATCTTGGAGAGGGAAGAGTAGGCATAGACCGGTGGTGGTGGGGATGGCTTGAATGTACTGGGCGTGCAGTCGTGTTATCTAGAGGTAGATGGGCGATGCTAGGTTGGGGTTTGATTTTGTTTTGTTGTTGTTGTTTTTGTCCAAGACGCATTGCCCTGATGGCTTCAGTGTAGTGTTTCGATGATTTGCAAGGAGTGAAGGTTATTAAGAGAGAGAGAGAGAGAGAGAGAGAGAGAGAGGAGAGAGAGAGAGAGAGAGAAGAGAGAGAGAGAGAGAGAGAGAGAGAGAGAGAGAGAGGAAAAATTATATGATGTGGCAGATTGGGAGATATACGAAAGTATATAGATGCAGCAGAATGGGAGATATAAGAAAATGATGTACATGCAGCAGAATGGGAGATATAAGAGGGCAAAAATTCATGAAAGTTGGTAAGCTAATAGCTTCTCTGAGAGAGAGAAGAGAGAGGGTGAGGAGAGAGAGAGAGAATGAGAGAGAGAGAGAGAGAGAGAGAGAATCTTTATTTCCAAGACTGACAGATAAGCATTAACATACTCTTTTTTTTTTTTTCATCCAGCCCGTTTTGAGAGAGAGAAAAGAGAGAGAGAGAGAGAGAGAGAGGAAGAGAGAGAGAGAGAGAGAGAGAGAGAGAGAGAGAGAATCTTTATTTTCCAAGAGTGACAGATAAGCATTAACATACTCTTTTTCCTTTTTTCCCCCCATCCAGCCCGTTTTGAGAGAGAGAGAGAGAGAGATGAGAGAGGGGAGAGAGAGAGAGAGAGAGAGATAGATAGATAGATAGATGATAGATAGATTTCAAGGTGTTTTGTCAAAGCAATTTAAACAAACAACACGAAACAACTGAAGTACTGACTGTCCAACAAATATGCCAACAGCCATTCATTCATTCATTCATTCCGCAAAAACTCGACCACACCACCACCATCGCCACCACCACCACCACCACCACCACCGCCACCACCACCTCCTCTTCCATCACCTCTCCCAATCAAACTGTGCACACACACACACAACACACACTACACACACACACACACTACACACACTACACACACACTTACACACATACACTATACACACACACACACACACACACACCACACACACTACACCACACTACACTCACACTACACACACTAACACACACACACTACACACACACACACACTACACACACACACTACACACACACTACACACACACTACACACACACACACGACACACACACACACACACACACACACACACACACCACACACACACACACACACACACACACACACACACACACTGTTTCCTGTGTGAAAGCTTACGTAAGGACCAGCAGGGGCTAATCATTTGAGCCATTGATCCTATCAACTTCAACAAGGGAGAAGAGTACGTAAGTAACCCCACCCCACCCCCACCCCTACCCCTACCCTACCCCCCACCTCAACCCCAACCCATCTCAACTCACCCTCACCCTCCCCCCCCCTCCCCCTCCCCCCTGCCCCAATCACCCCTCTTCTTATTAGCTGCTTAGTGGGACAGCTCAGAGCAGATCTCTTCGGATTAGCCATCTGTATGCACATGCATGTATTTGTTTGTATGTTGAATGTGATGTGTGTGTGATTGTGAGTGTGATGTTGTTGATGGTGTGTGGTGTGTGTGTGTTTTGGTGGGCGTTATAGTAATAATATGTGAGTGAACTGCTAGCCTTTGTTTGAACTTAGGATTGGTGTGTGTTGTGTGTGTTTGTGTGTGTGTGTGGTGTGTGCACGCGTTCGAGAGAGGGAGAGAGAGAGAGAGAGAGAGAGATGAGAGGGAAGAGAGAGAGAGAGAGAGTTAGTGAGTGTATGTGTGTGAAATTGTGAGCGTGTGCGTATCAGTACATGCGTGCGT
>CM054140.1:58461756-58484256 GCA_028751875.1 Rapana venosa | reverse complement strand
TTTAAAATTATTTTTTTTATTTTTTACACTGTCAGATGCGTTTAGGGAAAATACTGCCATGTCCTTTCCAGCTGCTGTCGTGGGCCGTATAGTACTTTTGTTAGCTCAAATCATAGAAGCTCGTGTAAGGTTACGCGCAAAAGATTAAAAACATCAAAGGAATAAAGAATGGCTTGCAAACATGTCATGACAGAGTTCTTAGTGCCATACAAGCAGGTGGGTCGCAGTATGTAGGGTTCAGACGTTCGCCTGCCAACGAGTAAACCGTGAGGTTCTGGGGTTCGATTCCCAGCCCCGCCTTTTCTTCCTAGTTTGACCCCCCCCCAAAAAAAAAACAACAACAACAAAACAAAAAACAAAAAAACAAACAACCCCCAAAAAAAAAAACAACAACAAACAAAACCCACAAAAAACCCAACAACCCCCCCCACCAACAGCAAACAAAAACCCCACCCCAAAACAACAACAGACAAACGCACAACTGAATGTCAGTGTCCTTCAGATGAGATTATAAACCGAGGCCGCGTGTGCGAACGCACGCAGAACATCTAGCACACACGGGGAAAACCCGTTCCGCCTTTGGGAAGAGTAGGCCATTGTGTGCTGGTAGGAACGGATGACGACCAAAATTAAAACAAAACACACACAAAAAAACAGAAACAAAAATCCGCACGCACACATATGTCGTGTTTAGACACCATCCCCGTAGTTTGAATGCGGCTACCTAAATGGTGTTTGTGTGTTTGTTGTGTGTGTGTGTGTGTGTGTGGGGGTGGGGGGGGTGGGGGGGGGGGGAGAGAACGGTCGCATACGCAAAAAATCTCACTATAGGTGAACGTCAGAGCTCTAGCCAAGGACGAACGAAATAAAATAAAAATAACACCATACAAAATCAGTGCATTGCGTATGTACAAATAACACATACATGATATACGTCCACGTCCACACATGCTTATAATTACAACACACACACGCACGCACGCACGCACGCACAAACTCACACACACACAACACACACACACGCGCGCGCGCGCGCGCGCGCACACGCACGCACGCACGCACGCACGCACGCACGCACGCACACACACACACACACACAAGCGCGCCACGCAACCGAACCAAGGTGCACCATAGGACAGCAGTACAAAGCACGCCCCCCCCAAAAAAAAAATCAATCCCTGATTCTGATTTTTATCTACTTTGTAGGGGGCAACAGCAAAGTGAGAGGCTGTATGACCAGTGGCTTTCTTTCCCACTCATGGACTTCCACTTTACAGCTTAGTCTTTAGTGATCGACTAGGACTCTCTGACTAGGAGGCTTGACTCGCACAGTCCTATGTACTGCAGCCCTAGGGGCTGGTTGGCCTTCGGAGAACATCTTCAACGCTGACTGTCCTTATGCCCACTTGGCCGAGAGAGTGGGGATGTACTGTGGGGCAAGGCATCTCCACTATAATCAAATTTCTGCCCAATTTCCGAAACAGCAGCTGAACTCCTCTGCTGTTTTGGAGGTCATCGTCGAACACGACGGACAAACAAACAACACAACAGCGTTACAGGAAAAGTTTTCGAAAGGGGGAGGGGGGAAAGAGAGAAGACTAAAAGCATATTCTATTCAGTGTTTATAGCAGCAAAGAGCAATGCTCTCTAAATCGAAACACCACACATACACAGATCAGATTCAGTTACCATCAGCATAGCGGAGTAGGTAGGCTACTGCTCTGCGCTAGGCTACTGATGCGGGTTTGGAGATAGGAATAGTAACATTGTTTGCTCTCTTGCTGATAGCTCCTGTCATCTTCCTGGCAGAAAATGCTCGATCAACTGTGTGTTGTGTTGTGTTGTGTTGTGTTGTGTTGTGTTGTGTATGTGTGTTTTGTGGTGTGTGTGTGTTGTGTGTGTTGTGTGTGTGTGTGTGTGTGTGTGTGTTTTATTTATTCTTTTATATCGAGGATAATGGAATAAGCACTCATGTGCTTTTTTAGATCTAGTCCCCGTGTGTATGCGGTTTTGTAAATTCTGTCATCTGTTCCCACCGGCACACAATGGCCTACTCTTTCGAAAAGCGGAACAGGATTTAACGTGTGCGCAAGATGTTCTGCATGCGTTCGAACACGGAGCCTCGGTTTATAGTCTCATCCGAAGGATGTATGTGTGTGTGTGTGGTGTGTGTGTGTGTGTGTGTGTGTGTGTGTGTGTGTGTGTGTGTGTGCGTGTGTGTGAGGAGAGAGAGAGAGAGAGAGAAGTGTGTGTGTTGTGTGTGTGTGTGTGTGTGTGTGTGTGTGTTGTGGTGTGTGTGTGTGTGGTGGAAAGTGTATTATGCCAGTGACAATAACACGATACATCACAAGTTGGTTTTTTGTTTTGTTTAGTTAATAGAAATGTGATTAAAAAAAAAGAGTCTTTTTCATAGACTGACTAAACTCCTTGCTATGAAGCTTATACTTCACGCAGGCTGGACTGCACTTTCATACTGTTGAGTCTGGGTTGAAGTCTTATTTCCTTCTTTCTTTGTGGACTGCAACTGTTAACTCATGTACCTTCGTGTTTCCGTTAATAAAACCTCGTGAAACATAGGCGCAAAAGCAGAAGATCAAACATGCACGTTAAAGATCCTGTAATTCATCTCAGCGTTCAGTGGCTTACGGAAACACGAACATACCCAGCATGCATCCTGTGCCTGGAGAGGGATGGGCTCCGCCAGGTTCAACTTGCCCCAGAGACTACAGCCTGAAAAATTCAGCGCAGTGCCCCAACAACACATTTCCTCTTGGAGTTTTAAGGAAGAATAAACTGAGTGGACTGGATCTCCAAATAGAGATCAAAAACAGCTTTTCCTAAGTTGTATTGCGCTAATCCACTCCAACGAGGGAACGAGATAGCCTAGTGGTTAGAACATTGCGCTCGTAATCTGACCTCCCGGGTTCGATTCCCGTTCAAGGGGATTTTTCCCCCTGGAGTTAACATCAGTGCCGACTCCACTCTCCCCCAAAAGTCCTTCGGATGAGACTATAAACCGAGGCCCCGTGTGCGAAAGCACGTAGAACATCTTGCGCACGCGTTAAATCCTGTTCCGTTTTTCGAAAGACTTGGCCATTGTGTGCGCCGGTGGGAACAGATGACAAAAATTGACAAAACTGCATACATACGGGGGACAGGATGAAAAAAGCACACGAGCGCATTATCCTCGAAATATAAGAATAAATAAAAGAATAAATCTCTCCCCCCCCCCCCCCCTCTCTCTCTCTCTCGTGTCTGTCTGTCTGTCTCTCGCTCGCTCTCTCTCTCTCTCTCTCTCTCTCTCTCTCTCTCTCTCTCTCTCTCCTCTCTCTCTCTCTCTCTTTATTTCCCTTGTGTTTCTACTGTGTGAGAGTATAAGTATTGGATTATATTAAGATGTATCCCTAAGGGCGGGGACTGGATGTAAAAAAGCACATGAGTGCTTTTTCATTATCCTCGAAATAAAAGAATTTGTCATTGTCATTTTTCTCTCTCTCTCTCTCTCTCTCTCTCTCTCTCTCTCTCTCTCTCTCTCTCTCCTCCCCCCCCCCCTCTCTCTCTCCTCTCTCTCTCTCTCCTCACTCTCTCTCCTCTCTCTCTCAATCATCTCTTCTCTCTCTCTCTCTCTGTGGTAAAATTAACGCGTTCTAGAATATCATATGTATTCTTCACAGCTCGCACGTTCCCAATAATATATATACATTCTGTTTACACGGCAGCTGGCCGTTCCATTTTGCCAAAGCTTCGAGGGAACTTTTTCCTCTGGCTTTCCGATTCTTGTTTCTGTGTGTGGGGCCAGTTGTCGTTACCAGGGACAGTTGATATTTATCACTTAGAAAACAGTTCATGTGTTTGTCAGTATTTCAGATTTTTGGGGTGTTTTTGTTGTTGTTGTGTTTTTTCGTGTGTTGTTCGTGCGTTCGAAATAACGAGAGGTAATGAGTGGTGGTGGGAGGAGGGAGGGAGGAGAGAGAGAGAGAGAGAGAGAGAGAGAGAGAGAGAGAGAGAGAGAGAGAGAGAGAGAGAGAGAGAGAGAGAGAGAGAGAGAGAGAGAGTGAGTTTATTTATTCATTCTTTTATATCGAGGATAATGGAATAAGCACTCATGTGCTTTTTTACATCCAGTCCCCGTCTGTATGCGGTTTTGTAAATTTGTCATCTGTTCCCACCGGCACACAATGGCCTACTCTTACAAACAGCGGAACAGGATTTAACGTGTGCGCAAGATGTTCTGCGTGCGTCCGCACACGGGACCTAGGTTTATAGTATCATCCGAAGTGAATGAGTGAGTGAGTGACTGAGTGAGTGAGTGAGTGAGTGTGTGTGTGTGTGTGTGTGTGTGTGTGTGTGTGTGTGTGTGTGTGTGTGTGGTGTGTATGTATGTATGTATGGATCAGTCAGACTGATGTATGGGCAACATTTTTCATCTACTCCTCTCTTCTAACCCCCGCTATTGAAAAAAAAAAGAAAAGTAGATTTTGTATTTCCAGAACTATGAAAATATTTGAGTATATGTCTTTATTCCTCTTGGTTGCGTGCGCGCGCTGTGTGGTGTGTGTGTGTGTGTGTGTGTGGGGTGTGTGTGTGTGTGTGTGTGTGTGTGTGAGAGAGAGGTTGGATTGCTCAACGTGTGTGCTACTCCCTTGTACCACACTTGCGATTATAATTGCTTTTGTCTAGATGTGCTTATACCTATCAATAAGCATGTGAATGTTTGTACTGTTATGTTAAAATGAATACAAGAACAACGGTAACAACTATGTCCAGATGCACAAGAGACATATTACAGACACATGCACGTCGATCAGTGAAAATGTAGAGTCTGTGAGTTATGGACGATTGTAGTTACAGTAAGGTGTTAAGCTTTCATTTTTTCCGTCCGGAGTAGAAGCTTAGTAATCTTTTCAAAGCATTTCCGTGAGATGTTGACACATCGCTTCAGTAGCCTGACAGAAGCCTGAAAAGCTTAACTCATTGAGCCTGACAGAAGCCTGAAAAGCTTAACTCATTGCCTTCAAACTCTGCTCTTTCAGTCGTCTAACGAAAGCACAGCTCTATTGGCAACGTGCTCATTATCGCTCGTCCGCAACGACCCCCCTTCCACAGACATTGAGAAGAAAGATGGCTGTCGAGTGATCATTCTGGAGGGGTCGGCCCGCTATTGCGCGGGCCCGATATTGCGGGGGCCCGCTATTGCGCGACAGTGTAGACACAGCCTGGGGAATACTGTACTGACAATAATAATTATGCGATGCAGCCTAAGGTATAGGGCCGCCTAAGGTGTAGTAAACGTTGCAGCCTACGTACGATGCAGTAAGGCTGCAACGTATATTATACCTTAGGCGACACTGTCGTTTTATACTTTAGGCTGCTAATCTTCATGGCAAAGACAATGCACATTTTTTAAACAATAAAGGGAAATAAAGAGGTGTCACAGTTTTTTTATTCCACAAAATCACTTTTGCAATCCCAACATTCAAAGCATCGAGCTCAAAACCACTACCATAAACAAATCTCAGGGGGTCATAATATGATACCAACAAATAAACTGGCAAAGAAAATGTTGATATTGCATTCATTCAATCTTGAAAATAAATTCAAAACATAACACAGCATCCTGAAATCATCTTTCGTCTTCTAATCAAACTGCCCTTTTGCTTCCCACCGAACTCGGACCCACGGGATTTTTGATTGGCACGCGAACGTCTAACTCATCCTGCCACCTTCCTCCTTGCATCACCTTGGCAACTTTTCCGCTTCTTCGTTCGCGCAATAGCGGGCCCGCCATTCTGGACGCCGCTTGAAGAGAGTTGCTTCCCGCGATATTTTACCCCGTAGATATTGTACCTTCCTCCTCCCCTCCCAACCATCAACCACCACCCACCCCACGCTGACACCCGGTTCTGCAGGGCTGTGTGTTCTGTGATGCTTGCATGCATGAAGTGTGTCACACTAGAGAGTCACCCTCATCTTTTTGCTGTACTATTCTTCTGCAGATTACTGTTAGGGGTGTGGTGGAGTGAGCACCACTATTAACTCCAGGAGAAAAGTTTCTTTCAAACAGATACATGGGAAGCAACTCAGATGTACTGTGCGCTGTCAGTAACCATCAGCTCATAAGTTAGATGCTCTAACCATAAACTCTCCCCGCCCCCCCTCCCCACCACCACCACCACCACCATTTTTTGAAACTGACTCCAGCTGGACTGTCTGTTTATAATCATTTTCAATCAATGGAAATATCGTGGATGCTATCATTATTAGGTTTATTCACAGAATGCTGATTTGACCGTCCACGGTTATTTAACTCATTGATTTCAAGCAGATCTTGAGGCATAGATGTATGTCAGTGATACAGTCTATCCATCCTGTTTTGATAAGACACCTGACTCTTGGACTGATTTGGGTAAATTGCATGCACTGGCTTAATTAAGAAACAGTTACTGGCTGGAAGATATTAAACATTAGTAGACTTGTTACTGGGAAGGGGGGAAAAACTGTGTCAAGACAATTCCAAAAAGCGTGACTGTTTTGACAAGAGGCGCATGCTAGGTCTCACCCTTAGTCTTGCAGCTCTGAATGAGTTAACATCTGTCTTCGCCCTCAGACGTCTGGTACTGGTTAGCCGACAGCTCTTGAGTGTTGTCTCATTATCATAAATCATGGCACTAATGGAACCAAGGCAGGTGTTCTCCTTAACAGTTTCTGCTGGACCGGAAAGAAACTTCTGCTAGCTTTTTATCACGTTTTCTGCTGTCCATGTGCCTTTTGTTAATTTTTTTTTTGTACTTCCAGCTGTAGTTAAGGTGCTGCTTAAAATAAAGACTTGAAAGGAGTGTATACTTGATTTTAAAAAAAATGTTTTTACAGGGGGATAAAGTTTGGCAATATCGTTTTATGTTCTGAATGCAATTGATATGTTTGTAATGTCAAGTATAGACATTAAGGTTTAGGAAAAAGAAGAAAAGAGAAATCTTTTATGATGGTCCTGGATGTTGTTCGTCTGTTTTTTTCTTCTTCAAGCTTTATTGCATTTTGTAGGCACGACAGATAAATTTTTCTAATTAAAAATGAATAAAACGAGTTTTGGTCAGAATGATTTGAAGCCAAAGTCAGCTTAAGAATCATTTCTGTGGCCAACTTCTATTTTTTCCTTATGAGTGAGTGGAGGTTGCTTTTAGATATCCTTATTTCTGCTTCTTGGATCTCACGACCCTACCTACCTACCACCCAGCTGTTCATACTTTGTAAAGAAGAAATACATTTTAAAGTATTGATGCCTTCCTCTCCGTATCTTCTTCTTCTTCTTAGTCCTTATAGCTCCTAGCGGAGCATAGGGCCTCAACAGCGTCCCTCCACCTTCTCCTGTCTCTGGCAAGGGTCTTGGCCTCTTCCCATGTCAGGCTGGAGTCTCTCAGCTCACTATGCAGGCTTCTCCTCCAGGTCTGTTTGGGGCGCCCTCTCTTCCTTTTCCCCTGCGGGTTCCACTCGAGCGCTTGTCTGTATCGCAGGTCCTTTATACATACACTTTATAAAGAACATAATATTGACTTTCACAAGGGGTTTTGCATGTATTAGTTTTCTGAAGTGTTTTTTTTTTTCAAGTTTAATGCACAAGAGGGTAGGCTCAGTGTGTGCAACAAACCATGTTGTACATTTTGTTAAAATACCGGTTTTCCTCAATATTTTTGTGTTTAACAGTTGACCATGATTCTAGCAGATCCAGAACATAGAAAGATGCGGGTAAAAAACAGAGTACTGCGAAAGTTAGGGAGGCATTTTATGCTTAAACTTGTATATAAAGTACTTCATTTGGGTTCCTTACGCCCGTGTCATTATATATTATTTCATGGTTAAATCGTTGCTTTTAGTCTTTAATTATTCTCAAATTTGGTGTACAGTAATCTCCAGTGGTACTAACAAACCACAAATCATCTTGAAGGATACTCTTTGAGTTGGTATTGTTGTTGATGAATATATTTGTCAAATATTTTGCTTTTTGTGCAGTTCTGTATATGCCAACAGTATTATAGTGCTGCAACACGTTTATATGGTAAAAGGTCTATAACATATCTATACATATTTTAGTTTATTGGCGCAGTCTTTGTAAAGTAATAATGCATTACGGGTTGCTCTGCAAAACATTTAGGTCTTCAGTTCAGTGCCCCAGTGACTCCCATACTCTGTAAAGAAAACCCTGCCTTCACCATGAAAGCTCACCCATATACCTATACTCTTGTTCTTCTCCACCCAGTCCCCCTAACCCCCAACCAGCCACCACCACGACTGCAGCAGCGATATGCACGTTATGCAGCTGACGTCATAGCTAAACAGGGGTCATTCTTGGCGTGACGACATACCAGCAGGAGAGGAGAGGGTGACAGCCCTCTGCATTCACGCTTAGGTGATTGGTTCTGTCGTGGCTTGCATGTGCAGACTGTTTTTAGCATCCAGGGTGCACAGTGTTCCCCTGTTGCCAAGGGTATGCGAGTGTTGGGATGTCGGCTTTCGTCTGCTCACGCTGTGCATGTCGAGTTGCATGGTTGTCGAGAGGTGTTTTTGATAGAGTTGTATGTATGAGTGTGCGTATGTGTGTCTCTCTCTTTGTCTTATAGTGTGTGTATGTGTGTGTGCGTGTGTGTGCGTGTGTGTGTGTGCGTGTGCGTGTGTGTGTGTGTGTGTGTGTGTGTGTGTGTGTGTGTGTGTGTGATGTGCGCGCACCACAAACGCGCGCGCGTGCTTGTACACGCGAGACAACAGTTTGGGCTTTTTTTTGTGTTCCCAACCTTTTTGATTTTTTGTGGAAACGATTCTGTTTGTCTCATGTCATGTATTCAAAATTGACGATAAAAAAAATTGAGAGATGATCAGCATTCTCTTTTGTGTTATGAGTAAACATTCTTGGTTGTGCTGTGAAACTCTACACACACCAAATCAGGATCACTAAAACGAAAGTTTGATTGCTAGAATTCTAACTTTTGAAAGTAAATTTGCGTGTTTGAGAAGTAAGCTTAGCTGTTTAAAGCAGCATCGATGTCAGGAAAAAAATGTGAAGAATGTGTAGAATCAGTTGTTATCTTTAAAAAGGGAAAAGAAAATGTGGAGAACAGGCAGTGTCAAAGATGTGATATTTTGAAACAGCAGGTGGTTACGTTCTCCTGATTTCGTCTTTCTACCAACACCTTCTGCTCACCTAGTGCCCCGTATCTTGCTCCCATCTCCCGCTTATCTCTGCCTCCCAACCTAAAAGGCACAGAGCTCAAAATACACACAAGCAAAAAAAATCTTACCATGCTAATCAGTCTATTTTGACTAGACTCTTATAAAAATACAACCCCCCAAAACAACTATCCAGTGCTGTTAGTGCATTTACGCATATCGAACAGTTTTTGGAAAGAGTTTATTTCTTGTTCATAGTGTATCAGCCTGTACCTAGATTTAGATTCAGCTGCAAGAATGGCCTGTTTTATGTATTACTTTATTGAAAGAACGCATCGTATTTGTTGCTCATCATGGCACGGCTTGAACACAGGGGTATATTCAGCTACAAGCATCGTCAGCAGGCATCCGTCAGTCTCGTAACGCTGCAGTTGCGCTCTAGGTGTTTATACTCCAGAGCGCGAAGCCTGGGTAAGTAAGTGTGGAGGGCAAAGCTGTTACCCATGCAGCAGACCCCAACCAGCAACCTCTCCCCTCCCACCCTTTCCACATTGCTGGAATGGTCCATTGGAAAGGCAATCGCCGATACACATGGTTCCAGTGCCGTCGCAGGAATTGCCAGAAGGATGCTGTATACAGCTCTTAAGATCGTAAGATAGGCCCTAGGTGTTGCTATTTTCCTTCTGTTTCTCCACAAGAGCCCCGAGGCTCACCAATAGTGAGACCCATGTGTATGCGATCGGGTTTTTTGTGTGTGTGTGTGTGTGGTGTGTCTCCCCCCCCTCCCCCCCCCCCCCCCCCCCCCCCCCCCCATCCCCCGACCATATAGGTGGCCGCGTTCCGACCTCCGGGATGGTGTCTAAACACGACACCTGTGTGCATGCTGGTTTTTGTTTGTTTTTGTTTGTTTGTTTGTTGTTTTTACTTTGTCATCCGCTCCAACAAGCATCACCTGTTTTTCAATATACCACATTTGCGATCAGTCCGGAGGTGGTAGTAGTAGTAGTAGTAGTAGTAGTAGTAGTAGTAGTAGTAGTAGTAGTAAGTAGTGGTAGTAGTAGTAGTAGTAGTAAGTAGTAGTAGTAGTAGTAGTAGTAGTAGTAGTAGTAGGCGGAGGAGGAGGTTCCTTTCTGTCTCGGAAGACAATAGCTGCGTCTTCTTTGGCCACACTACTACTACTACTACTACCACTACTACTACTACTACTACTACTACTACTACTACTACTACTACTACTACTACTACTACTACAAGCATTACCTGTTTTTTTAATATACCACATTTCCGATCAGTCCGGAGGTGGTAGTAGTAGTAGTCGTAGTCGTAGTAATAGTAGTAGTAGTAGTAGTAGTAGTAGTAGTAGTAGTAGTAGTAGTAGTAGTAGTAGGCTCCATTTCTGTCTCGGAAGACAATAGCTGCGTCTTCTTTGGTCACATCAGTCTTGTTCGGAGCAACGTCTGGAGTGGCTCAGCATCCCAACCCGTGCATGGCAGTCTCTGCCTGTAGGTACTCGTTAACATTTTGGAAAGTTGACCTTACATTCTGTGTTTGTTCAAAGGCTTATAATTGCATTAAAAAGCAAAATAAAAACAAAACCCCGGTTCTTTTTTTCCAATCGAAGACAACAGATGGCACTGAAGATGTGAGTGTTGAAGTAGCAGATAGGGCAAATTCTCTCTATTCTTGTTGCCAGGAACATTCTTGCTCACCTCTGCCCACCATCCCGTCCCATCATCTGTCAACGTTATCTCTTCTTCCCCGGTCCACAAGCACACACAGAGAGCTCAGAGCGTAGACAAGCAAACAATCCCTACCACTCAGTAATACTGCTGTTTTGACAAAGATTCTTGCAAAAAAAATGGGATTCATTAGTGGTTTCATCGAGTTTGTGATTCTGTGACTAAAAGGGAAGGTGTCCCATAACCTGTAAGGTCGTAGGGGAGCGAGGCTTCGGAGACCTCAACTTCTGCAGGGGCCAGCATATTGAGGGCGGCACCCATCTCCTCTCCCTCGCTGCTTTACCTCCCCTGACCCTAAAGAGGGCAGGTACCAATTTACAGCTGGGGGAACTGTATTGAAGCCAAGGCGCGCAAACAGTCACCACCCATCCAAGTGGTAACCAAGCTCCATGCTGCTTAACTTTAGCTGGGGGGGGGAAAGCGAGTGCTCTGACCACTGAGCTCTCCCGTCCCCGTGTAAGTCATACCTGAGAATATTTTCTTATCAAGTAGAGACAATGGCTTCGGCCCCCCTCCCCTATCCAAATGTGATTTGACTGAGGTTTTTGTAATGAAGTAAACACACACATTAGGGGAGAGGGGAGGGGTGGTTAACCAATCGCTGCGTTTGAGCCTGTGCATTCATGTTCTTGTTTCGTGTCTCTGCTAACTTCTTTCGGCTATTCATGTCGGTATTGGTTTTCACAAACGGGGTTCTTTCGAGTAATTCTAAGGAGCATCGCTTGAGGGATTCCCCCCTCCCCCGTTCCTCCGAGGTTCACCGATGATGAGATTTTTTGCACACACGACCGGTTTTAACCCCCCCCCCCCCCCCCCCCACCATTAAGGTAGCCACATTCCGACTTCGGGGATATTTATGGGGTTTTCAGAGGCATGGTCATGTTTACATAACTCGCCTAACTCTCATGTGGCGCAGGGAACTGTGGCTTTGTGTGTGTGAGTGTGTGTGTGTGTCTGTGTCTGTGTGTGTCTTTCTGTCTATCCGTCTGTCTGGTCTAGTCTGTCTGTCTTGTCAGTCACTGCCTTCCTCAGAGACATAACACGCTAAAAAACACCATTATTTTGGTGTTGTTCACGGTAGCTGGCATAAACAGATTGTTAAAATTCCTTTTCTGCAGTAAACGATATACCATTTAGCAAATAACTGCTGCCAAAACATGACTGGTTTTCCAGCTACCGCTGCTATCCTGTGTACTTGTGTACCGTCAGTTCCATCTTTGTTACACGTTGTGTCTCAAAGTTCTCTTTTAAAATGTCTTAGTATGAGTTTAGCAGTTTTAGAGATTTACAACAACAACAACAACAAAAAGCACCAAAGCTTAAAAAAGTCTAGGGGGTAAGGAAAGAGACATATAGGGGATGGGGAGGGGGCGCAGAGAAGAGAGAGAGAGAGAGAGAGAGAGAGAGAGAGAGAGAGAGAGAGAGAGAGAGAGAGAGAGCGCTCTGAAATGGTTAAATATACATCAGACTAAGGCCATGATACACTTTAAGGGTCAATATTGGAAAGCTGTAGAAAATGAAACCACACACACACACACACACACACACACACACACACACACACACACACACACACACACACACACACACACACACACACACACACACACACAAGAGAGAGAGAGAGAGAGAGAGAGAGAGAGAGAGAGTATCATAGCAAACTGATCAGGTGCAAATTTCCTTATCCTTAATGCTACAGTATGAGTAGATGATTAATTCAGTCCTTTTCAAGAAATTTTGTAAAAACCCCCACACCTTCAAATCCACACCCACACCCACACCTCATCTCAGACACTCACCCACCCAAGAAAATACTGAAGGCCACAAACCAGACATTATTGTTTTCACTTCTCAGTTACTTGTTTTCTTTTTCTTTTTTTTAGTAGAAAGATGAACAACACACTCTCTGCCACACATATTCAAAACATTAACAAAGAAATAAGCATTGATTTTTTTTGGATTTTTTTTTAATTTTTACTTTTGTTTTAATACTGTGTAATCCACTTTTCACTCAGAAAACTCAAAATAATTTGGGCTGGAGGGGCTACGATTCCTTAAACAATGGTATGACTAGTTTGTTAGTTGTATCTTTGGGGGGGTTGTATTTTTTTGTATTTTTTTTAAAGCAGTTTTAAAACTGAATACAAGGCTTTGTGTGCTTAGTATGCACAGATGCGTTCCTTTCCTCCTTTTTCTTGGTTTACAGCTACATACGTGTGTATGTGTGTCTACCAGTATGTGCTCTGTGTCTGTTTATTTTCCTATGCTCCAAGAACAGAACATGTTCTCAACAGGCTGCTTAAAAAGCGATGCCCACGCCATGCTTCGCGCCATTGGCTTGACAGTTGGGCAATCTGAACAACATATTTCAAAGCACTGGTCTGTCTGTCGTCGTCTGATTAATGAAAGTGGTGCCGGTGGCACGTGCTCATTATCGCTGGTCCGTAACGACCTCCCACGTTGAAGTATGAGTAGTTAGGATGGGTTGTGTAGGAATACTACTCAGTGGTTTGGGTGACTGGTGAGTAATAGCTGTGGCCTCTTCATGTCTTGTCTCAACTGCTCAGTATAGTTATGTTCTGGTTTGTTCGTCCTCTGAGGGTCCTTTCTCTAACTTTGGTCTCACAATGAAACTTAATTTCAATATCGAGAGAGAGAGAGATTTTCTCAATTTGTATGAGAGGTGTCCATAGGTATCTTATCTGAGCAGTTCTGTTGTTTGAATCGGTGTGGTACTTTTTTCTGTAGTACTGATAAATCTGCAGTTTTAAAGTCATGATTATAACAATACCATCTTGACCATCTGCACGACTCTGCATCAACAGAAATGTCTTTTGGTATTTGTTGCTAGGTGTGCCCTTGTTGATTCACAGACCATTTTAAAAATGTTCAACTTGAAGCAACTCCATTTTTGTGCATCCATTTATTTTGCGGTCTTGTGCAGCAAGTTGCAGTGATTGCAACTTTTATTGTTGTAGGAGGAAACATGCCTTGGTATAAGAAGTTCTGACTAGATGACCAAAATATACTGTACATACTTGCATGCTTATAGGCCCAAAAAAGAAAGGAGCATGACTGTTTAGGTACGGTATCTAGCAGGTCTGCTGGCTTGCCTCACAGCACTGGACGAGCTACTTCTTCTGTCTTCACTCACAGAGGTCTGGTGTTGGTTACTGGACAAGGCAGAGTGTTGCCTCTTCATCGTAAATCATGGCACTGATGAAACTAAGGCAGATGGTCTCCTTAACGGCTTCCAGCATTCTGTCTGCAGGGCTAGTGAGGAACTTCTGCTAGGTTGTTATCACTATCTGGTGTCCATGTGCCTTATGCCAGTTTGTCCTGTCAGATGCGATAAGGGATAATTGCTGCGTTATGTGCAGGAAAAGGTGACTTGTAAGCCTCATACAATTGGTGACAAAGTTCTTGCAGAAAGAATCTGTTTCAGTGCCGTATTCATTAGTGTTATGCTGGTATGCAGCTTAACTAATAGTCTTAGTATTTTGTTGTAGATGTTTTTGTTGAGATCTGAAAATGTTAAATATTTGCTTGAATTTGTTCTCGCATCTCAGTCTTTAAAATCTGAAGAGACATGTAGAACTGTCATCGGAGAACTGTGGCGACATTCACTGCAACAAAATACTCATGCTCGATCTGGCTTTTTTGATTGAGCTTCGTTGTTGGTACCAATGAGGAGCTGAGGGACCCTATACCTGTTCAGGGCTCCTTCTGGACGGTAGCATGACCACAGTCCTGGCGGATATCAGGCACTGGTAGTGAGGCAGACCTGGTCTGAGCGTGGCTTTGGCATTGAAATTGGAATAAGTGGCGTGGAACAGCAGAACTGGCTCTTCACAAAGTGTTGAGATGAGGCAGTAAACAACAACATTGGTGTGACAGTGGCGTACATCTGCAGTGGATGGACAAGTTCCAGAGGTTGAACTTAAGGTATATGAACTGTAAGGTAGATACTCGGCTTTGTTGAAAGTTAACAGGTCTGTGTAGTGTGCGCTTGGGTAAAACTCAAACCATTCAAATGGCAGCGTTCACAGACATTACTTTTGGAAGTCGTCGACTTAAAATGAGTCTCGATCTTAAGAGTTGCGTACATCAGATTTAAGACATATACACCCATTTCCTCCCTTCAAAAATCTTAGTTTTTCTTCCTGACGGTTTTAAGTGGTACATGCTCACTAAAACTTTACTGTAATATTATACGAAATGTAGAGGCAGGGAAAAGGTTTTTCAGTACTATTTCGTGACTTATAGATAGTGTCTGATTAACATTTTCAGAAACATTAATACAGTCGGAAGATTAGTGACGCTGGCAGGGTGAACTTACATCTCCATTTCGATTGTAGCAATGCCATTCTCTTTCTTTTATGATTTAAAAAAAATACGCACCTTCTTTGAAGGAATGAAAACCAACTATAGATAAGATGTAGAAATGTAGACACTAGCAATCTAAGAGTGCTTTGGAAGTCCATAAATTCAACACACTTTTTGCATTCTGTCCCCTGCTTTCCCTCAAAACACGTGCACCATAGCTGTGCACAGGGATTTGCAGGCAACGCATTTGACGTCACAGCCAAAGAGGTGTCATTCTTGGCGTGACAACGCCACTACCAGCACAAGATGGTGTGACAACTCTCAGCATCCACACAGACTATGTGCAGATTGTTTCAGTGTCAAGGATTTGCAGCTTCCCTTGTTGCTGTGAGGGCTACACGGGTGTTTTTGTGTGTGTGTGTGGTTTTTTTGTTAACGTCTGCTTTCGTCTGTTCACGCTGTGCCTGTCTGGTTCCATGACTGACAGGAGGGTCTCAGATATACTCGCATGTCTATACATCTAAATCATGTGGATAATGCCGAGTTCTCAGAGAAAGCCTCTGAACCATTGCCAAATAAAAGGGGGAGGGAGGGGGGGGGGGAACAGAAAGAGAGAGAGAGAGAGGGGGGGGGGGGTTGAGAAAGAGAGAGAGGAAGTTAGTTTTTGTAGGGGTTGTTTGTTGGTGTTGTTGTTTTTGGGGGGGAGGATATTTAGATTTTTGCTACCTGTTCAGTTGCTTGTGGTGTAGACTTTGTTGGCCTCGTGTTCTGCATATACAGTTGACCAAAAAGCGTTGAAAAAAATACAACTTCCCCAACTTTTAATTTCGAAAAAAGAAAACCAACTATGGTTGGCTTTAGTATTGATCCTGCATGAATTGACACCAAAGTGAAAATCTTTTAAATGTACAATTTTTAAAAAAATACTTGACTTCTTCATTTAAGAGATATAATTATGCTTAAAGCAAATTACCACGTATGCAAAAATACAGGGAATAAATTGTGAGGGACAAAAATGCCAAAAAATGTAGAGAACAGAAGATGCTGAAACAGCAGGTGGTTACAGTCTTCTTGTTTCCACACACCCCTTTTTCCGCTAACCTTGTACCCCGTCCCTATCCTGCCTCCATCTCCCGCTTATCTCCCCTTCCAATCCAGAAAGCACAGGGCTCAGAAGCCACACAAGCAAACAACAGCTAAGCTACCATATCAGTGGTTCTGTTTTGACAAGATTTACTTTTTTTTTTAAAAAGAAAAGGAAGAAAAGGAAGGAAGAGACTCACCAGTGCTTTAGATATATTTAGAAATGAAAGAACACAGAAACAAAATGTGTACTGGATTCTGTATAGTAGAATCACATGCATTGCTACTGTTAGTGTGTTTAATTTGTTGTTGAACATAGCTTAGCGTATTCATATATTATTTAGACATTGCTGCAAGGATTGGCAATTTTGTGTACACTACACTTGAAATCATTAGGAGATACCAGCGTGCATTCGTGGGTGTTCATTTAGTTTTGCTTCAAATTGTATAGTTTGGGCTTTTTTTTTAAACTGCGAAAAAAAAGAGTAAAGTATGCACATAACTTAAAGGTTTTGAAGATGTGAGGTGTTGAAACAGCAGGTGGTGGAATTCTCTCGTTTCTTGTTTCCAGGAACACATTCTGCTCCTCCTGGTGCCTCCTATCTCGTCCTATCTCCCTCCCCCTTACCTCCTGCTTCTGCCCCGAAAGGCACAGAGCTCAGGTACCAGATGAGCGAACAATAATACCTTTCGTACACCAACAGGGGACGGGATAGCTCAGTGGTCAGAGCACTCGCTTTCCCCCAGCCAAGTTAAGCAGCGTCGAGCGTGGTTACCAGTTGGATGGGTGACCGTTTGCGCGCCTTGGCTTCAGTACAGTTCCCCCAGTTCACCCAGCTGTAAATGGGTACCTGCCCTCTTTAGGGTCAGGGAAGGTAAAGCAGCGAGGGAGAGGAGATGGGCGCCGCCCTCAATATGCTGGCCCTAGAGAAGTGAGGTCTCTGACGCCTCGCTCCCCTACGACCTTATAGGTTATGGGACTCCTTTACCTTTACTGTTTATTCTGTAGCAAAAACCGAAGTTGTCCAAATCTAATAAGCAATGTATGCATGCAGATTCATTTACAGACATAACTAGTGTGGCTAATTGCAATTGTAAATTTGGCGACTTGCTGGTTTTGTTTGTTTGTTGTTTTTTGGTGGGGTTTTTTAACAGTTAAAATCATCTTGCTATATGGAAACTTTCGCAAGAAGTGCTCATTGTTCGCGCTGTGTGGTATACGTGGCAGTTTTTACCGAACTGAACAAAAATAAAAGGAGTAATTTTTGTCTCCCTTGCAGTTGTTCTTTGATAGAGGTCTTTCACAATACATTGAAATGGCCTCAGATTGCTATCTCTGTCTCTCTCTGTCTATCTCTGTCTCTCCTGTCTGTCTCTCTCAACCAGCCAATCTGTACACTTTTCCTTATTTCGTTTCTTGGGGCATTATTCCCTGCCCATGAGCTATGTGCACATCATTTGTCATGAATGCACTTGCGCACTCTCTTCTCCTTTGCCATTTGGAATGTCTTTCTGTCTCTCCCTAGAGAGAGATTTCTATGGGTAAAAATGTATGTATGCTGGGCATGTGTGTATTTACATAACCCACCAGACCCCTGTATGGCTAGGGAGTCGGTAGCTCGTGTGTGTGTATATGTGAGATGTTCTCTGTGCAAGTATAGATAAAGGGGATCACAATACAAGCCGAGTCTACTCAGGTACTGATTGGAGATCGCCACATGAAATCCGCCATGATCTGTTGGGGTCTTGCTTCAAGTCACTATGATAGAAGTCCATTCCTATGGCTACCATGTTCACCTTTCTGCATACTGTTGTTGATTTAAAGCTCATTACTATAAACGTCATCACATGTACACAAAGGCATTTGTTCTTTGCGGAAAAAATACTGCTTCTAACACGCTGAAATAATAATATAAAAAAATGATGATGATGATTACTAACAAGAATAATAACAATGACGATGATGATGGTAGGTACGATATTGATGTTAAAAAACAACTTCTGTACACTACTATAAAACTGTATCTGAAACGGTGTATTGGTGTTTAGCACTGAACAACACTTGAAATTGTGATATTGGTGGCTACACTCTCTTTATCATCATCATCATCATCAGCAGCAGCAGCAGCAGCAGCAGCAGCAGCAGCAGCAGCAGCAGCGGCAGTAGCAGTAGTAACACTAACAGTAGTGGTGATTGTAGTAGAAGACAGTACTTGCTGTCCAAGAAGTAAAAATAGCACAGCAGCCCTGTTGATATAGCAACAGCAAACAGTATTAGCTGAAGCCGCAACAGCAGTAGTAACAATATTAACTGTAGTAGTACCCGTAGCAGTAGCAGCGGCAGTAATAAAAGGTCTGGTTCACATCTCACTTCACCTCTCATAACTCACCACCGAGAGTGTCACTGAAATCGGCAAAGGAATGCGAGGATGATTAATGATCTCACCAAGTGCTGATTTGTTTTCAGGGAAACAGTACTAGCGTCAGCGTAGGTACAGTTCGTTGGAAATCTCACAGTTTGAAGACTGTGTCTGTCCCTGACTGAGAGAGAGAGAGAGAGAGAGAGGCGTTGGTGGAAACAGAGAGAGAGAGAGAGAGAGCGTTGGTGGAAAACAGAGAGAGAGAGAAGAAGAGAGAGAGAGGCGTTGGTGGAAAACAACATTAAAATTTATGAAAATACTGTAAAGAATTACTGTTCGTGTTCATCTCCATGCATTTTATTCTTTATTTTATTCTTTTATTTCGATGATAAAATGAATAACATCCAGTCCCTGTGTGTATGCGGTGTTCGCAAACATTGTCATTCCCACCAAGCACACAATGGCCTACTCTTCCAAAAAGCGGAACAGGCGTGCAAAGCTGTTGCGTGTGGTTTAAGAAACAGAATTTATTCAAGAAAAGACAAAAATACAAGCATACCTTGACAGGACAAGTAAACTTAATGATAGTCCTGTTCTGCGTGTGGGACTGTATAACTGGCGGCAGCTGCAATTTCAAAACGTTGTCACTGCCGCAAATGATACACCATTTACCATTAGCTGTTGCCAAAAACTCTCTCTCTCTGGTTTTCCAGTTAACTACTTCCATCATGTGTGTACATAAAGTTTACCTTCGTAACATTTTTATCTGAAATTTTTTCCCCTTTTTGAACAGTTATTTTTGGTTTAGCAGCTTTATGGTTTGACAGAAAAAGCACTGAAGTTGGAGAGAGAGAGAGCGAGAGAGAGAGAGAGAGAGTGAGTGAGACAGACAGACAGACAGACAGGCAGGCAGGGTTTTTTTTAGTCCCTAGACTAAGCAAAATGGACAGATGTGGTTTCTTTGCTCCTGAAGAAATGCTGAGTAGGTGATGAATCCATTCCTTTTCAAATAAACTTAAAACAACAAAAAAAGTCTTTATGATCATGGCATGCACTAGTGCAGGTTTTTCCTCTCAGTTCTTTTTCTTAGTTGACTTGAGGTGTGTGTGTGTGTGTGTTTATTTTTTATACTTTTTATTCTTTTATATCCAGGATGATAACTCATGTGCTTTTTTTTACATCCAGTCCCCGTGTGTATGCAGTTTTGTAAATTCTGTCATCTGTTCCCACCGGCACACAATGGCCTACTCTTACAAAAAGCAGAACAGGATTTAACGTGTGCACAAGATGTTCTGCGTGCGTTCGCACACAGGGCCTCGGTTTATAGTCTAATCCGAAGGACTTTTGTGGGGAGTGGAGTCTGCACTGATGTTAACTCCAGGGGAAAATATCCCCTTGAACGGGAATCGAACCTGGGGGGTCAGATTCCAAGCACAATGTTCTAACCACTAGGCTATTCCGTCCCATGTGGTGTGTGTGTGTGGTGTTCTGTTGCGCCTAGAACAGCGCTTGTTCTAAGCAAGCTGTTTAAAAAGCCATGCCCACAGCCATGCTTCGCTCCATTGGCTTGACAGTTGGGCAATCTGAACAACATATTTCAAAGCACTGGTCTGTCTGTCGTCGTCTGATTAATGAAAGTGGTGCCGGTGGCACGTGCTCATTATCGCTGGTCCGTAACGACCTCCCATGTTGAAGCTGAGCTGAGTTAGGATGGGTTGTGCGCTTTAGGCTACTCGTAGGGTGTGGGCAATGGTGAATAATTGTTATCGCTTCTTAATATCTTGTCTGTTCTGTTTTGTTCGTGTTCTTGGACTTTTTTTGGTGTCTCATAATGGAGTTTTGAACAGTTGAGTTATCTTGATATCCAAAGATTAAGTGTGTGTGTGTGTGTGTGTGTGTGTGCGCTGCGTGTGTGTGTGTGCGCTGCGTGTGTGTGTGTGTGTGTGTGTGTGTGTGTTGTGTGTGTGTGTGAGTGGGAAAGAGAGAGAGAGTCTTTTCTGAAAGTGTTAAAAATCAAGATTCTATTGATGTGTTCTAACTCAGCCTTGAAACCATGATTATTAACCATTTGAATCTACTATTAGTGCCACTGGTAGCATTTCAGTTTACAGTCATGATCTTAATACCACATAGTACTCTGCCTGTGTTGTTCCTACAACAGAAATGCTTATCCACACTTTTTGATAAGTGACAACTTCTTGATTCGCAGTATTTTGAAGATTGGCTAATTTTCTTTTTTTAAAACCTATGCAACTTCTCCTTTGTGCATGTCATGTCCAACTCTACATTTGTTTGACAAATTGGAATGGTCTGAATATTTGTTCTTGTATTTTTTTGAAGAACAGATACATTTTTATAGGAAAGTCTGACCCAGAAGAGCAATATTGTTCTTGAAGTTTAAAGAACAGATACATTTGTATAGGAAAGTCTGACCCAGAAGAGCAATATTTGTTCTTGAAGTTTAGATACATTTGTATAGGAAAGTCTGACCAGAAGAGCAATATTTGTTCTTGTAGTTTGAAGAACAGATACATTTGTAGAAGAAAGTCTGACCAGAAAGACTAAAGCAGCCAACACATACTTGCATGCTTGCACACCACCAACCAAACAACCACCACAAAAAAGTAGGGGGCATGACTTTTTTTGGACCGGTGCCTGGTAGGTCTGCTGGCTTGTCTCACAGCATTGGATCAGTCAGGTCTGTCTTCGCCCCCTGGTCGTCTGGTATTTGTTACTGGACAACAGCAGAGTGTTGCCTCATCATCGTAAATCATGGCACTAATGAAACTAAGGCAGATGGTCTCCTTAACAGCTTCCAGCAGCCTTGTCCACTGGACCAGCAAGGATTTCTGCTGTGCTGTTGTTATCACTATCTGGCTGGTGTTCACGTGCCTTTTGTCAATTTGTACGGCCAGGTGCTGCGATCATAGCCGATTGCTGCGTTCTGTGCAGGAATGGGCAACTCTTTTAAGTGTTGTATGGTGGATTGATGAAGGAGCTCTCACAGAGGGAAATAATATATTGAGCTTTTCCTTTTGCTCTCAACTTTACCTGGGATTGCTGTCGTAGTCCTCAGATTCGTTTTACATGCTTCTGTTTGCATGACCAACGTAATATCTCAGTCTGCGCTTACCAATTTCAGCCAACATTTGTTTTTGCACTGAAAGTTCGTTCATCAAGATTGTTTTGGCAAAATATACAATAAAATGCTGAATTTTAGATTTAAAACAACACCCAACCAAACCCCGCAACATCTCTGGATCCCCTCCCCCCCCCCTCCAAAAAAAAAAAAAAAAAAAAGCTTCATGTTTTGACTAATATACAGTAAAATACATAGTTTAAGATTTTAAAAAACCCAAGAAAACCCACAACGCATGTGGGGGAAAAAACAACCCTCTGAACCCGACACACACTTTTCCTTTCAGCCTCCTAGTTTCCGTGTGACACACGTAACCCATCCCTCCATCCCTCTAGCTACAGCACCATTTGCTCGCAAGCAACGCCGTTGACGTCATATAGCCCCAAACAGGTGTCATTCTTCACATGACGATATTATGATGCGATAGCCCTCAGTATGTTCATAGCGATGATTGGCTCTGTCGTAGCCTGCATGTGCACACCGTTTTCAGTGTCAGGGGTGCACAGGATTCGCTGCTTGCCAAGAGGGTTGGTTGGCTGGTTGGCTGGTTGGCTGGTTGGTTGGTTGGTTGGTTGGCCTGTAAGGCTTCGTTTTGGACCTCTGCTTTGGCCCTGCAAGTCTGGTTCTGTGGCTGGCAGTAGGATCCCAAATATTTATACACCCAATGACACGGTGAATGCGGGGCTCTCTGAGA
>CM054140.1:58446756-58451756 GCA_028751875.1 Rapana venosa | reverse complement strand
AATATTTACGTTCTGGGTGGACAGGAATTGTTTTTTGCCTACATGTTCCTGTCCGATTTGGCTATTTTCAAAATAACCCTCTAATCATTTTCTTACCGATTCCGCTAATTCTTTCCCCCACCCCCCCTCTACCCAACTCCCCAGAACAAATTAAGTCTATCAAGGATGACGCGATAGCGCAGAAAACAACATGGCGCCCTTTGTGACGTCAGGTCACGTGACAGATCCGGGGGGTGTTTCGCACAGAGGCGGTGTTTGTTGGGAGAGGATTTCTGGAATTGTGGCTGTCTGTCCTCTTGTCTCTGCAAGTGTGTCAGGGCTCTGTTTTATTTACCGCGGAACGATAACCTAGAAAGATGCGATGGCGAATCTTGTGGGGGGGAAGAAATGGCAGTGAGCTTTGTTCGTGGGACCCCTCCCTGAAAGAGAAGGGGCTACACAGAAAATACTAAAAGCCTCAGTATTTACTTGTTCAGTGGAGTTCTTTTAATTGTTGAACAAATAATATAAGGGGTGGGTGGGTTGTTTTTTGGGTTTTTTTTGGGGGGGGGTTATTTGTAAGATTTATGTAGACGATCCTTACTGGTTAGATAATAATAAATATCATAGCAGCCGGGGCCCCTCCTATAGAAAACAATACGTGAACATTCCACTGCAGCTGTGAGTTAGTTTTTGCCCAGCCGGATTTAAGTTTGTATGCTTGTGGTTACAGTGACCCTCCGTGATTGTCTGACATGTTATCAGAATAAAGTTTATGCGTGATAAACGTGCTTTCCTACACGTTTGAGAGAGACGCTTTTTGACACTTTGACCAATTTATTATCATTGCCCAAAGTGGCCTATTAACAAGGGGGGCTATACACGACTTTCTTTTTTAAATACAAATAAATACAAGAAAAATTACATGATGCATTTAACGTAATGAAAACAAAAAAAAACAAAAAATGAGCTCTCTATGAACGGATACGACTTTAAGCTCTGACGTAAACTCATTTTCAAACTGAACACAAATAACAAGGATGAACAATAGGAACCAATAAGCAATAACTAAAATAATATAAGAACATTCTAGAATGCTATATTAGACCATCCATTGAAATTGTATGTGAAATTTATAAATTTATAATACGTTTGAGAGAGAGAGAGGGAGTGAGTGTGTGTGTGTGTGTGTGTGTGTGTGTGTGTGTGTGTGTGTGTGTGTGTGTGTGTGTGTGTTGCATCAGAAGGTTTGTAATAGCTTAATGATAGTACCACATGATTATATCGGGAAAATACTTTCTGGTAGAGACTTGTGATATGAAGACTCTGTGGCAGAGTTGATAGCTGGCGACAGTAAATGACTACAAATCTATGGACATTTTTCATCTCTCATACAAAAATTCTTTACGTGTACTGTTTGCTGGAAGTTCTTCGTCTGTGGTATTTGCTGGAAATTCTTCGTCTGTGATATTTACGGTACCTTATTGGTGGAGAAAGAAAACTGTCGCATATGGAAAATACTCATCGTTGATGAACATATGAAATTTAGCCGAAGAACAGCAACGTATTGCTGGAAATTCTTCATCTGTGATTTTGATGGAAATTCATCATCGGCAATACTTGCAGGATATTCATCAAATGAAATATTTGCTAAAAAAAAATTCTCCAACTATAAGTTTATGCTGGAAATTCTTCATCTGTATACTATATTTTGGTGAAATTTTTTGACTTTTGAAATTTGCATGAAATTCTTCGTTTGAGCTTATTGCTGGAAATTCTCCATCTTTAACAATTTTTATGGATATTCTCCATTTTGACGTTGGTAAAGTCACTGAAGTAATCCTTCGCTTTTCATTTAATTTCGTCTTTGAAATTTGTTCAGGGTTTTGATATCAAGTATATAAGGGGTCAAAAATCGGCTGGATGGGGAAGAAGGAAGGGGTGTCATCTTGTTATGCAGTACACCTCTAGCTCTCCGCCTTGAATTTCATCATCACCCGGTGTTCTCGATTCTTTGCAATCCCCCCACTGCTACATTGCCCCGGTGGGGCATGACTGTGCTCCAAACCTCTGATCTCTTTTATCCCTATCTTTGATGGTCCCTGTGTTTAATTCACCGTGTCCTCGGCTCCTTTGCCATGCCTCTCTTTCCCCCCGTCGTCCGTCAGCACTTGTACACACACACACACACACACACACACGCACGCACGCACGCACGCACGCACGCACGCACACTCACACACACTCACACACGCACGCACGCACGCACGCACACACACACACACACACACACACACACACACACACACACACACACACACACACACACACACACACACACACACACACACACACTCTCTCTCTCTCTCTCTCTCTCTCTCTCTCTCTCTCTCTCTCTCTCTCTCTCTCTCTCTCTCTCTCTCTCTCTCTTTTCTCATCTCTAGTCTGCGCAGTTTCTTTTATCTTCTTGTTGAGTGCATGTGAGTAAGCAGCATGCTACGGGTTGTCGCGAGTACACAGGCTGTGCACGTCGTTTTGTTGACGAAAAAGTTTGCATGCATGCTTTTGTTAGTTGTTTGCACCTAACCATACACACAAGGCACAGGCACACGCACGCAAGATCGTACACACGCACGCACACACACACACACACACACACACACACACACACACACACACACACACACACACACACACACACACACACACACACACACACACACACACACACACAGGAGATCACTTAGAATGAACAGACGTTAAATTGAAGACAAGAACAACAACAACAACAACACCAACACACACACACACACACACACACACACACACACACACACACACACACACACACACACACACACACACACACACACACACATACATACACACACACGTACTACGTACGTACGTAGTTGTTGTTCTTGTTGTTGTTGCCTTTGTTGTCGTTCTTTGAGTGCTTGATGGAGGAAAAAAGCGAATCCATTGCTTAGTATATTAGATGGCTATATCTTGAAAGACTTTCACGCACTCTTACATAGGATTTCAATATTCAATCCCTTTAACACCACCGCAGGCACAGAAGTGTATGGGGAAACTGAATCTGAGGTCACCATGAGACCAGAGCAGCTGGGGCCACCGAATCAGAGGCAATTAAGAAAAAAAAGCATGATAATCAATAACAATGAGGATGAAGTAATGAAGCCGCTGTGGAGGTGCATGTGCTTTGAGTCTACTTGACAGGGTTGTACTCTACGCTTACTATCATAATATATCCCGGCGTCAACCGGGCCCGAGAGATACAGACACCTGCAGTGTTGGTCAGGTAGTTTTGAGCAACACTCTCAAACTCGCGTCCGTAAAGTGGATGAAGGTCGACTGTGTGGTCCCAGTCTTTCCACTGAGCCCACAGCACCCGGAGTCCAAAACAAATCCCTAGGACTCTGATGGGATTCGAACCCGCGACCTTCCAGTCTGAAATCCAAGGCGCTGACCACTGCACCATGGTGGCTGGTCTTTCTTTCTGAGTCTTTTTCTCCTTCTCTTTCCTTTCCCTCTTCTCTCTCTTCTCATCCTTCCTGAGTCTTTTGCTCCTTCAGTTTCCTTTTCTCTCTTCTCATCCTTTTTCTTTCTTCGTCTTTTTCTCCTTCTCTTTCCTTTTCTCTCTCTTCTCACCCTTTTTCTTCCTTTCTTTCTTTGTCTCTTTTCTTTTTTTTTCTTTTTGCATTGCAATAGTCTTCTTCCTTTCCCGTCTTCCACCTTCTCCTCCCCCCCCCCTGCTTTCTATCTAATCTTTCTGTTATTCCTTCTTTCTTTCCTTCCTTCCTTCCTTCCTTTCTTTCTTCTGCCTGCATGGTACAGAGGCTGTCAAAACACACACACACACACACACACACACACACACACACACACACACACACACACACACACACACACACAGAGGCAAGAGCGATGGTTACCCCCCACCCCCACCACCCCCCATCCCCCTCCCTCACTCTCCTCCTCCTCTCCCCCTCTGCCTCTCCTTCCTTGCCGTCATCAGGGGCTTTTTGATGTTCACTCTTCGTCGCCTCACTGAGCGCCACTTTCTTTTGTAGTTCAGCCTTGCCTGGCTTCTTCTTTTTTTTTTCTTACCTGTGGCTTAGGCTCCTGTGTGATACCCTATACCTATACCTCCTCTTTTATCTTTCTTTCTCCCTTTTCTCTCTTGTCTCTTGCCTATGTCTGTGTCTGTTTCGGTTCTTGTCTTGTTTCTGTGTTCTCTCTATCTCTCTTTCGCACGCATGCACGGACGGACGCAAGCGTGCATGCATGCACGTACACACGCATGGAAGCACGCGCGCGCGTGTGGGCACACACACTTGCACAGGTTTTGCATGCACATGCACACACACTCTTGCACAGGTATGCCTGCACTCTCTTCCACCCCCCCCCCCCCCCTCTCCGCATCTCCCCCCCCCCCATCTCCCCCCCCCCCCCCCCCCCCCATCCTCCCCCCCTCCCTTTCCTCTTTTTCTCATACACACTCTCGCACCGTCTGTCAGGCAATCATCCATGAAATTCCAGACATGTTCAAGGGCTGTATGTGAGTGAACATCAGCAACTGAAAAAGAAACTGTACCTGTACCTGTAGCTGGGTGTGTGGTGTTGTGTGTGTTGTGTGTGTGTAGTGTAGTGTAGTGTGTTTGTGTGTGTGGTGTGTGTGTGTGTGTGTGTGTGTGTGTGTGTGTGTGTGTGTGTGTGTGTGTTGTCAGTCTGTGCCGCTGGTGTGTTTGTTGTATGCTTTTTTCTTTCTTCTCTTTCAGGTTTTGGGATCTCCATTTTGTTGGGGGAACCAAAACCAACCAAAAATCAACACCACCCCCCCCCCCCCCCCCCCCCCCCCCCCCCCCCCCCCCCCCCCCCCCACGCAAACAAACAAGTAAAAAAAAATCTATAAAGGGAATAGATAGATAAATAGATTTTAAAAAACACACAACAATAACAACATTGTGCCTGGTTTTCGTGACCGTTTGGTCAGCAAT
>CM054140.1:58439256-58441756 GCA_028751875.1 Rapana venosa | reverse complement strand
GGTTCGTTTTCAAAAAGTTAATGAGAGTGGTAGGACAGGTGCGGATAAAAAACAATAAAAGCTCCGAAAGGATAATCCCAAGGCTCTTTGTGTTAATCCCATGTGAGCCGTTTTTCAATGAACGTAGGGACGAGGGCGGGGCTTGTGTGGAGTAATACGGATTATCATAAAGGTCGATACTTTCGGTTCGTGTCATTCCTATTTTTGAAAGACGGTTGCGCGTTCATGCTCCAGTGACTACCGATCTGTATATTTCGGTTACCTTTAACTGAAGTGTGCCGTACGGAAAACAACATCGATCCTGAAAAAAACATCAGCAACAGGATAAACAAAAAAAATCTTCCTTGTCAATCTTGAAGGCAGTGGCCACACACACTCCCGTTTGATTGGCTCAAAGGGCGGCATTGATAGACACAGTTTCCTAAAATGGAAACCGACAACAATACCGTCCTCTGAAACACACGGACGAAGAAAACTGGGTCTGTGTGGAGGTGTAAGGAAGTGGCCTAATTTCGCTGGAAGGGATCGTTTCTTCGCCAACTCTCCGTGTGTGAACTCTCAACTGTGAAGGCCACTTTGAAGGGACAGCTCATGAGAGAAACGACTTTCACCAACCTCCATGGATAGTACGGCGGCGATGGCCCATGGTAAGTTTTTGTTCTGTTGAACTGCTTCACTCTGTGTGTAATGGAGGCAGGGCGCTCTCGCAGACGTGCTCTCTCGTTCACGCTTCGCCTCTCTCGCTTACAACCCCATGCCCGTAAGCATTTTCATCACTCGTTCTGTTTACCGACAAAGACGCGTGAAATCGTAAATAACTTGCAAGGTTGTTGTTGTTTTTTTCTGCTGCGGCGGTTTATTTAACTGCACTCTTTTTCAAGATGGCTGCCTCGTAGGGAGTCGTGTTATGACGTGCTTCTTGAAATAGAAACTCGGCAACAGAAAATTGGACTTTCCTGGCCAAGACGATCTGTGGTTGAAAATTCCCTGTCCAAGATTCTGTGATCGAAATGTGCGGTTTGTTGGACAGATCTGGCAGATTGACGGTGCTCGGCTGAAGGCAACACACAGTAGCGGAATAACCAGTGAAGGCAAAAGCGTTTAGTGCTGAATTTGCACTACTTCAGCGCTCGTTGAAACGGTATAGTTAGGACTAGTCGAACCCGAAGTCGGAGGTCGGACGAAATTTTTGCAATTTTTCAAGAGGCGCGTTTAATTGCACGAAGGTGATGGATGATTACAGTCTGATCGAAACCACGATGCGATTCCAGGCACCATCACAGACGAAGGCCGTTTCTTTCGCAGGCAGACAGTGTCATGGTAAAATAACTGAAAAAGACTGTGTGTGTGTGTGTGTGTGTGTGTGTGTGTGTGTGTGTGTGTGTGTGTGTGTGTTTATTTATTATTTTATGATTTATTCTTTTATATCGAGGATAATGGAATAAGCACTCATGTGCTTTTTTACATCCAGTTCCCGTGTGTATGCGGTTTTGTAAATTCTGTCATCTGTTCCCACCCACACACAATGGCCTACTCTTTCGAAAAGCGGAACAGGATTTAACGTGTGTGCAAGATGCATGCGTTCGAACACAGGGCCTTGGTTTATAGTCTCATCTGAAGGACTGACATTCAGTTCGATTTTTTTGGTCAAACTGGGAAGAAAGGTCCAGTGTGTGTGTGTGTGTGTGTGAGTGAGTGTGAGTGTGTGTGAGTGTGTGTGTGTGGGTGCGTGCGCACACACACTAGTTAGTGTAGACTTGTTCCAGTTAACAAATCATGCTGTGCAGTTTAATTAAAGTGTCAGCTAGTTGAAAGTTACAGTGTCAAAATGTTCATTTGTAATTGGATGATAAAAAGAGAGGGGAAAACCCCTTTTGCACACTGTGCAATTTGCAAGCATGTGCACAGCACCTTGCATCAGTGCCTGATCTTTACCCCCCCAACAATCTGAAAATATTCATTGTGATAATAATATGTTTTTTGTGCCCTCTTGTTCGGGGCACCTCCAGTTGTACTGGTCTCACCCCCCCACCCCCACCCCCCCCAAAAAAAAATACACACACAAAAACCACCAAAAAAAACACCCAACAAAAAGGGAATAGGTGTACAGTGTACACCTAAAGTTACTGCTTTTAAGAAAAAAGCTTTCTTTCTCCTAACAATGTAACATGTACAACATACATTACAAAGAGAGAGTGTGTGTGTGTGTGTGTGTGTGTGTGTGTTTGTACAGTTGTGTGTGTGTGTTCAGCTGTGGACAGATTTGTTATGAATACAGAAATGTCAATTCACAATTCTGGTTTGTTTGTTGTTGTTGTTTTTAAAGGGGTGGATGTGTTTTTGCATGATGTAATGGCTGGAAAACTGCTCACTAGCATGTGATTGTGTACACACACATGCGTGTGTGTAATAACTTCTAATATGTGTTTGTATGTAGTAATTACTAATATATGTATCATGTTTGTTGGTGTACACTGGTGTGTCACTATGTGTTTACACG
>CM054140.1:58416756-58434256 GCA_028751875.1 Rapana venosa | reverse complement strand
CTCGCACTTGTGATCGGATGGCCCAGGATCGAGCCACCACTGAGGCACCCATTTTAGCAGATTTTACTCTGGAGTTAGCGTCATTACTGACTCCTATCCCATGAAAAGGTCTTCTGATGAGACTGCAAACCGAGACCCTGGGTGTGAACGCACACAGAACATCTTGCTCACGGATCAAAAACCCATTCCTCCTTTTGGAAGAGTAGGCAGTTTTGTGCTGGTAGGAACTGATGACAAAATTGTTGTTTTAAAAAAAAAAAAGCACTTGTACATGTTTGCATGCACACAGCTGTTGTGTTTTAGACATCATCCCTGAAGTCAGAATGCAGCTACCTTAGTGGTGGGTTAAAACAGTTGCATATTCGGAGCTCTAGCTGAGGAACACCTCCCATCCCCCTACAAAATTTGTTTTTTTTAGACCTGTCAGCCTGCACTAATATATTGATACTGTGCATGCATGTATATATATGTGTATGCTTGGTAACAGTCAAATAATATATGCATTACATGTTAAAGAAAACACACAGTTCTTCATACCACCACTAAGGTGCATTGGAGAAACTTGAACATACCCCAACATACACAGAGAAACACCATCAGCACGTTGAGCCACATGATTCTAAAATCAAGAATCTGCATGTTAACAGTGAATTTCTTGGGCAGATGGAATATATATAATCTACCTAGAGTAATATTCTGCTTGCTGTGATTCTGTTTTGGGGAAACATTTCGGAAACTGGAAATTTGGAATAAATCTTGGGTCCTAAGTTGCGTACATGTGTTGCTGCATGCGTGTGAGTTACTCGTGTGTGTGTGTGTGTGTGTGTGTGTGTGTGTGTGTGTGTGTGTGTGTGTGTGTGTGTGTGTATGCATGCATGTGCACAAGCGCACCTGGCTCCATTCTGATAGAGTGTACAGGTCCCATGTTTGTGTTGTACATAATGATGAATTTTTTCCCCCAAAATGTTTTATGTTACAATTTATCTACTCGAATGAAATGTGTGTGTGTGTGCATGTGCATGTGTGCGAGCATGCGTATGTGTGTGTACGTGCATGCATACTTGCGTGCCTGTATGTATGGAGAAGAAGTCGAGAAGACATGACCTACGCTTTAATGAGTAAACTATTTTCACCCCTCACACCAAGGTAAAATCTGTGAATTTGTTTGTACAAGTTTGCACGTGTACACTTCACTAATCAGTACTGTGCTATGCCAGGGCTGCAGGCAGTATAGCAAGGATGTGAATGCTGGCAAGTTCAGCAAAATAGGCCGCAGCACTGATGAATTCATGTACTGTATATAGTACTAGTGTAGTACTGATGACACCAGTGATGAACTCCACATTGCCAGGTTGATGTTAATGTCTTTAATTAATATTTAATTGTAGCATCTGCGCTGGCAAAAATGGCTTTTGTGTGCCAAAGGGTGCATTATATTTATTTGCCAGTTATTTCTGACAGTCAGAGTCTTTTGCGTGCTGTTGTATTATAATTGGTTGTGTTACTTTTGCCAAAAGATGCTGTAGAGAAATTTGTCAGTTATTTATGATGTTATTGTTCTTGATGATGATGTCTGAGTTTTGTGTTTATTAATAGTGTGAGTTTTGTGTTTATATATAGTGTGTGTGTATGTGCATGTTTTGTGTGTGTGTGTGTGTGTTTGTAGTGTGTTGTGTGTGTGTGTGTGTTGTGCGCGTGCGTGTTGTAGTGTGTGTGTGTGTTTGCTTGCATGTGTGCTTGCACTCTTGTAAAACTGTATGGTTTCAGTCTAATAGTAATACATGTGTGTGTGTGTGTGTCTTGTGTGTGTATGTGTGGAAAGGCTATTGTTTTGAGGTTACACTGATGCTGAACTTAAGAAAAATGTGCAGGGGGAATTAAGGAAGAGGGAGCTGAACAGTGTGCATATTTTGAACATTCTTTCTACAAGTATAATTCTAGTCTCTTACTAGTCTATATTATACTGCATACTATTACTGAGCACCGTACTGGAAGCCGTTTCTCAGTGTGAAAATTGGGCTTCACTCCCTGAAGAGAGCATGTTAGGTACCACAAGAGTAGCGCCATCCACTACTTTTTCCCCTCCCTGCCTGTATATCAAATTCTTTCCCTTAAGAGAATGGCTTCCTTTTCTGTAGAATTTGGCCTAGCACAGCTCTCTTGTTGCCACAAGTTCTTTTACGTGCGCTATTTTTATTCAGAGTTTAGTGTCAATTTGTCTTGAAGGCTCCCCTGCGAGTCTCCATGACTTCATATGGAGCATAGATTAGTGCTTGAATAGCTGAGACTAGCTCCACTTTGATGCATTCAAGATGTATGGGTAGGGCTTGTATTTGGGACAGTAATGACTAATTGTGTGTGTGTGTGTGTGTGTGAAGAGAGAGGAGAGAGAGAGAGAAGAGAGAGAGAGAGAGAGAGAGAGAGAGAGAGAGTGTGGTTTGTTTTAAGAATAAAGGGCTGGTTTTCAGTTCCTGTTGGTCTTGAGGTCATGGGCTTGTCTCAAGGGAGTCTGGTTGATGTATAGTGGGAGTATCTTTTTGTTCATTGTTATTTATTTATTTATTTTACTTTTATTTCAATTATTCATCGAATTATATAGTTCAGGTCATTTAATGTGTAGACCTACAGTGTCTTCACCTGTTGATGTGTGCAAAAGATCAACTGCACTAGACGCAAGTTTAATGATTGCATTGTTTTCCATTTTATTCTTTTATTTCGAGGATAATGGAATAAGCACTCATGTGTTCTTTTACATCCAGTCCTCATGTGTATACAGTTTTGTAACTTTTGTCATCCATTCCCACCAGCACCACAATGGCCTACTCTTCCGAAATACAGAACAGTTTTTAACTTGTGCTCAAGATGTTCTGCGTGTGTTCGCACACAGGACCTCGGTTTATAGTCTCACCTGAAAGACTTTTGGGGGGAGTGGAGTCAGCACTGATGTTAACTCCAGAGGAAAAATCTTCTTGAATGAGATTAGAACTTGGGTCAGCAGATCACAAGCGTAATGCGCATCACTCTAACCACCAGGCTATCAGATTCTTCATGTCAGAGTTAGTTTGGCTGCAGAATCAAGAGAGAGAGAGAGGGGGGGGGGGGGGGGGGGGGGGGGGGGTTGGTGATGATGATCTTTATTTCCAAGGGTTACAGGTAAGCATACAATTTACAGCCATTTTTCATCTTGCTTGCTCTTGCCCTTAATAAGGACTGCGTTGGATGGAACTAAATAAACAAAACAAACCAACTCTCCATGCCTGTAATATATACATATACAGTATAATTATGTTGATCTAAAAAAATTGATTTCGAAATAATATCCAATAAATCGAGTTATTAACGGTCTGCTTGTGTTGACCCGTGTGACCAAAGAACCGTACCCATGCGAGTATCGTATATGATATTATATGCATATATGATATTATATGCATACGCCGTGCATCATTCATGCATACATTACGACTCAGAACTACTACCCATCCCCCCCTGCCGTCTCCTCATCCCCCCCCCCCCCCCCCCCCCCCACACACACACCCCTACTCCTCACCCCCCCACACCCCACCCCCCTCCTAGCCAGTCTCTGGAGCAGCCTGCAAAGTTGACCTGGGGTCCACTGCAGGGCCTGAGGTGCTTAAAGCCTGGTAGGGCGAGTAGTCAGCAGTAGTCAGCCGTGACACTAAGCCCTTTACCTCGCTTCCCAAGCCCACAGCCCGCCTGTTGTGTAACGCACGCGAGGGACTGCCTGCAGGGGTCAATTCCAACGTGGCCTCTGACTTTGCCCCCTCCAGTGTGTAAATGATAGGGTGGTGGAGGGGGGAGTGGGAAGTGGGAGGTTGGGGAGGGGAGTGTGGTGGTGGTGGGGGGGGGGGGGGGGCAGCGTGTGTCTGTGTGCGCTGTTTGGGTATATTATAATGTGGTGGTGGTTGGTTGTGTGTGTGTGTGTGTGTGATTGATTTAGATATATACATATGTATGTGTGTGTGTGTGTGTGTGGTGTGTGTGTGTGTGTGTGTGTGTGTGTGTGTGTGTTATTGATTTAGATCTATACGGTGTGTGCGTGTGACTTGTGTGTTTGTGCATACACACGCGAAAGTGTGTACGCGCACGCACCCCTTTATGCATACAGGCGTGCGTGCTTACGTTTATGTGTGTGTGTATGTGTACATGTATACGCGCGCGCGCTTGTGTGTGATATTGATTTGGATATGGATGCATACAGACATACATACACACACACATAATATGTACATTCTGAGGCAAGTTCTAATCTACTCGAAAGTGCAGTAGCGTTGTGGTGGTGGTGGTGATGGTGGCGGTGATGGTGGCGGCAGTGGTGATGGTGGTGGTGGTGGGGGTGATAATGCGATGCATGTAGGTCTCTGTTGACTCCTGGTTGAAATTAGTGGAATGAAAAATGACGGAGGCGAGAGGGGCCACGGGGAGTAAGAGACTACAGTAGGAGTAGTCTGTATAGTAGCGAGCTGGATGAAACTCAAGGGTGTGGTTGGTGTGTGTGTGTGGTGTGGGGGGTGGGGGGGGTGTGTGTTGTGTGTTGTGGTGAGAGAGGAGAGAGAGGAGAGAAGAGGAGAGGAGAGAGAGAAGAGAGAGAGAAAACGAGGTGTGTGTGATGGAGAGAGAAGAAGGGGAGAGAGAGAGGGTGTGTGTGTGTGTGAGGAGAGAGGGGAGAGGAGGGGAGAGAGAAGGATGGGAAGAGGGGGGGAGGGGGGGGGGTGGGGGTGGGGGGGGGGGGTGGGTTGGTGTTTGAGAGGAGAGAGGCAAGGAAAGGAGAGCGAAGGAGAGAGGAGAGAGGAGACTGTTGTGTGTTTGTGTGTGTTGGGGGATGTGGTTAAGTTGTTGTGATGAGAAAAGAGAGGGGAGGAAGACCCGAAATTGTTTGTAGAGTTTTTGTGAAGGTTTGGCGGGGGAAGCGTTAAAGTAAAGGGAAAATTGACAGAAATTATTTCTAGAAGGAGTGGAAAAAATTAGGAAGAGTGGATTTCTAATGGAGAAAAATCAGGAAGAGGGTTTCTAATAGGAAAATTTCCTAGGAAAGAGTGGGAAAAGTAAAGTTAAGGGGAGAGAGAGGAGAGTATTCTGAACTAGGCAAACTAATCCTGGAAGAGTGGAATTTTTAATAAATTAAAAGAGAGAGAGGGTATCTCTGAACAGGGCAAACATTTCATAGGAAAAGTGGTAATTTATATTATACTAAATGAGGGAGAAAGGAGGAGGGGAGAGAAAAGAGGAGGGGGATATTGCGGGGGCAAAGGGAGGTGGTTTGGAGGGAGAGTGAGGAGAGGGAGGGAGGGGGGGGGGGGTGGGAGGGAGTTTGAGAGGAATAATCTGGAGGGGGTTTAATAGAATAATTTGGATGAGGATGGAGGAGGTGGATGAGGAGGTTTGGAGGGCAATTTGGGTGAGGTGGAATAGTTAAAAATGGGGGAGTTTCTGCGAGGGGTTTAGGGTGGGTTGAAAAGGGGGAGAGTGGGGAGGAGGGGGGAGTTTTTGGTGGGTGTTTTGGTGTTTTGGGTGTGGGCTGACTGGGGCTTTCGCGGAGGGGAAGGTGGTTTTGTTAGGTTTTTTATGGAGGAGTTTGGTTTGGGGAAGTCGGGGGGGGGTTTTTGTTTTGGGGGGAGGAGGGGGGGGGGGGGGTTTTGGAAAGGGGTGGTTTTGGGGGGTTGGGAGGTTTGGGTGTTTTTTAAAGGATATGGGGGGGGGGGGGAAAAAGGGTGGGGTTGCGTTTGTCCCGTGCGTTTTGGGGGTTTGTGGGGGGGGGGGGGGGGGGGGGGGGGGGGGGGGGGGGGGGGGGGGGGGGGGGGGGGGGGGGGGGGGGGGGGGGGGGGGGGGGGGGGGGGGGGGGGGGTAGAAATTTGCAAAATAAAAAGGGGAAAAATTTTTTTAAAAAGTTGTTTTGAAAAGAAGGAGGGGGTTGGGGGGCTCTTTTTTTAAAAGGTTGTTTTAAATTTTTATGGGGGTTTTTTAAAAAGGGGGAGTTTGGAGCCTTTTTTAGGGGTGGGTAAAAATTTTTTGAAAGGAGGAAAGGAAAAAATGTTTTTTGGTTTGGTTTGGTTCTGGAAAAAAAAAAAAAGAGGTTTTATTTAGTTTATATTTTAAAGGGGGGAAATTACTTAAAATAACGTTCCCCTTTTTTTTGTTATTTTAAAAAGAAAAAAAAGAAACCCAATTAAAAGGGTTATTTTAGGAAAAAAATTAAATGATTTATTTTTAAAAAAAAATTTTTAAAAAAAAAGATTTTGGGGGGAAAAAAGCGTCGGTGCTTTTTTTTTCGTATAGTCCCTATGATGCTTTTTTGTAAAGTTTTCAGCTGTTTTCCCCACCACAAAAGAAAAATAAAGATGGAAGGGGTTTTGTCAGAGAGAGAGGAGAAGAGGAGAGAGAGAGGGGAGAGGGAAAGAGAAGGGGGAAGAAGAGAGAGAGGAGAGGAGAGAACAGTTCTAACAGAAGCCGAACTTTCGGCGTCAGTCAAATTTCGTCACATAAAAATGGGACATTTTCCTTTACAGAAAAAAAAGGGTGTGTTTCCCCAAAAAAAGGGTCCATTTTGGCGTTGGGGGGTTTCTGGCTTGTATAGGTTCCTTTTAAATTTTTGAGGGGGTTTATACCATGTTGGAATTTGGATCTTCGTTTTTGTCAGTGTTTTGTGGGGGAAAAAAAATGTTTTCTTGATTTGTTTTTTCCCCAGCTTTTGATATATGGAAATAATGTTATTGGTTTTGGTAGGGTTTCGGGCTTGTAAAAAAAAAAAAAAAGGTTTTTATTTCGATTGTGTGGGTTTTTTTAAAAGGGTCAATTTTCTTAACTAACCCCCCCCTTTTTTTATCGTCTGATTTTTTCACGACGCAGAACGACCAGAAACACAGACAGACCCCCACTTACTACAACACTATTTTTTAGGAAAAAAAATTAAATGCATTTTTTTAAAAAAAAAAATTTCTAAAAATGAAAGATGTTCTGTGGGGAACAAATTTCCAACACTACTCAATTTGGGGTTTCAATTGTAAAACCTTTTTTACCCCATTTTTGTGGCATCGGGGGAAAAATTTTTTTTAAAACCCAATTTTTACCCTTTGCCATTGTTAAATGCATTGCACAGCCCTTTGGGATTTGTTGTTTTTATTTTTTGGGGTTGTTTCTTGTTAAACTTTTTGAATTTTTTTACTAGGGTTTAAAGTTTTTTATTTAAATTGGGTTGTAAAAAAAAGAAAATAGTTTTTCTGTTTTCCCTTTTTTTAATTTCCACACATTTTCCCAAACATCCTTTTTTTACCCCTGTTAAAACCTTTTTAAAAAAACCCCAACAAAACAACAGACCACACAAAAACCCCCCCCCACACCCCACAACACACCACACCAACCACACACCAACACCCACACACCCAAACCACACCCCCCACACACACACACAACCACACTTTACCCCAAAACCAAACCACACCACCCCAACACCACCCCCACTCAAAAATTTCCCCAAACCCAAAAAAAACAAAAGTAGTTTTAAATTCCCAAAGAAAAAATTTTAGTCTATGGGGCCCCCAAAAGGGTAAAAAAGAATTTTAATAGAAAATAGGCCTGGCCATGCTTTCAAATTAATTGTCAGGGGTTTAAAAAAAGAGGGTTTTTTAAGGGATTAATGCCCCCCTAAAGTTTTTGACAAGAAAGGGGTTGTCCTTTGGAAAGGAACGGTTATGGGTTGGGGGAAACCCAAATAAAAGGTGGGGTAAAACCCCTTTTTTGGGTTTGAAAAGGTTCCCGGTAAAAGAACCGTGTATCGGGGGGAAAACTTTCCCCCGTGTGGTTTTGGGGGTTGGTTTTTATTAATTTTTTTAATTAAAAAGATTTTTAGGATTATTCTTTATTTTTTATTTTCTTTTTTGGGTTTGGGTTTTGGTTTGTTGGGGTTTCTTGTTCGCGGGGTTTTTTATTTATTTTTGTTAATTGTTTTTCTTTTTATTTTTTTTTTATTTTTTTTGGGTTGGCTATTTTTTTTTGGGTTCTCTTTTCCATTCCTTCCCCCCCCCCCCCCCCCCCCCCCCCCATTTTTTTTTTTCCCCCCCCCCCCCCCCCCCCCCCCCCCCCCCCCACCCATTTCCCCCCCCCCACCCCCCCCCCCCCCCCCCCCCCCCCCCCCCCCCCCCCCCCCCCCCCCCCCCCCCCCCCCCCCCCCCCCCCCCCCCCCCCCCCCCCCCCCCCCCACCCCCCCCCCCCCACCCCCCCCCCCCCCCCCCCCCCCTCCCCCCCCCCCCCCCCCCCCCCCCCCCCCCCCCCCCCCCCCCCCCCCCCCCCCCCTTCCCCCCCCCCCCCCCCCCCCCCTTTTACTCTTGTTTCCCCTCTTCACTCCCCTCATTTTCCTTTTTTTTGTTACCCCCCCTCTCCCCCCTTTCCCTTTCCCCCCTTTTCCGTTTCATTAACCATTCGGTTTTCGTGAGGTTTTTTCTTTTCCCACCCAAGTCTTTTACTGTATAACAGGGGTTTTATGGAACGGGAAAGGAAAGGGCCCGGGTAAATTTTGTTTGTCAAGAGAAAAATTTTGGGGTTGCCGGTGTTTTTCCAAGTTTCCCCAGGCCGTATGCTTGGTTCTTTTGTGTGTTGTGGTTTGTTTTGTGGTGTTGTGTGTGTGGGGGGGTGGGGGGAGATGATGGGGGGAGAAAAAGGGTTGGGGGGAGAGGGGAGGGGAAAAAGGGGGAAAAAGAAGGGGAGAGAGGGGGATGGAGGAGATGGGGGTTGAGGGAGAGAGGGAGAAAAGAGAGAGAGGTGTATTGTTTCCTTTTTTTAAGGGGGGGAAGTGTGGGAGGGGTTTAATATAAAATTTGAAAAAAATTTGGGTGAGAAAAGCGTTTTGGGTCCCGGGAGTTGGGGTTTGTTTTAAAGTATTGGGGAAAGGGGGTTTGTGTTGGGGTTTGGGGGGGTTTTTGGGTTTTTTAGAGGGGAAAAGGAGGGGAGAGGAGAGAAAAGAGAGGGAGAGAGAGAGAGAGGGGAGAGGGGGAGAGAGATTGTTTAAAAAAAAGTATAGATCAAAGGCATTTTGGTGCAGGGGGTTTCTTTTGTTTTGTCTGTCTGTTTTTCTTCTTCTCTCTCCCCTCTCTCTCTTTTTCTTTTTCTCTCTCTCTCTCTCTTCCCCCTTTCTCTTCCCCTCTCTTTTTCTTTGTGTCTCGTCTTTTTTCTTTTAACCCGGTTTTCCCTTTCTTTCCCCCCTTGTTTCTTATCTGTGGTGGGGGTTGGGGTTTTTTTTTTCTCCTCTCCATTTGTTATATTGTTGTTTTGTTGTGGTTGTGAGTCATTTGGGGTTTTCAAAAATTGCTTTTGCTCTCTTCGTCTCTTTTTCCTTCCTTTTTGGGGCCCAGCTCTGCCAAAATTTGGGTTTGGGGTTTTTTTTGGGGGTTTTTTTTTTTTTTTTTTTTAAAGGGCTTTTGTTTTTTTTGGGTAAGTTAAACCTGGCGGGCCCCCACCCCTTAAACCAAAACTACAGCGTGAATGCTGGGAAATTTGTTAACCCCCCTTGGAGCGCTGACATAACTAAACTCCGGGATTTTAAAAGGGTGGTTTAATAGGTCTTAATTTTAATTGCGTATTATTTTATCCCGGGGAGGGATTGTCAGTGGGGGAGCACTCGTTTTCCCCCCGCCAATTTTAAGCACCCCTTTCGAGGGGGTTTTGTGGTTACCATTGGGGATGGGGGGGCCGTTTGCGCGCCTTGGCTTCAGTACGTTCCCCCGCTTTTTTAAATGGGACCTGCCCTCTTTGGGGGTCGGGGGAAGGGTTTAAAGGGCAGCGGGGGGAGAGGGAAAAGGGCCCGCCCCCCCAAAAGGGCTGGCCCTAGAAAAGGGGTGAGGTCTCTGACGCCTCGCTCCCCTAAGGCCTTTTATAGGTTATGGACCCCTTTTTATATATTTTATATATATATTTTTATATTTTTTTTATATTTTTTATATATATATATATGATAGTATACGGGGGAAATTTAAAGGTTTTTGGAGGTCCGCTTTGATTTTTTGGATTTTGGGAAATTGAAAAAAAAAAAGTTCCTCGTTTTTTTTTTTTTTTTTTTTTTTGTTTTTTTTTTTTAACCCAGACGCCAAGGGGAAACTATTGGGGATTCAAACCCTAATTTTGACTTAGGGGACACACGGGGATTTGGTTTGAAAAACAGTGTTCTTTTCTGCTGTGGGTTTGGGGGTGTGTGGGGTGTTTGTGGTTTTTTTTTTTTTTATAAAAATATTTTTAAAATAATATATTTTTTTCTTGTTTTTAAATCGTCCAGGTCGTCTTGCAGGCCCGTCTTGTAAAAAACCCCAACCCTTGGGAAGGGTTTATGGGAGAGGGGAGAGAGAGAAGGAGAGTGAGGGGGGAAAGAAAGATGGGGGAAATTGAGAGAGGGAGAGAGAGATTACAAATTTTATTTTATTATACCCGGGATAATGGAATAAGCACTATGTGCTTTTTTCCCATCCAGTCCCCGTGTGTATGGGGTTTTTGGAAAATTTTTGTCATCTGTTCCCACAGGCACACAAGGGCCCCCTTTCTTTTTCAAAAAGCGGAACAGGATTTAAAAGGGTTTTGAAAGATTTCCCGCATGCGTTCCCCAACAGGGTGGGGCCCTGGGTTTTTATATTTCTATCCGAAGGATTTTAAAGGGCCTTTCAGTTGGGTTTTTTTGGTCAAATGGGAAGAAGGGGGGGCTGGGAATCAAACCCCAGAACCTCAGGGTTTACGGGTTGGCAGGAAAAACGAAAATTTTAACCCAATTTTGCACCCTTCCCTTTTCAAGAGGGGGGAGACAAAAGGACAGAGAGAGGGAGAGGGGTTTCTCTGATTTTTGAGGGGGTTTTTCATGCCTATCTGTTGTTCAGAGTTGAGGGGGGAAACTTCTTTTGCCAGTGTGAAAGAGACTATCCCTAGTTTTCAGGTTGTACATCTAAAAATTTGTCTTTTGTCATATCCTTTGTGTGTTGTGTCTGTCTGTTTGTCATTTCTCAGTGTTGTCTCTCTTTCTCCCTCTCTTTGTCTCTTTTGTTCTCCCCCCCTTTCCTGTCTTTCCCCTCCCTCCCCGCCCTGCCAGTGAAAAGTGTCCCAAAATGTGTTTTAATGACGGGTTTTTTTTGCCCCCTTCTCAAACCCACATCCTTTCCCTTCCCTTCCCTCTAAAAAAAAGTCTTTTCCAAATTTTGCAATGGAATTTTAAAAGGTTTATCCCTTAAAGTTAGAAATAAAGTTTTCCCTTTTTTTTATTTTTCGTCTTTTTTTTTCATTTTTTTTTTGTTAAAAATTTTTTTTGGAAACTTTTCCATTCCGACTTTTTTCAATGATTATGCAAGTTACTATAAATTGTTTTTGGGTTTTACTAAACAGGGTTTCGCCCTTCAGGGGGGAAATTGGGGTTTTGTTCATAAAAAAAGTGTTGTTCATCTTTTCGGCTTTTGATGTTGAAAACTCCAAAAATTTTGGTTTTCCCTTTAATAGTTTAAGGAAAAATGTTGAACACTGAAAAAAGATATTTTGTTATTTGTTTTATAGGTGCCAACAGGGGTTCCCCTTTTTATTCTTTTTTGATTTTGGATTGTGGTTTTAGTATACGGAAAAGAATGTTTGACGACTTTTTCTAAAAATATGATGAGTATTCATTGTTTTGTCGGTGATTTCAATAGTAGAAAGCTGATGTTAACCCAACAATGTGTAAAAATGAAAATTTTTGATTTAATACTTTCAAGCCAAAACCAGAAAATTTTGAAAAAAAAAGTCTCATGTAAAGTAACAAATACTTATGGAAAACCTTTGTTGAATTTTTGTATAATTTTTTTGTTTTATTATTTTTAAATTGGTGTATGAAAAAGGGGGGAACCCCTTAGGTTGCTATACAAAATTCTAAGATTCCGGCTTTAGTTTTAAAATGTTTAATTTCAAAATGTAAAAGGATGTTTTTGTTGTTTTTCACTCTCAATGCCGCTTACATTTAAAAGGGACAGATTTGACTAAATTCATATCCCTGTGGAACTTTTTTTTAAAACCTTTGTGATAGAACTGAGGGGAAAGACCGAATATTGTAAATTTAAAAAACCCAACAATTTAAATAAGCTTGTTGGGATGAAATAAAAAAAGGGAAAAATTTTTTTCCTTTTAAAGCAAAGTGGGGGAAAACTCGGAAAAAAATGTTAGAAAAAGCTGTAAGCCCTTTTTGACCATAAAATTTTTTTCGAAGATTAACCCTTTTCAAACCCTTGTCTGATACAAAATGCCCGGGTGTATGACAAACAATTTAGAGACAAGGGCAGCCGACAGTTTGGGTGACTGGTTTTTGATAGTGAATGCAGAATGGCCCGGAAAAAAAATTACGTAAAAAACCCTTTTAAAATAGTGGGCAGTTTAAGTGAGTAGTGGCCCCCCATGTTTTTTTCGTTGCAAGAAAAAGGTTTAAACACATGTTTAAAACTCAAGGGAAAAAAAAACATAAAAAATTCATTGTTTGATAAGTTTGTCATCAGTTCGAGGTCAAAAACGTTTGGACAAATGTGCGCAAATGTTCAATTTTAAAAGGGGAAAAAAATTTTTATTTTAGTTTTCAGTTGAGGGAAAGGTATCATCATTTCAAAAAAAATTTTTAAAAAAAGGGAAAAACTGAAGAAGAAACAAAGTACGTTTTGGGTGGATCTGATACCTTTTTTTAACCGACCTATTTTAAAGAAAAGGGCATGTTAGCATTTAGAAAACTAAAGAACAGAAAAGGTGGTCCAGATGGGATTTTTGGAGAATTTTTTAAAAAGGGAGGTGACCCGTTTTTTGAATTCTTTGTATTGTTTTTTTAATGCTTTTTTTCAAAAAAGGGGTTTTTCCAAAAAAAATTTGGGCAGAAGGAATTTTTTTCCCTTTTTAAAAAAAGGTTTATAATAAAACCCTAAAAATTATAGAGGGGATTACTTTAATTTAAATTAGTAGTTTAAAATTTATTGTAAATCCCTAAACCATCGGTTTTAAAAAGAAGGGGGTTTGGGGAAAAAAAAAAATCATGGAGAAAAACAAGCTTTGGGTTTTTAAAAAGGGAAATTTTTCAACTAAGATTTACTTTTTCACTTTTTTGTTTTTTTTTTTCAAAAAAAAAGTTCTCTTGAAAAAGGAAATTATATGTAGCCTTCATAGATTTTGAAAAGGCCTTTTTATTCTTTAAAAAAGGGGTATTCTTTGGGAGATTCTTTAAAAAAAGGAAAAAACGGGTTTAAAAAGTTTTAAATGTATCCAAAAAATATGTACAATAGTGTTTTAAAATTAAAGTTAGATGTGGTTCAAAATGCAGATTTAATTAGTTGTACTTTGGTGTTTAAAACAAGGTTTACGTTTGTAGTCCAATTCTATTTTTTCCCTTTTTTATCAATGAGTTTTCTACTGAGGTTTTAAAAAATGGAAAAACATGGGGGGTTTATTTTAAAAATTTTTTATTTGAAATCTTCATTTTGCCCTTTTTGGGAGATGATATATTTTTTTCTAGCTGAAACAGTTATTGGTTTACAAAAAGCAATAAATAGTTTACAAAAAAAAGCACATTTTTATGGATTTGCGGTAAACTTTGATAAAAGTAAAAAATTTTTATTTTGAAAAAGGTGGCCATCTTCAGCAAAGGGGAAAAATGGAAAAAACAATGGTTGGGTTTAAAAGGCCCGTGGTAAATGCTTTCAAATTTTTTGGTATATTTTCTCTACAAAACTTTGCTTCACATTTTGCATGTAAGACCCTTTGTTTTGTAAAGCCAAGAATGTGTAAAATGCATTTATGAGGGGGAAATTCGATCCCGAAAAACAGCAGCTTAGAATTTTTTTTTAAAACTGTTTGGGTTTTACAGGTTGCACCCTTTTTTTTGTATGGGGAGGGAATTTGGGGCCCGGATAATTTCAGCTCGTCAGTGTGAACAAGTACATTTGTTTGCATTTAAAAAATTTTTGGGGGGGTTTTAAAAGGGAACCCCAAAAAGACTTCGTTTATGGTTTAAACAAAAGTTTTCCTATTTATATCAACTTGTTATTTCGCTGTATTCGTTATTGGTTTTAAAATTTGTAGTGATGGAAGATGTTTGATTACCAAAAAAAGCTTATTTAAATTTCTATATGGGTTGGATGTAAGAGGCAAAAAAAACTGGGTATCAAATAATTTGTTGTTTGATTAAAATGAAAATGGTTTTTTTGGGGATGTATTGGGGAAAAAAAGGGGGGTTTTTCAAAATGTTAAAAAAGTTTTTATACAAATTTTTAAAAAAAGATTGTTCTTATTTCAGATGGCAAGAATGGGGCTTTCCCCGTTAAAAACAGTGAGAGGTTTAGCAAACTAAAGAAATTTTTGCGGGTGTTCATGGGCAAAGGAAAATATCTGAAAAGGGGTTTGACCAAAAATTTGAAAATTTTTTTTGACCAGGTTTAGATTTTTGGGATTTTAAAAAATTAGTACACCCCCAAAAACGCTACAAAAAAATTTTTCTGAATTTTGGGTTTTTTACTTGTCCTTTTTGTAAAAAAAGGAAAAGAGGATGAAATACATTTCATGTTGTGTTGCCCCTATTCTCAGTAAGCTAAGAGCACGGTATATACCATTGAAATTTTACAAATACCCCCTTTCCAGTTTTCGTCTGTGTTTACTTTTGTCATCTTTTGAAAGAAAAAATTTCCGAAAAAGTATCGTTTACTTTATAAGGCTTCAAATTACGTTAAATGCTGGGCTTAGTTAAGTTTGTTAAAGTGGTGTATGTTGAGTATTTTATTTTATTACCGTGTTAAATCTACCCCCTTTATTAGGGGGAAATGGCCTTTACAGGGAAAAAACATTCCGAACATCCCAAACCCAATCCCCTCCCTCCCTTTTTTTTTCCCCCCCCCTCTCGCCCCCCTCTCTCCTTTCTCCTTTCTTCCCCCAAAACCCCCCCCCCCCCTTCCCCTTCCAACCGGGTTTTTTTTGCTTGACCGTTTTCCCCCCAATTCTTCGTGGAGGGGTTTAAATACATACTACAGTGGTTTTTAGAGACTTAGGACTGTAACACAGTGTGGGCAGACCTTTAAGTCTTTGGTGTTTGTCTAGGGGTTTTTTATCTTGTCCAGTGGTTTTCATTCGATTCGTGCACGCCCCCGCTGTGTTTTGTGTGTGTGTGTGTGTGAGGGGAGTGGTGATTGGGGAGATTTTTTTTTGCCCTTTTAAATTTTTAAAAAACCGTTCACATTTACTAGTGATATGGGGAGAGAGAGAGAGAGAGGGAGAGAGAGAGAGAGATTAGAGGAGAAAAGGGGATGGGGGGGGGAGGGGAGAGAGAGAGAGGGGGATGAAAAAAGGTTGAAAAAGGGAGAGAGAGAGAGGGTGTTTGTTTTAAAAAGTTTTTGTTCCAAAATTTTTTTTGTTTTTTTTTATGAGAGAGGGAGAGAGATGTTGTTTAAAATCTGTTCACATTTTTTGCTTTAGAGAGAGCTGAAAAGAGTGGGCACCCTGTGTGTGTGTGGGGGGGGGGGGGGGGGGGGGGGGGGGGATTTTGATATGTGTTTTATTCACAAAGTTCGAAACACTAAATTTCCAAAACAAGAGTAACAATAAAAAATGTTTGGGTTGGTTTCAATGTGCGGGCACTAGTGTTTGAAACAAACACACACCCCACACACACCCCCGCACACGCAAAGCCGCACACACGCACTGTGCATTGTTGTGTGGGTTAGGTAAAGCACACACACACTCGTGCATTGTTGTGTGGGTTTGGCCAAATTAACCCGGTAATTGCAGGGCTTTCCCTTTGAAACAGTATATAAAAAACCCCTTTTTTCTCGCCTCCAAAGCCTTTAAGGATTGATTTTTCTTTTTCTTTTGATCTGGTTTCTTTCCCCCCCCCATGCCTTTAAATAAAAATCTTATAGATCTATAGATTCCCCTGCTCTGAGGTGGTTGGTTTTGTGTTTGTGTGTGTGTGCCCGCTTTTGGTGTGTGTGCTGTTTTTGGGGGTGTTGTGGCCCGCTTGTGTGGGTGTGTGCCCGCTTGTGTGTGTTTTGTGTAGGGGGGGGGCGGGTGCAGGGGTGTGTGTGTATTATTTTTAAGATTTTTGAAGAAAAAAAAAAATAGGTGGGTGGTTTTTGGGATCGGGGAAAAAAGAAAAAAGCGTGAAAGGGGGGGGGGTTTGGGGTTGGGGGGCAAAGCCCGGGAGTGTTGAAAAAAGGGAAATTTTTTTTTGAAAAGAATTTTGAACCATGGTTTGTGGGGGGAAAAAAACCTTTTTAATATTAGTTTAATAATTAAATTTATTTTATTTAAACAAGCATTTGGCCTCTTTGTTGTTGCTTTTTGTTTCTGTTTGTTGCTTCCCTTTTTTCCCTTTCTTTCTTTCTTTCTTTTACAGCGCAACCACTCTTGTTTTTACCACCACTAATCCCCCCTCCCCCCCCCTCTCTCTCTCTTGCCTGGTTTTTCTTCTTTCTTTTCTCTTCTTCTTCTTCTCTTCTTCTTCTTCTTCTTTTTTGTGGTCTTTTTCTTTTTTTTCTCTCCCTCAAAGTGTGTGACAGCAGTGTTGGTTACCGGAGGCAGAGGGAGTCTTTGGTGTCTGTATCCCCCCTGTCTCCCCCACCCCACCCCTGTCAGCTACGCTGGGCTTGTAAGGTGGGATGTGTGAAAACCCTGACAAGTCTTGAGGATCTCTGTCTGCCTGTTCGTGGGTCGGTCTGTCTCAGTGCCTGTCTGTCTTGTCTGTCTAGTCTGTCTACCCTTCCCTCTCACTCTCTGTCCCTGTTACTCTCTCTCTCTCTCTCTCTCTCTCTTCTTTTTCTCTCTCTCTCCTCTCTCTTCTCTCTCTCTCTCTCTCTATTCTTTTCTCCTCTCTTGTGAAATTTTGTGGGGTGTGTGTGAAACCTCTAAAGTTCTGATCTGATTTGCCGAAGTCACACACGCTCTCTTTTTAAATCCTTTCTGTTGGTCAGTGTCCTTGTCTTGGTCTGTGATATACTTGTTGTGTGTGTGTGGTGTGTGTGTGTGTGTGTTTTGTTCCTCAGCTAGAGCTTTAAGGTTCACTATGGTGAGATTTTGTTATATAATATTAATAATAATCATATATGACTAGTTTTGCTCTCCATTAAGGGAGCCGCATACCGACTTCGGGAATGATAATTATCTAATCACGAAACAGTACGCATGTGTTGTTTTTGGACCCCCCCAAAAAAAACAACAACAAAAAAAACAACCCCACACCCAACAACAACAACAAAAAAAAACCCACAGTCATCTATTTCTACCAGCATGCGTTGGCCAACTCTTCCGAAAGGCGGAACGGGTTTTTAACTTGTGCGCAAGATGTTGTTCCTTGAGTTCGCGCACGGGACAGATGTCGGTTTACAGTCTCATCTGAAGGACTTCTGGAGGAGTGAAGTCAGTTTCTGATGTGTTCCATCCCGGGAGGGGGGGGGGGGGGGGCACGTTTCGGTGGGTTTTTGGAACCTGGGTCCGTCTGATCAGGAAATCCAACGCTCTAACCAAACAGCCCCCT
>CM054140.1:58315825-58416256 GCA_028751875.1 Rapana venosa | reverse complement strand
GAAAAACAACAACCTAAAAAAAAAAAAAAAGCAACATTAAAAACAAACACACACACACAAAAGCGCCAATATCACTTCCCGAACTACGCTCCACTAAAACCCACAAACCCTCCATTTTCTCTTTTCCTCACAACCAGTAATATGCCAAACAATCATCCTACACAAGATGAATGTATTTTAAACTCCTTGCACTAACACGCAGAGAAGCCATAAGAAACACATTTGATGCACACACAAAAACAACAACACACACAAACAAACACAAAAAAACCAATACAAGGACTACATCTCTACTTTATGACTTTGTCGACATCGCATAATCTCATTGATGCAGAACCTTGGTAGCGGGTGAGCAAAGTGTATAGTAGACAGACATATATATATACACTGACTGAAATTAGTAACAGAATACACACTGGCACGAGTGACTGAAGACGAAGTGTTTCATGTTTAGGATGAAGAGTGATGAGATGAGAGAGAGAGAGAGAGAGAGAGAGAGAAGAGAGAGAGAGATGAGAGAGAGAGAGGGGAGGAAGAAGAGGAGGAGGGGGGGGGGGGGAGAGAGAGAGGGAGAGGGGGGAAAGAGAGGAAAGGGAGGAAGGGGGAGAGAGAGAGGGAAGGAGGGAGAAAGAAACACACACACACACACAAAGTGAGAGACAAACAAAGTGGCCAAGAGACATAGAAAGTTTGTGTGCGCAAGTTATGTTTTATGCACTCTGAGTTTGTGTGTGTGTCGTGTGAGCATATGTGTGTGTGTGCATGCATGTGCATAGGTGTGTGTACGATGTACTTGAAAGAGATACGAACATACCTCAATAGCTTCATAAGAGAATACAAATCGTACTGTATGTACGCAAGCAAAAGTGCATATACACATAACATGAAAACAGTTCCACAAAAAAAACCATTGACGGTATTTTAGTCCACAAACACTAAATGCAAATGTCTCCTTAAAAAACAACAACCCCCAAATCCCTGCCACAGCTAAATATCCACACAAACATAATGCTTAGCCATTTATCAGACCTTAAAAACAAAAATCAATAACAAAAAAAAATGAAGGAAAAAAAAACAACTAACCCCCCCTCCCCAAAAACTTCTAATCCATTCTGTGGGAAATCCAATTAAAACAGAAAAAAAAGCACATAGTATTATTCACATCACAATTGAAAGAGCCATCCTCTTCACTCCACAAAGCAGTCTTTCGAGAAATGTTTCCAAATTCCACACATAACATTCCTCATTGAATTCTTTGTTCGCAAATTCTAACAAACAGGAGGGAGGAGGGGGTGTAGGGGTGAGGTGGGGGGGGGGAAGGAGAGAAGGACATTTAAGGGGAGGTAATGTTGATCAGGCACTACGGTATTTTTCAATGCTGGCTATCGCTTGATATTTTTTTCTAAATTTTTTATTATTATTAATGGCATAGTTCAGTTTTGGCTACAAATTATTTTCCTTTTTTTGGTTGTTAATGGCAGAGTTTAATGTTAGCTATCAATCTTTTTTTTCTTGGTTCCCCCCTTCTCAGATTGTATAGATATTTACATTCTTGTCCAAACTCTTGTCAATCTATTCTGAAACGTACTCAAATACATCAGCAAGTATGTGCGTATGTTGGTGTGTGTGGACTTTTGATTTTTGTCATTGTTTTTTGCACTGGTATCAGTGTATGTGTGTGTGTTTGTCTTTGAACCTCTGTGTGTGCGTGTGCATGTGTGAGTGCATTTCTGTGTGTATGAGTTGTATTTATTGTGCAGGTATACTATATGTATGGATACATATGCTTGCATACTTCAGTACATTTTTAACCATATTTCTTTCTTCATAGAAGAATCTAGCAACAAGCAAACACGTTTTTGTTTGTTTGTTTGTTTGGGGGGGGGGGGGGGGGTTTACTGCATTTTTGTAAACACATAAAGATCTGACCTACTGTTAACACATTCTATTATAAAAGAATGTATGCTTAATCCTCACATAAATCGCCATCCAAAACCTTGCCAAATTTGTATCAGAAAAAAACCCAATTCAGTACATGTATATATCAATTTCAGTTGTTTGTTTTAACGGCTAGATTGTTTAACTGTACCTGGAATTAAATTGCTTTTTTTAAAATAAGCTTTATACAACCATATATGTCACACCTGAGGTGATTTCATCAAGGCAAGAATACGATTTTGAGGAAACAGAGATTATAAGCAACAGGCTGTGTGTGGTCGTGAGTGTGTGTGTGTGTATGTATGCGTGCGCTTGTGCAAGCCCACAGGCACATATGTGTGCATACTTGTGTGAGTGTGTCCGTTATGTGTGCAACATATTCGTACGACGTGTCTGCAACAAAAACAGAATAATACATCACATCCGGGTTTTTCTTGTCAGTGTCTGTAGGAAAAAGCACCAAGTTACAGTACACATCAAAAACAAAGCTGGCCTGTTATCATGATTTCCCTAAAATGAATACGGCAGTAGAATCCGAGATCCGAGTCGAGTTACTTCTTTCACAAATGGCGGCCATTTCACTCATGTTTTTTTCTTTTTCTTTTCAATCGTCTTCAAAATATACCACCCCACAACAAGACGAATGCTTCTGCTACAGCTGTCCGCCCCAAGGGTTTTTTCCAAAAAAAACTGTGCAAGAACCCTCCCATCCCCCCCCCCCCCCCAAAACGAATCCACCTTCACTGATACAGCGACACATTATGTACAGCACGAAACACGCGACTTGACGTCGCTACATAGTTTTTGGCATCTCGTATCACTGTGAATGTTCGGTTTCTGTAAAGCATAGAGGGAGAGTAGAGGGTTATTTTGGGAGGGTTGTTTTTTTCCCCCCTTCTGATCCCTCTCACAAAGAAATGGTGGTAGTACTCCAGAGCAGTAGTGTTGACTTGTCTTCCACCACACACACACACAAAAAAAAAAAAAAATGGGGAGAGAGCAGCCCACAGACGTGTGAGAGCCAAGGTCTGTTTCATCCCAACCCCCCCTCCCCCCAAAAAACCCCCCAGAAAAAACCCCAACAACAGATGAACTAATAATGCCAGTCCCACGTTGTATCATTCCAGGCTGATCAGCTCCACATCCAGAATTAGGCTGGCATTTGGCGGAATAGTACGGCTAGTTAAGGTCAATAAGAAAGAAAAAAACACATACAAACAAAGAGTACACCATTGTACACTGGTGGGAGCGAATGACAAAATTGACAAAACCACATACACATGGAGATTGGATATTTAAAAAAAAAATGCACACGAGTGCTTATTCTATTATCCTCGAAATAAAAGAATAAATAAATAATGTACCTACCTAGAAAGTGAGTTCAATCCCCTGTTAGAGCCTGAACTTTCCCTCCTATCCAACTAAGACCATAAGTGGTGGTCCGGGAACTAGTCTTTCGGATAAGATGAACAAATAAGATCCTGTGTGCTTCACATATTCAGCTCACATAAAAAAACCAAACCCTTGGCAACAAAGAGTTGTCTCTGGCAAAATTCTGCAGAAAAGAAAGCCACTCTTGTAGGGAAACAAATATATTCATATGCAGAAAACAATTAAAATGGTTTTTTTTAAAAGGGAGACCCCACTCTTGTGGCAACACGCTCTCCCCAGGGAGTGCAGCCCAAATTCCACAGGGTGACTTAAGTGGCATGGTATGGTATATTCCTCTTCTTCTTCGTCGAACGCTCAGACAGCAACTCAATGTTGTCTGTCATGTCAGTAAAAATATGTTATACTGCTGTTAAAGCACCTGACAAATCAGGCCTGGCATATCCAACTCTGGCATGGGGGAGAATTGTTATACGAAAAAGTCTTTATGGAAAAAAAGGCAGGAGAATGGATCCAGAAGGCAGAAAATAGACAAGGAGGAGGTGACAGGAAGAAAAGGAACAAGGCAGAAACAAAGAGAGGAATTGAACAAGAGGGAATTCCTAGCACAGAGTTTCCAGAAGGTGGGGATGCTATTTATACTGGTAAACCCCCCAGCATTCCCACGGGAGGACTTTTAATTTTAGCCGAGGAACAGGAGGGACATAAACATGAGAGTCTAACCACTAGGCTACATGCTCTATATTAAGTGTACAGGGCAAGGGGCAGGAAAGCCTAGTGGTTAGAGTGCTGTGCTCATGAACAGTGGTCAGAACAGTGCGCTCGCAATCTGATGACCCGGGTTCAATTCCCAATCAAGGGGATATTATCCTCTGGAGTTAACATCAGTGCAGACTCCATTCTCCCCCACAGTCTTTCAGATGAGACTATAAACCGAGGTCCCGTGTGCGAATGCACGCAGAACATCTTGCGCACACATTAAATCCTGTTCCGCTTTTTGTAAGAGTAGGCCATTGTGTACCGGTGGGAACAGATGACAGAATTCCCAAATGCGCATACACATGGGGACTGGATGTAAAAAAGCACATAAGTGCTTATTCCATTATTCTCAATATAAAAGAATAAATAAAAATAACAGTTCGGATTCGAGCCACCACTGAGGCACCCATTCAAGGGGATTTTTTCCCACGAGTTTACATCAGCACTGACTGAACTCCCGAAAATCCTTTGGATGAGACAATAAACTGACATCCCATGTGCAAATGCAGGCAGAACCTTTTGCACACACACATTAAACCCTGCCCCCACCTTTCAGAATAGATGGAAATGTTGTGCAAGTAAGAACAGAAGACAACAGTTTAAAAAAATATATTAACGATATAAACCTTCACATTTTTTTCTTGATTAAAAGATAAACTTTAACTATATAAACCTTAAACAATTTTTTGGGATTAACAGATAAACTTTATATAAACCTTAACGAAAAAACAAACCCATCATCACAGGCAACAACTGAAGACTATAACAAGGATATACTCCAGGGTAACCACATCTCCCGTAGGCTAGATCAGGGGAGCAGGTTATCCGTGCCCTCTCCCCTGTACTCATCTGAAACCACGATATTCAAATAATAACCATCAGTCAGAGACAATCTTGAAAACAGCAAGGTTAAAGTTTACAAGGTTTGCAGATACTACACAGAAATACATGCAATATGCCCACTGTATGAAGAAAAATGAAGTTTGCATAATGATCACATTCTAGCGAAGGAGGCATGTCTTTCTGTCATTAAAACTGCTATCAATTTTTCTATGCATCTTCCAGTTTTCTTATTTTTAAACAATTGTTGTTTTTTACACAAAGTCTATCCCAAAATCAATATCTAAAAAAAAAAAAAATCCTTGTCATTAAAATTGTCAATATTCTGCAAACTTATTTGCAACTGCTTACTGATGATGTCAGAGATCCAACATGTTTTTCCAGAAAGACTTCAAACATAACAATTCTCTTCCACACTGAAGTCAGATGCACTCGGCCTGACTTGTCAAGTGCTTAACGGCAGTGCAACGCATTTTAGCTCATATGACAGAGAATAGTACTTGCTGTCTGAACATTCGAAGAAGAAGAAGAAAAAACATGAAAAGAAAATGACTTAAAAAAAATAGCTGTGCTTACCTTTGAAATCCCTTCTTCCCAACCTGCAACAAATGAAATAAGCAGACATGAATGAATCCAGAAAGAAAGAGAGAAAAGAAAGACGGACAAAACGATGAGGTCATCAACTTGCCAGATAAAAAAAAAACCTGCACTTGGAACCATGATTATAAAATGAAATGCCATCCAGAGAATATAAATATTAAAGTTCTATAAATCTATATCTTTACAGCTGACATATTGAGTACAAAGAAAACAAATTCTGACAAGACAGGCTTGGAAGTTTATCTTCACACTGCATGTTTTCTGAACGACACAAGCCAACAAGCCGTTTTTCCTAAACAATAAACATCCCTCAAAATACAGAATCTGTTCATTTCTACCACACCCAACCAACAACACCCATATGAAGATAAAAACATAATGCTACCAGACAAATACTTTACAAAGCCTTTCAAAAAGTAACCAAAACATAATAATAAACATCTTCATTATATACATAGATATTGATACGATTACTGTGTTTGCACCAACTTTTTTTAACCTTAAAATCAGATAATCAGAAAAAGACTGTTACATCAGAAAAGCTCAGTCTTCCCAACAGAAACGCACATGTATAAATATGCTTGTAATGAAGTTACCATGATCAGATGTTTTCTCAAATTCCCCAATATGTTACTTTTTTGTGGTTAAAGCTTTTTTGGGGGGAGGGTCTAAACCATGAAAGTAGTCTCTTTAAATATTCTTAACCTTTTCCCTGTGGGTAACCTGCTATAGGGTAACCGACCATCTACTAATCCTTCCCTCCGCATCACTCACTACTGGGTTACCGTAGCATACAAATGTGCACAGTGCACATGTACTGGGAAAGAGGGGTTCTCTTCCTTAATGTATGGATAGCGTTAAAACGTTTTTTTTTATATTTATTAGATAGCATTTAGAAATGAACGAGTATTCTATAACTTACCTTTGATAACTTCACCACGGCCCATTCTGAATTTGAAAGGGCAGTTTCTGTCTCGGGATGAATCAAACTGTTTTCCAGATTGTGCAACCGTTGCTGCAAAATACAAAAAAAAAGTAAATTTTTTTTAAAACCTAAAAATCCAGAAACAGGAACATTTTCAATATATATCAAACTAAATGACAGGCACAGAGAGAAAAAAAATTTGGTGACAAGAAAGGAAAGAAAATCCACAGCTTATTTTTTTTCTACTCTAGTTTATGTTTGTCTGTTGTTGGGGTTTTTGTTGTTGTCGTTGTTGTTGGTTTAAAAAACCCAACTTCTTTAAAGAGAACTCTGAGGTTTACCAAAGGTAAGATTTATGGATATGGGACCGTTCTGCCCACCATTAAGGTAGCCAAATTTTGACGTCGGGAATACTTTGATTTATATTAATATATATGTGTACTGGATAGGATAGCTCAGTGGTCAAAGCACTCGCTTTCCCCCAGCTAAGGTTAAGCAGCATCGAGCGAGGTTACCACTTGGATGGGTAATAATAATAATAATATATGGAATTTATATAGCGCTGAATCTTGTAAAGCAACAAATCAAAGCACTCAGATGACTTAAAATTAAAATAAAATTTATGCGTGTGTGTATTCGGTTTTTAAAATTTTGTCATCTGTTCCCACGGCACACAATAGCCTACTCTTTCGAACAGCGGAACAGGATTTAACATGTGCGCAAGATGTTCTGCATGCGTTCGCACACAGGGCCTCGGTTTAAAGTCTCATCCAAAGGATGTGACTGTATGCGTGCCTTGGCTTCAGTACAGTCCCTCAGTTCACCCAGCTGTAAATGGGTACCTGCCTCTTTAGGGTCAGGGAAGGTAAAGCAGCAAGGGAAAGGAGATGAGTGCTGCCCTCAATACGCTGGCCCCTTGAAAAGTTGAGGTCTCTGATGCCTCACTCCACTACGACCACATAGGTTATGGGACACCTTTACCTTTAGGCTTTACTGCAAGTATTATTATTACTAATAGTAATATTACGCACTTTACAGCAGACGACAAATATCCATGTATCTTTCTTTGTAAATTGGATGGCATGAAAAGATGTTGAAAGGAGTAGTACATAAAAGTACCTTTCATGGACAGTGAGTGAGGAGGGTGGGAAGAGGGTGGAAGAGAATTTAAGATATATATCAATGTTACATGTATACAATATGCCAAATCATTAGCATCACACAACATGCATAGGTGGTAAAGGTGTTCCCATAACCTATGGTCTCTGGGAAGCAAGATGTCAGAGACCTCAGCTTCTCCAGGGGCCAGCATATTGAGAGAGAGAGAGAGAGAGAGAGGAGAGAGAGAGAGAAGAGAGAGAGAGAGAGAGAGAGAGAGAGAGAGAGAGAGAGAGAGAGAGAATGTGTATCTACTATCTTGCCTATAGGTGTGTACCATGCAGTGCAAATTGTATATCTATAGTGTTTATGCACACAAAAGCTGTTCATGAAATATAACGACATTCTTTTACAACACTTTAAATACTTAATCAACCTGGCATAATTTTTTTGGTGTTCATTCTTAACAAGGCTTACCTGTATAATGTATAACCACCGTCTGCCCTTTCTTAGGAAATGTCGTACCTGCAAAATATTCAGATTTTAGTATGTAAGATAGTGATTTAACAAAGAAATTACTCTTGGCTTTTTGGTTGGTTTGTTTGTTTGTTTTTTACAGATCTACTGCTGACACACATCATACTCATACTCACATAGGGAACAAACCAACAGAGACCAAAAAATCATTTCCTATCAGGGTGTACAACAACACTGTTTAAGCCTTAATCACCTTACACACAAGTATTTACCTGTATGCACTTTCGCATGCATGGATGCTCAGGACTTTCAAAAATGGGGAGGGGGGGGGGGGGGGGGGGGGTCCTTGGCTAGAGCTCTGAGGTTCACCAAAGGTGAGGTTTTGAGTATGCAACCATTTTTGCCCACCAATAACATAGCCACAACATGACACCAGAATCTGAATGCATATGTTTTTTAAAAAAATGTTGTCACCTGTTCTGGCATGAAATGGCCTACTTTTTGTAAAAGCGGAACAAGTTTTTAATGTGTGCATTAAGATACCGTGTGTGGGTTCACACATGGGGCCTCGCTTTGTAGTTTGGTCCAAGGGACTTTTGGGGGAGTGGAGTCAGTACTGTTAGCTCCAGTGTAAAATCCCGAAAATGGGCACCTCCATTGTGGCTCGACCATGGGACATCAGATCACGAGTGCAACACTCTAATCACTAGGCTATCTTGCCCTCCCAGCTCCGCTCAAGGATAATATAATGATGACACAGGCAATAGACAAATCATTCAATGATTCATAAATCTTACCACACATTTTACACCTGCATAGGCCCATACATCATACTTCACACACTTTGATAACTTATAGTCATACAGGCATTGCAATCTTTCTTTTTCTACTTTATAAAGATAAAATATATATAGTACTTAGAAGTAAGTACTATTCAGTGTTGCTGATTTTTTGTGTGTTTTGTTTGTGACTGCCTCATCTTCTGTGATGTTCCTGTCCTACTGTTATTATGCAGTTCATTCCAAACTCTCCAGCCCAGCCATACCCAGATTCATAATTTTGCATCCCCAGGGTCAGAAGTCCACAGGGAGCTCAATGTCAGGCTGCAATAGAGCCACCAGCCATAGAGGCCCTGCATAGCTGCTGGGTAACTCTGGTGGTGTTCAGTGGTGCATGTTCTGAGCAAACTAACATATGATGCCACTTAATAACCCCCCTACTGACAATTATAGCTCAGTCATAGAGCCAGGCTTAGTGAGATGCCTGTCTGGGGTGGCGACCACTACATGATTCCTCCAATGACCATTTCTCGTGAACGTCTGACCCTTAGCTAAGGGCTTTGACACAAACTCGCCACAGGCACAGAAATATAATAAGTAAACCAAAACGGAGGCCACCATGAGACCAGAGCAACCTGGGCCACCAGGCGCATCAGAGACAATTTCCTTTTATTGCATGATAATGTAATGATGCTGCTATAGAAAAGCATGTGCTTTGAGACAATGTAACAGGGCTGTAATCTACATTTCCTATCATGATATATCCTATTATCAACCAGGCCCAAGAGAGACAGACAGACACCTGCAGAATTGGCCAAGTAATATGAGCATTACTATCGAAATCATATTTGTAAAGTGGATGACACTTGACTGTGTGGTCACACTTCCAGCCTTCCTAATGCACCTATGGCTGTATTACTATTAGTGTATAGCAAACTCACTCTGGGTAGGAGCTGGCCAGTCTGTAAAATCCCTATGACTCATGGGATTTGGATCTGTAACCTTCCAGACAATAACCCAAGGCACTAACCATTGCGCTGATGTGGCTGGTTAATTGGTGATATGATATATTTATAATATATAATATATATCCACCAGTCAACAAAGAAATTTAGAAAAAAACAAAAAACCACTACTCAGATAAAATTATGAATGTAATGTGTTTCACATAATATGCCTTTAGAAGAAATTTATATACTGATGATCAAATATATTCATGGTCAGGCTGGTGTCGGGGCTCATGATCCAAGCAAAAGATGGAATGAGAACATTCCAGTCATTGATCAGTGGTCCCATTGGAACAATCTTCTTCCCCCACAAGTTAACATCATACTTAGATAGTCCTGACTCCATGCATCTGCATGTCTCACTAAGACTATAAATCAAGGACACAGTGTCACAGTGTGTGATCATCTGAATTACTAGTTGTGCAAACATTGAAAACAATCTTTTGTGGAAGTGTAGACAAGAACTGCTGAAGTGACCAGTCAGGACTGTACATGACACAAACACAGCATGCAATACATGAACAGTACATCACTACATGGTCTACATGGTTACCAAAAGCTCTAGGCACCCTCATATATCTCCATTCATAAATCCAGTACATCTGTACAGTGTGATGAATGCTTTTACTAGTACTATGTACATCGTATATAATTTCAGTGTTTTACTCAATAACTCACTGTTTACATTTTAACATTTTTGTGGAAAAAAACTTCACGACAGATTTAAATCAAATGAACACAATAACAACAGATATTATACTCAAATTACAAAGTTATAGATCTGCAGCTTATTGAGTATGCTGCTGTAGATCCAGCAACATAAACCAGCCGACCAGTGACCACTGAGACCGAATTCTTACGTCACTGCCAGAATCAAAACAGTCCAAGCATGCACAAGAATTCGGCGAGACAGCGCCACTTCAAACATGAAAGCAATTCACTGATACAGTCATTAGAATGCCATACCATCACCGGGTGTAATTGTTTCCTTCTTCACCCCCATGCTGAGGTACAGACACTCCTACAAAGCACTTTCACCCGTTCTGTCTGCTTGTCCCCTCGTCTCCGGACTGTCTCGGAACTTCTCGGAACAGTAATCAGAGTGGCATCCCTTGATGTCATGCTGTCTGCCAATGTTTGCTTCCTGAGAGAAGTGTAAGAGCTTCAACGGTAGGAGAATCAGGTAGGGTAGAATCATATTATCTGAATTTAGGAACTGATTTGATCTGATGAGTCTTTGTCATTGCAGCCTGGTTTTGCAAAACGTTGGAGATGTGTTTTTAGCGCACTGCAAGAAAGTGGCTTCGACAGTTGGCGGGAGATAGACAGTTTCTGTTCGGGATTGCTACATTTGGAGCATTGCGTTCACTGCCGGTAATCATTCACAGTCACCCCTACCCTTACTATAGCTAAAGCCTAAGATCGTAAGATCATCATTGATGTCTTCACAGTTCTCTGCCATCCCGATCGTCTGCCTCTCTGTGGTGGATCGCAGAAGGTCGAACCCATCCTCCGGCACTCAGACTGCCATGACAGTGATAGCACGACAGATTCATAGACCTCACTAGAGGACAAGAGCAGAAGATCCAAGCACCAAGATAAATGAGCGATTCAGCATTAACCCTAATTCTGTCAAAATTTCCCTTCTTGAGCTCCAAGCATTAAGGTAATGAATATCGTGTTGTTTGACCGTGCCGCATGCCACAACGTACTTTCACTTTATATAGTTTATGAGGCACTTAACTACACTTTACACATAACACATTCTCAAAACTAAACCCCAGGCCATCCTTTTCCCATAATGAACATGTATGCAAACTATGAGCTGATGGATGAGGAGAAGTGATATTTCATATGCATAGGGGCTTACTTTAAGTTACTGGATTTTGAGGGGTGTTCATATCACTGGAATTTTGGAAAGCTGAAGTTGTGAAGATTTGCACTATGGTCATGCAACTCTGTATGTTATTGTTATCTTAGAACTAACTAAAACAATGAGTCAGTTTGAAATTACAGTGTGTGTTTGTGTCTGTCACTGTGTGTGTTGGGGGGGGGGGGTATACTATATGTGAGAGGTAACTTTCTTTCAAACTTTTGCAACCGAAAAGGTGTTTATTTCATGTTATTTGAACGATTCACCCCTTAGCCCTTTGACTTCACCTATCAAATGGGCATCGTTTAACAGTATAAGTGTAGAAGGATAGTATTTGGAACAGATGTTAAGGAATCATGAGGTCCTTTTAATGCTAAGCATTTAGCACTGTTAAGTACATTGATTTACTATATAGTATTTTTTAACTAGTTGAAGCCTGAAGAAATGAATTCTTGAAAGATAAACGAAGAATACTGTTTATCACAATTTACTTTTATTGTGTGTAAAATCTTTAAATTACATTTGGTACCTAACTTGTTGTAAGTAGCAATAAAACACTGAAAAATCATTTTGCTGATTAATGTCTCATGTCTGTGACAGACTGTATTTCATGACCTGGACTGGAGTTTTGAGGGCAGCAGTACTGATTGAAAATGGATTTTGATACCTTGGATGCAACACAGGCCATTTACCATGAAGAGCTTGATGATGAAACAGATGAAGATTCATCAGCCTCACAAAGAAAACCAGTAAGTAGTTGGTCAAACTTTTCCCTTTGCAACTATAAGCAGCATTTGTGACTTCACCATTTTGAAAATGATGTGCTGTTTCTTTGTTGTTGATTTTTTGGGGTGGGGGTAGGGGAAGTTCGTTGGCTGAGTTCTAAGGTTCACCAATGGTGAGATTTTGTGTATGCAACAGTTTACCCACCATAGGGTAGCCGCATTCTGACTTCGGGGATGATGTCACTAGTAGTCTGTGTGTGTTTAAAAAAATGTTTAATTGTTTCTTACCGGCATGAAATGGCATACTCTTCCGAAAGGTAGAACATGTTTTTAATGTGTGTGAAAGTTGTTCTGCATATGTTTGCTCATAGGATCTTGGTTGATACTAATGATAGTCTCTTCCAAATGACTTTCAGGGGAGTGGAATGGGTATTGATGTTAGCTCCAGGGCGAAAATCCCCTTGAAAGGGCATGTATCTCAGTGGTAGCTTGAACTGAAGTTGAACCTGGGTTGTCAGATCATGAGGTCAAGGTTCTAGACACTACGGACTGGTGTCCCGCTCCCCTAGCTAGTGCTATGTGTTTGTGTTCCATACGTGAGAGATGAGGAATAGAAGTTCACTCTGATTTAATCAGACAGTAGTATTGATCAATAGTTTATGAGTGAAAAGAAAAAAAAAGAATTCGTTGCACTGTTATGTTAATTGCCTCACACTGATTTTTTTCATCTATTTTCAGGTTGCTTATCTGATTGTTCAGGAACAAAAGGGTCTGCAGAATAAGGAATACCCCGTGTATGAAGGTGAGATAGAGTTTTAATCTTAGGGCTATAGACTTATATATTCACATTATCATTAATCACACTTGGGGTTTTATGAACTACTGTGTTTACTTTTAACCAATAACCTCCCCCCCTCCAACCCCCCCCCCCCCCCACAACACAAACAAACAAAAAAAAACGGTAAGGCATCTCTGAAGCTCAAGGGATTCAAACTCTTATAGTTTTAGTCAGACAGTGTGAGCATCTTTGTGAGATGGGCATTTCACTGTCCAGTAGTATATCATACTTGGCAAAGTGATCATAGGCTTCCAATGAAGCCATTAATGGCATATTTTCGGATCACGAATAAAGAACTATGGAGAATGTGCAAAGTTGATGATCTGAAGTCTGTAGCTAGTACCAATAGACTGCGCTGGTTTGGGCACATTCAACGGAAAGCAGACCACCACATCATAAAAAGAGCAATGAACTTTGTAGTGGATGGAAAGAGACCAAAGGGAATACCTAGCAAAACTTGGGCTGCCTGTATTGCAGATGATCTTAGAGAAAGGGGCATAAATAAGGAGGAAGCTCAAAACAGAGAGAGATGGAGAAGGCTCATCAATGTCAAACCTCCCCTGGGAGAAACATGACAAAAAAGGAAGAAGAAGAGGAAGATTATGTCTTATAGGAATCTGTCCAAGCCCCAAACATCACAACAAACTGCTTCAGTGGCTTTCTGGGATTTGAACTCATTGTTTCCCAGCCAACTGTCCATTAGTGAATAACTAAGAGAAAATGTACAGAAATGGCTTGCATGCATATATATACATGTAGTTATTTAGATTTAGGTTTTATTTTTGTCTTTGTTTGTTTTGCTTGTGTTTTTAACAAGGGGAGAACGACAAAGTTATTTTTAAAAGTTTGCTTGAGATCTTCAGTGTTTGTCAGTCTTAAGACAAAGTGTGAAGTGCTGTGTGTTTTAATCAGATATTATGTCAAATGCATTGCAGAAAGGTACTGATGTTATTCATATTCACTAGTTCAAGCTTTGTCGTGCCTTCATATTTTTTTTTCTGTTTCAGGAGATAATATTGTTGGAAGACATGAGTCTTGCCAGATCTACATACCTTCCAAGGTAAGTTGTTTTGGATAATGGGCAACTTGTTTTATTTTTTTATGATGCCCTTCTTTTTAAAAAACATGTTCCAGTAAAAAAAATTTTTGTTTTAGTGATCTGGCAGTCTTTGTCAAACAACAGTTGTATTAATATGATACATTTTTCTTTCTAATAATAATAATAATATATTGAATTTATATAGCGCTGAATCTTGTAAAAAACAAACAAATCGAAGCGCTTCTACTCCAGTCTTTGCGAAAGGAACAGCCATATAATACACACCTTGTATAATGATAAACACCTTATGTCTTAGTTTCAGTGCATGCACAATGTTTAAAGAACAATTCCATAAAAGCTAGTTTACATCACTTAATCATTGACAAAAGAACAGATCTTTGATAAAGAGATTGTTCCTTTCAGTCTATGTAAAAAAACCAACCCCTCCTTGTGTAATATGTGCATTGTATTGTTTTCAGATTTTAGCTCCTCCCACTTCAACCCACCATAATGTGTAGTATATATATATATTAATGTTTTTCAGTCTTTGTCAAAATAGTACCAGAACTTTGGTATGAATGTATTTGTATAGTGCTTAGCTTTTAATCTTTGTGAAAACAATGAAAACATCAGCACACTCAGTATTATAACAATAATAATGATGATGTTTTTCAGTCGCTGTCGAAAGAACACGCGTGTATTGTTGTGAAGAGGGACAGTCATTTGATCTTTGACAAAGGCAGCCGCAACAAAACCAAACGGGGAAAGGTAGGTTGGTATGTTTGTGTGTGTGCATGTGCGTGTGTGTTTAATTTATTTATTTATTCTTTTATATCGAGGACAATGAAAATAAGCACTCTTGTGCTTTTTTACGTCCAGTCCCCATGTGTATGCAGTTTTTGTAAATGTTGTCGTCTGTTCCCATCGGCACACAACGGCCTACTCTTTCAAAAAGCGGAACATGATTTAACATGATTTAACATGTGTGCAAGATGTTCTGCATGTGTTCGCACATGGAGCCTCAGTTTATAGTTTCATACGAAGGGTGTGTGTGTGTGTGTGTGTGTGTGTGTGTGTGTGTGTATTTTAGGGATTTTAGCGGTAAATGCTTCACATTCTTTTTTTTTTAATTCTAAGACTAAGTACATGTTTACTGGCTGTGAAAAAAATGGTTGGGTTTTTTTGTATGCTTCAGATCATTTTGAATGATTTTACATATTTTGAGAATAGTTTTTGCTTTAAATTTGTTATTTTGTTTTGGTCTGGTTTTGTACAGTACCTGTAGTTACATTGGCTGACTACCTGCTTCTTTTGTTCCAGTTGTTTTTGTCCCCTGAAGTCCGATATGAGCTTAAGGATAAGAATGAGCTGTTGTTCGCCGACGTCAAGTGCACATACTCTATGGTCACAAAGGTAAGCCACTCCATAAGGAAGTATTTTCTCTTCTCTTTTTCCTGTAACTGTCAAGAATCATAAAGGTTCCATGTTTCCATGCAGTGTGGCTTGGGTAAATCATATTCAGCGGAATCTATCACTCTTCAGGTTGCAGATTGCATGCCTTCCACAGCATTGACCATAGCTGCATATTGGCTCAAGTCCTTCAGATGAGACTGTTAACCAAGGTCCCTGTGCAAATGCACGCAACATCTTGCACACACGTTCACTCTCTTCCGCGTGTTGAAAGAGCAGGCCATTGTGTGCTGGTAGGAATAGATGACCAAATTTACTAACGGCATGCACATGGTGGGGTGGGGTTGGGGATTAAATGTATTAAAAAAAAGCACAGGAGTGCTTATTCATCATCCCTGAAATAAAAGAATGAAAACAGTGTCTTTGGTTTGGTTAGATATTTTCTGGCTTGGTACCAAAATAAATGAATTAATATTTTGCTGTTTTTGAGATAATGGATTGAAGATGATATAATGTGGAGTGGGGAAGAAAGAATGATTTTAATGAACGGATAAAACACGAAGTAAATCAGTAACAACCACTTGAGAAGGATGCTCGCAAAACCTTCAGCAACTAGAATAAAAGGGAGGAAAAAATCACTGTGTTTGTCGGGAACACGCAACAGCAACAACAAGAACTCGTTTAACAATCTTCTTACCTTCAGCTCACAAAACATGACGGCAGACTTCTTTTTCAGATCGACACAGACCGAGTCAGCGGGTCAGAGACGGAAGAGGAGAAAACGGACTCGCCAGAAAAGGCAGCAGCAGCATCGTCGTCGTTGTCATCATCATCACACAAAGGCAGAAACAACTCCAACCAGAAGTCTGCAACAGTGCTGTGCGCACAGAGCGATGAAGAGGACTACGCCAGTGATGCCAGCAGCGATATCTTACAGCCCACGCAGGTTGTGTAGCTGTCATTTTGTAGTCGTTGTTTGGGGAATGTAATCTCCAGCTTAACACCTTGATGGTCACCCAGAATATGCACTCTGGTTCGCTCATCCCATCTGGGAGTCACTGTGATATTGAAAGTGCACGCTCGATGAGAAGTTTGCATGAATGACTCTTTTCAAGTACCTTGCTACATCATTTTATTTATACCACTTTAAGTCACAGCAGATTTCTCTGCGTGAAATTCGGGCTGCTCTCCCCGGGGAGAGTGCGTCGCCACAAGAGCAGCGCCACCCTTTTTTTTCTTTTTCTTTTGTCCTGTCTGCAACTGTATTTGTTTCCCTATCAGAGTGGCTTTTTTCTACAGAATTTTGCCAGGGACAACTCTCTTGCTGTCGTGGGTTCTTTTACGTGCGCTAATAATTATGTGCAACACACGGGACCTCAGTTTATCGCTCCTCCGAAAGACTAGCGCCCAGACCACCACTCATGATCTAATGGATGGGGAAAAAGTTTCGGGTCCAAACGGGATACGAACCACCGTACACTTTCGACCCGGACTTTTCGCAGTCTAGACAGGCGCGTTACCTCTAGGCCACCGATCCACCGATCACAGCTGTCAGTTTCCCCCACTTTCAGCTACTATCCATTCCAGCCCAATTGGGGCCAGCTGGTGCTAATTATAGCAGAAACTGTCTAAACTTACACTAGGTAAAAGGAAGGGGCGTGCTAAATTTACCACTCTTGACTGAGTGATGTTGGATTTGTGCTCTGTGACATTGGCATCTGTACTCTGGCTTTAGAGATTTTTTTTTCTCTTTTTAGTAAAGAAAAATTCAGGATGTTATACTAAAATCTTGTCATGGCTGGAGACTGTCACAACCAAACATTTCTACAACACAACATGTTAAGATAGACCTTGGTTGCCACTCAGCTTACATCAATAAGCGACAAAGCTCTTGACCTGGGCCAGAGCTTTCATTTCAGTGTTCAGCTCTTTATTTTTTTTCAGCAAGGTATCATTTAGGAAGGAGGTATGAGCTCCACTTTGAGAAGGATGAACTCCATCCTAAACACACTGCCTGAAAAATTCAGTGCAGTGCCCCCAACAACTCCTCAAGAAGTTAAGGGAGAAGTCATATCATCGCATGCAAAAGATTCCATTTACATTGGCCAAGAAATTCATATCACAGCCGTGTGATGTCTGTATTTCAACTCAACGGGGACGGAATAGCCTAGTGGTTAGAACATCGCGCTCGCAATCTGATGACCCGGGTTTGATTCCTGTTCAAGGGGATATTTTCCCATGGAGTTAACATCAGTGCAGACTCCACTCTCCCCAAAAGTCTTTCGGATGAGACTATAAACAGAGGCCCCGTGTGCGAACGCACGCAGAACATCTTGCGCACACGTTAAATCCTGTTCCGCTTTTCGTAAGAGTAGGCCATCGTGTGCCAGTGGGAACGGACGACAAAATTTACAAAACCGCATACAGACGGGGACTGCATGTAAAAAAGCACATAAGTGCTTATTCCATTATCCTCGATATAAAAGAATACAATAAAATAAATAAATGAATAAATATCATCGCATGCAAAAGATTGCATTTACATCGGCCAAGAAATTCATATCACAGCCTTGTGGTATCTGCATTTCAACTCAACTGTCTCCATCGCCACTGTCATTGGTAGGAGCTCCACGCAATGCCACTAGGGTTCGGCATCTTTCTCTAACATTCGTATTACCCTGTATAAATCTGTTTGTTTTTTTTCCATTCCTCGGCTAGAGCTCCAAGGTTCACCGGTAGTGAGATTTTTCCCTATGTGACTGCTTTTGCCTTTCATCAAGGTAGCCGCATTCTGACTTCGGGAATAGAAATCTGTATAAATGCTTTGGTTCCAAAATCATCGTAATATTACTGCAGTGACACTAATGACTAATGAGAAAACAGCCCAATCCAATGATTGTGTGTGTGGGTGCGCGTGTGTATGTGTGGGTGCGTGTGTGTGTGGGTGCGTGTGTGTCTGCATTTCAATTTGTAAAAACTATAAATTGTAACTTGTTGCATGTTTGAGAGTAGGATGAAGGCAAGCGCTTTGATTTGTTTTTGCAAGATATAGCGCTATACAAATTCCATTTATTATTATTATTATTATTTATAGTTCTGCCAGTCACAAGAGGCTGTATAAGGGCTGACACCTTGTTAGTGGTTAAAGCTCAGATTAGAACTGCGAAACTGTAAAAAAAACGGAGTAAAATATAAAGAAATATTTCCAAAGTCAAACTAAGAAAGCATAATTATGAATTCATGATAAAGGAAAAGTAAAGTTAGATGTCAATAACAGAAAGAAGCTAAGAATTTAAGAGATTTTGTTTCTTTTACTGATAATTTTATGTATAAAGAAACTAAAACATTTGATTTGCGCTTTGATTTGTCTTTGCAAGATATAGCACTATATAAGTTCCATTTATTATTATTTTTATTACTAAAATTGTTTTAACAATTATTCACTTGTTTGTTTTCAGCCGTACGAGGGTGCAACAACCAGCACTGCTGGGCTGTCCAAAACAGGTCAGTAATATTCCCATGGTGAAGTACTTTTGACTGTGAAACGAAGGAATCATCATGTTGTGGAATGCTGGGGATGTCATACTTGCTGTTAGATACTAAGGAAGCCAGAGTTACTTTTTTCCCTTGTCATGTTCTCTTTCCTTCTAGATTATTTTCTCCCTTTGTTTGCCTCCTATATTTAATGACCTGTCTGGTTTAGTTTTCCGAAATTTTTTGTTGGAAGATGGAGTATGGTTACCTTTATGGTAGGAGAGAAAAATGGCCACACATGCATAAATGGGCATCCAGGGTGAAGTAGGTAGATTGTTGGGAACTCGCATGCTTCGATTTTGGGCTTCTAAGATCAGGTGCAAGCCTGCAGATATATGCAGGAGAAGATAAGGCGAAGGAAATTAGCAAAGGAAAACTACTCTTCACTGTTGAAAAAATGTTTTGAGCTGTCATTTGAAATGATAAAACTACTCTTCACTGTTCAAAAAGTTTTGAGCTGTCATTTGAAATGATAAAACTAGTCTTCACTGTTCAAACAGTTTTGAGCTGTCATTTGAAATGATAAAACTAGTCTTCACTGTTCCAAAAGTATTGAGCTGTCATTTCAAATGATAAAACTAGTCTTCACTGTTCCAAAAGTATTGAGCTGTCATTTCAAATGATAAAACTAGTCTTCACTGTTCCAAAAGTATTGAGCTGTCATTTCAAATGATAAAACTAGTCTTCACTGTTCCAAAAGTTTTGAGCTGTCATTTGAAATTATAAAACTAGTCTTCACTGTTCAAAAAGTTTTGAGCTGTCATTTGAAATTTTAAAGTTTACACTTTGTATATGAGTTTATCAGAAATAATACGTTAAAAAAGAAATGATTGTACTCGCTAAATCAAACAATTTTCAGTGGTCACAGTTGTCAGTTTCCCCCACTTTCGGCTACTCTCAGCTGCTGTCCATTCCATCCCAGCTGGTGCTTAGTATAGCAAGAACTGACCCCACTTGGTCTTAGTAAAAGGAAGGGGCATGCTAATTTTAGCACTGGGCCCGGGACCCTTGACTGAGTTATGCCGGATTTGTGCGCTGTGTGGTTTATGTGTGTTCCATTGGTGTCTACAGGAGGAGCCCCAGGCAATGCGTCCTCTGTTATGGAAACGCCGGATTTCTTGAAGAAACCAATAGATGGTAAGAAAGCGGCAAGACTAGCTGACCACAACACCCCCAAACACACAGACACAGACACACTCACACTCACGCACCCACGCACACATGCACACACACACACACACACACACACACAACACACACACACACACACACACACACACACACACACACACACACACACACACCCTATCCCCTGTCCTCTTCTGAGAAATTCTTAAGAGTGTCGTGTCGAAAACCTCATAGTTCAGTGATCTTGAAGAGTTACTCACTTTTCTGAGAAGTGAGAACCATTGCTTTGTACACTGTCCAAAGTCAGACTTTTCCCTCCCCTAGCAGATGATGAGAAGATCATCCAGGTGCTTGTCTTTCAGATAGGATGATGCAAGGAGGCCCTGTGTGCGAGGACACATTTAGCGTATGCGAAAAGAACCCACAGCTGCAAGAGTTGTCCTGTTTAAGTCTAGTAAAACTCTCATAAGCCGACACACATGCAGGCAGGCAGTAAAAAAAAAGTGTGGCCATTCTATGGTGATATGTTTTTCTATGGAAAAGCAGCCTGAATTTTATACAGAGAGATTCCCGATGTCTGAATGCAGCTACCTTCATGGTGGTCAAATGGTTGCGTACGCAAAATTTCACCATCGATGGTTGAACATCGGAGCTTTAGCCGAGGAACGAAGAGATCAAAGCAACAAAATATCTACTGAGTGTAAATGCCATACAGCAACGTACAATCCTAAGTTGTTTTGCTTTTAGAATCTCAAAATAGTATGTTCTTTCGAGCCAGAAGGCCCATAGAGCCGGAGCTTATCCCGGTTTCTGTAGCGTTAAGCGAACTGATGGTTTTTCACCACCCCTGTGACAGGACGCTAGTCTGTCGCCAGATACTTCCCCAGCAGAGCTGGTACCCACTTGTACACCTGGGTGGAGTGAGGAAAATAGGAGTAAAGTGTCTTTCCCAAGGACACAACACCGAGCCGAGCGGGGATCGAACCCGCGACCTCTGGATCACGAGTTGACCGCCTAAACCACTCGACCACGGTGCCTCCATCTCAAAATAGAGATAGCAGTATTTGTGTGTGTGTGTCTGTTCCTTTTTCTTGTAATTAGTAAATCAGTCACTTTACATCACATGACCGAAATACCAACACAGACATCTTCAAAACATAACATTATGTATATGACACACATCTTACCTGACTAAAGACTAAATCTGTTATTGTGGCCTATATATATATATATATAGGTAATATGATAGACAATGGTGAAAGAGGGAGATATACCAGAAACTGGGGGGGGGGTGGGGCACAGCTGTCAGTTTCCCACACTTTCAGCTGCTCTCAGCTGCTATCCATTCCATCCCATCCCAGCCCAGCTGGTGCTAATTACAGCAGAAACTGACCACACGTGGATTATGTAAAAGGAAGGGGCGCGCTAAATTTAGCAATCTTGACCGAGTGATGTTGGATTTTGCATGCTGTGGGGGATGATTTCACTGATTATGTTTTTGAAAAACAAATCAAAATATACGTATGCCTTGTTGTACACATTCTGTCGTCTGTGTTTCAGTGACTGCCACCCTAGTTCTCCCTGAGTCAGGATCAGAGACTGACGACGAAGGTTTGAGCGACCTTCCTGCTGCGACCCTGACTTTCAACGATGATGATGGTACGTCAGACATCGTGACTGCTTTATGCTATCTCAGAACGTTCCATTTCTATCAAGTTTTCCTGCCTGGAAGAAATGCGGTAACTCGGTGAATCTGTTTTCTAACGCCGTGAGTTGTGTTATAGGTGGTTGTGCTAAGGTTTAGAAGGGTATAAATTGTTGATTAGTGGAAACAAGATGCATACCAGGTGTGTGTTGCTTAGTTGAAAGAACAAAACGAATGTCTGCATGTGTGCATAGACATTTTTCCATTGGCATGTACTCACACATGTATGCACACACATGCGGGCATCCTTGTGCATACACCGACATACATGCTCTGGCGAACATACACACACATACACATGCACACACAGAGGTCACACTCGCACAAACAATTGGACAAATGCACTCGCGTGTAAGAAAACTGAAAGTTTGTGTTAAAACAAAAAACTGACAAATTGCTGCTAAGAATCTTTTCTTTAAATACACACTAGTTTGACACACAATGAAGAATGAAGATATACATCATCTTACCTTCATCATGATAAATAATTGAAAAAAAATAAAAAAAATTAAAGAAGTTCCAATCTGTTGCCAAACTAGGTCACAATAACAGCTTTAGCAGTGAACTCATGTAAAACGGGAGAGGTGCACAGTCTTTAGTCAGGTGAGATGTTTGCCATATAAAGCATTACTTGCTGTTCGTTTATCAGCAACCCTCTTCCTCCCTCCCAAAAAACCCCACCCAACCCCAAAAGAAAACAAAAACTCAAGCAAACCCACCTACCTACACACACATACACACACACACACACTCACACACACACGTGCAAGCACCTAAAAGCACACACACAAACAAAACAGATTCTGTCGCAGACAAAACCGAGAACGTGTCGGCGATACTGGGAGCGGCGACTCAGGCGATGGACAACCGGTGTGCAGTGGTGGTGGACGAGACTCAGCTGTACAGCTCTGGAGAGGAGGAAGACGGAAAATCGGGATCTGGAGATGCCGACCTGGAAGCAGCGACACAGGCCATCCACAAAGGGCCCTCCCCTAAGGTGGTGTGTGTGTGTGTGTAGACATCGTGCGAGAATCCTGCCTCCTTGCGTGCTGGCTAGATGTTGAAGCGTGTTGGTGTAGTGTTGAATATGTGTTTGTGAAAGTGTGTTAGTTTGTGTGTGTGTGTGTGCGTGTGTGTGTTTTTATTTATTTTTTATTTATTTTATTCTTTGATATCGAGGGTAATGGAATAAGCACTCATGTGCTTTTTTACATCCAGTCCCCGTGTGTATGCGGTTTTGTAAATTTTGTCGTCTGTTTCCACCGGCACACAATGGCCTACTCTTCCGAAAAGCGGAACAGGATTTAACGTGTCCGCAAGGTGTTCTGCGTGCGTTCGAACGCGGGGCCTCGGTTTATAGTCTCATCCGAAGGACTTGATGTTGAATGTGTGTGGTGTGTGTGTGTGAGAGAGAGAGTGAGTGTGTATGTGTATGTGTGTGTGTGGTACGTATACTGTATGGAAGTGCGACATATCTCTCTCTCTGTCTCTCTTCTCTCTTCTCCCTTAACTTCCTGAGGAGTCATTGGGGCACGCTGCACTGAAGTTTTCAAGCTGTGTCTGTGGGGAAAGTTTGAACCTGGCAGACAGAGCCCATCCCTCTCCAGGTGCAGGGTGCTTACTTAGTGCATTTATGTTTCTGTAACTCACTGAATATTGATATGAATTACAAGATCTTTACCATGCATATTTGATCTTCTGCATGTATATATACACAGAAGAAATTCAGACTTGGCAGATGTGCACTATAATTATGTTGAGCTATCATATTGTAAAACTTCCCATTGTTAATTCGCCAGGCAGCGCTGCTTAGATTCGAACCCACAACTTCATGGGCCCTCAGGGACGGAAGTCAAACACTCTGTCCACTCGTCTCTGCTGTGATGTGTCGGACTGTGTGAAGAAGTTTCTTGTGCAAGTTTGTTCTCTGGTTTCTTCATTTACTTGTATGCAAGAATCGCCGTCCAGAAACTGTGTTTTTGTTTCAAACACAGTCTGTCGTGTTTGTTTACTATTCGGCAGTATTCAGTGTCTCTTGTACAAATTTGCTCTGTTGTGTTGTTTTGTATACTAGAAATATTTGGATGAAACTTATCATGTCTGTTTATTATCAGGCTGTATCTAAAGTCTGAGTAATCTAGTAGAAGTCTACTTTGTTGTGTTTGTGGTTTTTTTTTATACAAGAAATCTTTGGACAAAATTCATCATGGTTATTTATCATCTGACATCATCATGTAAACAGTTTGGGCAGTGGTATAGAATTTTACATTGATTCAATACATTATTTCACTACAAATCTGTAACAAATATCTGTGCATTGGTTTTCAGGGTAAAGGATCACCGTTGGGGAAGTCTCCTAAAAAAACGGGCGATGGGAAAGGCAGAACTACAGCCGGCAGTGCTAAAAAGGACATTGTAACAGACAAGACGCAGGCTTACGAAATGGAGATGGAATCAGACGAGGATTCAAAGTCTCCTAAAAGAAAAGGCGGCAGAAAAGGGAAATTTACAGCAGCCAGTGCAAAGAAGGATGTCACAGAGAAGACGCAGGCTTACGAAATGGAGATGGATTCAGACGAGGATTCAAAGTCTCCTAAAAGAAAAGGCGGCAGAAAAGGGAAATTTACAGCAGCCAGTGCAAAGAAGGATGTCACAGAGAAGACGCAGGCTTACGAAATGGAAATGGATTCAGACGAGGATTCAAAGTCTCCTAAAAGAAAAGGCGGCAGAAAAGGAAAAACTTCGGCAGCTAGTGCAAAGAAAGAGACAGAAAAAACGCAGGCTTACGAAATGGAATTGGATTCAGATGACGATTCAAAACCTAGTGAAAGGAAAGGCGGTAAGAGAGGAAAGACCCCAGCAAGAAAGTGGGGACTGACAAAACCCAAGCGTACGAAATGATCGTTGATTCAGACAGCAATTCCAGAGAAGCAGCATCAAACGAAAAAGCCAAGATTGTAGCGCTGGCAGATATGGAAACACAGAAGATTGAAATCTTAGGTGATGATGATTCTGATGATGATGATGAAGAAACCAAAAGAAAAGTCAGCGACGAAGACCAAACTTACAACTATGGAAACTCAGAAAATAGATGAGATAGAGGTCGATTCCGATGACGAACACAAAAAGCCGAGATCATCGAAGAAAGCGAAGATTATGACGATGGAGACGCAAAAAATCGGAGAGGAAGGAGATTCAGACAGTGATGTGGCAGAAGTGAAGATAATCAAACATGACGGTGATTCCGATAGTGACGTCGCTGAAATCAAAGACCCCAAATCGGGCAAAAAATCAAAACTGGCCCCCACAGTGATTCACGAAATAGATGTCTCTGACGATGACTCCAAAGACCCTAAATCGTCAAAAACCAAAGGTGTAACAAACACAAATGCCCCAGTGGAGGTCAGCGAAGATGAGAACGAAGACGACGACGACGACGACAACCCTCAACTATCCGGACTCTTTTCCATGTCAACCCTGGCATGTGAAGTGTCCGATGAAGAATCCAATGACGGTGAAGGAAAAGACGACCAAGAAGAAGTGTCTGTTCTTGATGCCACCCAAGCGATAGGGGAGACTGTAGCTATTGAAGACGACGAAGAGGAAAAACCAAAAAGAAACGAGGCACGAAAAAGTCGGCCGTGATGAATGATGGAGATGCAACGGCTCCTGTTGAAGATTCTACGATGCCGATAGGTGAAACGGGCGCAGGTTCCAAAGAGGACGATTCTACAATGCCTGTTGGTGCCACTGATGCCACTGTGGCTGTTGATGCCACTGTAGCTGTTGATGCTACAGTAGCTGTTGATGCTACGGTAGCTGTTGATGCTACTGTAGCTGTTGATGCTACGGTAGCTATTGAAGCCAGTGACTCCACGATGCCCATTGGTTCCAGGGAAGACGCCCCAACGGTAGCCATCGAGACCGCAACACTGCTTGTGGACGATGCGGCTGAAGACGCCACAATGCCCATAGCTGGAACATCGGATGACCCCACTTTCCCCACACGAGCCAAGGGGGACGACGCAACGATGCTGATAGATGAAGAACCTGCCACCGTTCCCATTTCTGATACAGTGCCGGTGTCGGATACAGTTCCTCTGGCCGACACTCTACCTGTCTCTGAAAGTGCATCGCCTCGCAGAGCTGCGTCCTCACGCAAAACTGCCTCCCCAGCCAAAACTGCCTCCCCAGCTAAAACTGCCTCCCCAAAGAAAACCGCCTCCCCAACTAAAACTGCCTCTCCAAGCAAAACTGCCTCCCCAGGCAAAACTGCCTCCCCAGCCAAATCCACCTCCCCAGCCAAAACTGCCTCCCCAGGCAGAACGGCCTCTCCAGTCAAAACTGCCTCCCCAGGCAAAACAGTCTCTCCCCGCGCTACAACCGTCAGAGCATCCAGAGCCAAGAAAGCGGCTGCCAGCGCTGATGACGACACGTTGCCTGTGGCAGACGTTGTCAATGAGGGTACGCTGGAGTTTGGTGCCGCTGCCGAGAAAGAGGATGCCACCCTGCTGATGGAGGAAGAGGCTGGTGCAGAGGAGGGGAGCGAGGAAGCGGAGGATGACACGCTACCCATTGACGACGACGCGTCGTTGCCGATGCTTCTTCCGCAGAGTAAGTTCTTGAGCCTGGTGGATGTTGTAATTTTTGGAGTGGAGCGTAACAGTAATGTTTGGCGAGGTTCTGGGTTCGATTCCCAGCCTCGTTGCCCTTTCTTCCCAGTTTGACCCCAAAAAATCGAACTGAATGTCAGTGTCCTTCAGATGAGACTATAAACCCAGGCCGCGTGTGCGAACGCATGCAGGACGTCTTGCGCACGCGTTAAATCTTGTTCCGCTTTTTGAAAGAGTAGGCCATTGTGTGCCGGTGGGAACAGATGACAAAATTTACAAAACCGCATACACACAGGGACTGGATGTAAAAAAGCACCTGAGTGCTTATTCCATTATCCTCGGGGGGAAAAAAAGAGCGCTTTGATTTGTTGCTTTACAAGATTCAGCGCTATGTAAATTCCATACATTATTATTATTATTGGTAACCGTTGCACATCAAATATCTGAGACAAAAAGACTCTAGTCTGTATGTGTTTGTTGAGAGGGATAAACTATAAGGTTTGTTGTTGTTGCATATTCCCCAGCTTAACGTTAAGCCCTAGGGGGTCACTCAGAATGTACGCTGACTCACTCATCAGATGTGGGAATCACCATGAGAGTGTAAATTCACACTGGATGTGAAGTGTGCGTGTGTGGCTGTTTTCAAATACCTCGCTATACGGGCAGCCATACTCCAACTTAAGAGGATACCTGTAGGGTAGATATCTGACCTAAGTTGGTTTTTGTTTTATTTTGATAGTTGTGAGTAGCATTGCGGCCACCCTTTGAGTTGGTCATGTACTGGTCATTTCTTTGAAATTTTAGGCAATATTGTATGGTGTTTTTTTTAAAAAAAGATGAAATTGATTGATTTATAAACTAAAACTTAGTATTTCTGTTCTTTTAAAATTGTGATTTCGAGATTTTATAGTTGCATTGATGATAAGTTCACAAGTTGTTTGGGTTTTCCTGAAACGAAAAATTTTAGTGTGTGTGTGTGTGCACTTTCAGTCATGCCGCGCGATGATATATCTGACGATGGCAGTACACCAGAGGTAAGTGAAGTTGGAAGCAGTTATTGCCTACTTCATCTCAGCATCTTTTAAAAAAAAAAAAAAAACATATTCTCTTTCTACTCTTTTTTTTCTAAGCCACTAGTTTACAATAATAGTTTTTAGTAAAGGTGTCTCATAACCTCATGGGGGAGCAAGATGTCAGAGACCTCAGCTTCTCCAGGGGCCAGCATTTTGAGGGCGGCGCCTGTCTCATCTCTCTCTCGCTGCTTTACCTTCCCTGACCCTAAAGAGGGCAGGTACTCATTTCCAGCTGGGTGAACTGGGAGATTACTGAGGCCAAGGCACACAATCGGTCACCCATTTATGAGGCAATCATGCTCAACACTGCTTAATGTTGCCTTGGGGAGAGCAAGAGCTCCGACCACTGAGCTATACCATCAAACAAACAAAAGAACCAGTTGTAGTGTTTCTGGTGGATCTTTCTGTCTTCTATTTGATGTTACACAAATACTGACATTGGTCAAGAATGTGACTGTTACAGTGAAGTTTTAAGTACAAAGTAAACCATTTATTCATTCTTGGACTGACCATTTTATTTATCATGTAATAAATGTCCAAAGTTTTTAAAAGTGGAAATTCGTTTGCCTGATCACAATTTGCCTGATCAGATTGTGATAGGTTCATTACAAAAGAAAATCATTTACAGTTCCTTTAACTGAAAAATTTTCTGTCTCTTTTGTAACAATTTCTAGACCTTTTGTCCTTGTAGTATTGCAAATATAACTGTGATGCAGATTTTTTAAATTACACTTGTAAATATTTTGTTGTGATCGATTGCAGTTTAACAGTGGCAGAACTCTCAAATTCAAAATTAAACCTCTCCTTGTAGGGATGCTGGGGGCTCTGTAGGTGTAGGAAATTCTGTGCTAGAAATTTGGCCTTTTCTATCATTCTCTTTGTTTCTTTCTGTACCCTATCTCTTGCTTATTTTCTGCTTTTCCTGTCCATTCTCCTACCTTTTACGATTAAAAAGCAAATCTTGAGAAATACCACTCTGGCTTTTTTCATGGAATTTTTTAATGAGCTGTTCTGAAGTCAGAATGTGTCAGTTGAACCCAGCAAGCAGACCTGCTGCAAATTCACAAGCACAGGAGAAGACCAGGCACTACTACACACTCCAGCCAACAGGACCACGCAGACTTACACCTGAACATTCATTGGGTTTTGGCGCTACGAACACAGCACACAAATCCAGCATAACTCAAGTCAAGGGTCCAGGTCCCACTGCTAAAAGTAGCACATCACCCCTTCCTTTTACCAAGTCCAAGTACGGTCAGTTCCAGACCTGGGCTGCCTGTATTGCAGATGATATTAGAGAAAGGGGCATAAATAAGGAGGAAGCTCAAAACAGAGAAAGAGATGGAGAAGGCTCATCAATGTCAAACCTCCCCTGGGAGAAACATGACAAAAAAGGAAGAAGAGAAGTGCGGTCAGTTCCTGACCTAGGCTGCCTGTATTGCAGTTGATCTTAGAGAAAGGGGCATAAATAAGGAGGAAGCTCAAAACAGAGAGATGGAGAAGGCTTATCAATGCCAAACCTCCCCTGGGAGAAACATGACAAAAAAGGAAGAAGAAAAAGAGAAGTGCGGTCAGTTCCTGACCTAGGCTGCCTGTATTGCAGATGATATTAGAGAAAGGGGCATAAAGAAGGAGGAAGCTCAAAACAGAGAGATGGAGAAGGCTCATCAATGCCAAACCTCCCCTGGGAGAAACATGACAAAAAAGGAAGAAGAGAAGAAGTGCGGTCAGTTCCTGACCTAGGCTGCCTGTACTGCAGTTGATCTTAGAGAAAGGGACATAAATAAGGAGGAAGCTCAAAACAGAGAGATGGAGAAGGCTTATCAATGCCAAACCTCCCCTGGGAGAAACAGGACAAAAAAGGAAGAAGAAGAAGAAGAGAAGAAGTGCGGTCAGTTCCTGCTGTGATTAGCGCCAGCTGGGCTGGGCTGGGAAGGAATGGATAGCAGCTGAAAGTGGGGGAAAACTGGCAGCTGTGTGAACTCTTGTGTCTGTGCATGCAGATGGTGCCAGAGAGCCAGCACGAGGAGGAGAGCACCTCCCTCATCAAACTGCCGACAGGTCGCCTTTCAAGTCGGCTCTGGTGGACCCTAAGGTGCGGGGCAGGTCGCCCTCCCCGAAGAGAGTAGCCTTTGCGGAGGTAAGGATTTCAGCGTTTCTAAGCGTCGACGGATGGTGAGAATTTGTTTCGTTTTGTTGTCGTTGTTGTTGTTGTCGTTGTTGTTGTTGTGTGTTCCCCAGTCTAACACCCTGGTGGGTTACCAGGAATGTGATCGAGGTTGATAAAAGTGTAAAATAGTATTTTTTAGGAAGATAGACTCACAAAATTATGTTGTGGTTGCAATTTTTAAGGAAGATAGACTCACAAAATTATGTTGTGGTTGCAATTTTTAAGGAAGATAGAATCACAAAATTATGTTGTGGTTGCAATTTTTAAGGAAGATAGAATCACAAAATTATGTTGTGGTTGCAATTTTTAAGGAAGATAGAATCACAAAATTATGTTGCGGTTGCGTTTTTTTTTTTTAAAGTTATGATTAAAAAACAACCACCCCAAAAAGCCACTAAACACAAATTTGTATGTGAATTTTAGAATGATGAAATGTGTGCAATCTTCCACAGTGTGAAAGAGTAGAGTGCATTAAACAACATGTTCACCTTGAATAAGCATATAGATGTACATATCAAGCAGTAGTTTGTTATTTTAGATGTGTTTAGTTTACTCTCTCTCTCTCTCTTATATCCCTAAGGGCGGGGACTGGATGTAAAAAAAGCACATGGGTGCTTATTCATTATCCTTGAAATAAAAGATTTTGTCATTGTCATTTGTCATTGTCATTTGGGGAAAAAATTCATTTAATTGGCTGTGTTGTTAATTGTGAAAGACACATTTAACATGATTATTTTTTGCACTACAATTTTTTTTGTTTCTTGGACATTGCAGCCAGAGGAACTGGAAGACCAACCACCCCCACAAACTCCCAGAGGCAGAAGGAGGGGAGCTGCCGTGACCCCTGAACCTTCACCTTCCGCCCCCACAAAGGGCAGAGGTCGTGGGGCCAAAAAGACGCAAACTACAGACTCCAGCAAAGAGGACGTGCCACAAGTTGAAACAGACAGCGCAGAAACAGCGGAAGATGACACCGTCGACGAAACGACAACTGACGACAACAGAGCTGAAGCATCAACCAGCAAGAAAGCTGAGGTGGCTAAACGCAAATCCGGACGTGCCAAAGATGAGGCAAACACAGAGGCAGCCAAAGACCAAGCCAGCACATCAGAACGTCGAAGAAGCGGCCGGGCTCGAAAAGCGAAAAAGTTTGCCGACGACAGCGAAGAGGAGAAAGAAGACGCAAAGACAGAAGAAGAGGCAGAAGATGAAGAAACACCAGAAACATCTAAACCTCCGCAAGCAGAGAAACGGACCAGTCGAGGAAAAGCCAACAGGAAGGGAGGTGATGCGGATGTAGGTGCAGAACGGGAGAAACAAGTTTTACCGAAAGACAGAAACAAGAAGAAAGAATCAGCATCTGAAGATTCATCACAAGAGTTAGCAGATACAAAACCAGGGCCCTCAGCTTCAGTGGCTGAAGACGAACCACACAAAACAAGTAAAACAGAAGTTAGAAACAAAGAACCGGAACAAAAACCAGAAGATTCCGCAACAACAAGAAAAACGGGCAGAAGAGGCAGACTGGCGCAAAAACGAGCAAGCAGTCCAGATATCGGAGAACAGCCAGCCAAGAAATCAAAACAGTCACCTGAAGCTACGGCAGAACCGTCAGAAATCCAAGACGAAGAACAGATGGAAACAGAAGGTGAAGAAACGACAGAAACCGAGGAAGAGCTTAGTGAGGCGACTCAAGCGAAAGGTGGTCGAGCGGGGCGAAAGAGAGGCAAAGCTGCAGTGGACGAGGATGAAAAAGAGCAAGAGATGGAGACAGACTCGATGACGACACAAGCTAAGGGCAGAGGCAGAGGTAGAACCAGCATGCGAGGTGCTGTGAAAACTGTCGAAGAAACCACCGCGTCCGTGCCAGAAAGAAAGAAGCCGACCGCTGTGGAAGAGAGAGAGGATAAATCAGAGAATGTGGGTAGAGGCAGAAGAGGATCTCGTGCCACAAAGAGGCCAGCTGAAGCATCAACGGAAGAAACAGCCGTGGAATCTGACGATACTCAAGAACTGCCGGTCATTTCCAAAAAGAGCAAGAAAGATATTTCTGAAGCAGAACCTGTGGATACAGGAGACTCTCAAACGGACGAAACCCAAAAAGAAAGCTCCGGAAGAAAAGGTCGAGCGCAAGCAGGGAAAAAATCCCAGAAAAAAGAACCCGAAACAGAACAGGAGGCAGCAGCTGAAAAACGAGACACACCTCGGGTTCAACCCAGAGGTAGAAAGAGCAGGAACGTGCCTGATGAAGAAAAAGACACGGACGATCTGACCCAAACAGACACCCAGGATTCTGAAAGCGGCAAGAGAAGACCCCGAGCGACTCGCGGTAAAGTCGTCACTGAAGCCAAAGAGGCGGAAACAGCTAGCGCCAAGCAAGAAGCCACTGAAGCCGAAACCGGTACAGCTGGTCCGTCCAAGAAGCGAACCAGCAAACCACAGGCAGAGACTGTTGCAGAAGTGGAAGAAAGCAGTCAAGAATCGACCATGGCTAGGAGAGGAGGGCGTGGACAGAGAGGGAAAACTGCAGAAAAAGAAGTAGCCGCAGAAGAACAGGAAGCACCCACTTCCACCACAACCAGAAGAGGGCGCACAAAGCAGAAAGCGGAAGGCGAAAGCGACAAAAAGGAAGAAAGCGCAGACTCGAGCGCAACAAAAACTGTTAGAAAAACGAGAACTGCTAGAACTACCGAGAAAGATACAGACACCGACTCGCAGGCAGCAGAAGACGAAGACACCTCCGACGCCTCAGCCGCTAACAAAGATCGTGAGGTCAAAAACGATGAAGAAGACGAGCCAGCAAAACCTGCCGCCAGAGGAAGGGGACAGGCTCGGAAATCATTGAAACCAGAAAAAGAGGAGGCAGAGAACAGTCAACAAGAAGAGAGCAGCCAGAGTTCAACTACCAGAAGAGGCCGACAGGTTAAGAGCAAAACTGAGGGGAAAGATTCTTCAGAAGCGGCGGCAGAAACCACCCCTGACCCTGCACCAGCGAGAAGAGGGCGACAGGCCACAAAACCACAAGCCGATTCACAAGCAGAAAGCCAGAGCCAGGATCAAGACTCCTCCTCCAGAAAAGGACGACGAGCTGCAAAGTCGGATCCTGCAGAGGAAGAGCACAGTCAGATCGTGATCCCACCCCAAGACGAGGCCGAAAAGCCGCAAAAACAGACCCCAAAACTGACGAAAACAGCCAAGAATCCACAACTACTACGAAAGGTCGGAAGAGTAAAGGAACACGAGACACAGATATCTCAGAGCAGTCACAGGAAGAGGAAACCGAAGAGGTCACCCCAGCACGAAAAGGTCGAAACGCAAAGACAGCACCTGCTGCAGAAAAAGAAACGGTCGCAGGCCGAACATCCGAGGCGGTGCCCATTCTCAGAGTCAAGATAGTCAGGAATCTGTGGCGTCGGTGTCCGGAAGAAAAGGCAGAAGAGGACAGAAGACAGAGAGCGTGGATTCTAAATCGGACTCTGGAAGTTCTGTGGACAAGGAATCGAAGCGTGGCAGCAAGCGGAAATCTGAAATAGCAGAACCAAGCGCTAGTGATTTGGCTGATTCTGCAGCGTTGGAGGCCGATGATGGTCCCACTCCACAGAAAAGGGGAAGGAAAGGAAAAGAAGCTGCTAAAAGCGAAGAAGTGCCTAGCAAGGTATGTATCTGGTGGTGTGTGTGGTGGCATGTTTTTGAATGGTTTAGTGTATGTTTAGGTACAGATACATTAGTGAATTTGGTATTTAAAGGCAGCAAGTTTAAGATCAAACAGAGGTTAAAGAACAAAACAGATTTTTTTTTGATTGCATTTTCTGTCTCACTTCAACATTGCCAACATATCTCATGGTAGGTAAATTGTTTGGAGATTCTGTTTTTTAAAGTATTGCTATTGTACTGAATGGGTTTTAACGTTAGACCAGGGAACATGTCAAACATTACTTGTAGCATGTGTAACAAGAACAGATTATTGTAAACAATCGTCTGCTCAAAGGTTTGGTTTAAACGTAATTTGTTTAAGAAAATACAAGCATACCTTGGCAGGACAACAAGTAAACTTATAATAGCCCTATCACAAAGGTTTCATTTTGTTATGAATCTATACAGCCAGCCATTTTAAACATACCATCTTAGCATAGGTTTCTTTTTTGGTTTTAAAACCAGAGTTCCCCAGCCCCAGCCAGACAAGGTCGCCACAGTGGTCTCCCTGGAAGCGAAACGCCCGCACGATCCAAAAAGAAAGCAGAAGCAGAAAATTCGCAGTCTCCTTCGCTGCGACGCTCGTCATTAGCGGCAAAACCCAAAGTTATCTTCACTGGTGTCGTCGATGAACATGGGCAAAAGGTATATACAGTGTTTATGTGTCAGGGTCGTTGCCAGAATTCTCATTATACATTTGATCTTATTGTATTTTTTTTAAGATACATTTTATTTTATTATTATTTTTTGTTGTTGCTGTTCCTTAGCTAGAGCTCCAAGGTTCTCCGATGATAAGATTTTGTGTATGTGATTGTTTTTACCCACCATTAAGGTACCTGCACTCTGACTTCAGGCATACATTTCATTTTGATTTACTTGGCATCTGAACTCATATAATTATAACAATGATAGATCCTAAATTAAGCAGCCAGCCAGATTGATATGACAAGTAACCAGAATCGTCTTTTTTGCCGATCTTTTTCAAGTTTTGGCCTTTGTCAGTTGTTGCTTATGAATGTTTGACCAAAAAATCTGTTTTTGAATAACACAAGTAACTGATGACTGAAAAAATGAACATGTCATTTGAAGTCAGGGATATACATTTGAAAATCAGCGAAGTGAAATCGTAGTCTGTGAAGGTTTAGAGAGTGTGATTTCAAAAGCATCTTGCAAGTTCAGCTTTGAGGGTTAAGGGTAGCAGGAGTTTCATGGACTGAGTTGAGAATGTGAGGAGACTGTGTTGCAGATTGTCAAGGAACTAGGAGGAGAACTGGCTCCCTCTGTGCAGGACTGCACTCATCTGGTTACAGACAAGGTAATGGTGCCTTTTTGCTTTTTGTTTTGTGATTTCACCTGTCATTTTCATGCGCATCCCATGTTAGCTGACTTATTGGAAGACTGATTTTTGGGTGTCGTATTTTGCTAAAAGCACCTCCAATCCAATCCTATTGTTTATAGCCCTGCCGGCCACAATAGGCCATATCAGGGCTGTCACCTTGTCAAATTTTAAATCTCAGATTAAAACTGTGCAATTATATACGGATTAAAACAGGGTATAAAACCAACTCAAAGCCCTGGAGCAGAAACTGGTAACGTGTGAGATGAAGTACTTGAGGAAAGCCATCAACAAGACCAGGAGAGACAAGATGAGAAACGAGGTGATCAGAGACATGGTAGGAGCCACACCCGTCCTATACCATATTGGACAACAATGAACCAAGTGGTTCGGGCACCTCACACGGATGCCGCCAAACCAGCCAGCCTTGCGTGCTTACAACTTGAGGTACTCTGGCACGAGGGCCAGAGGTAGACCCAGGCGACGCTGGAGTGATTCCGTGGCAGAAACACTGAAAGTCCATGGATTGTCCCTCCCTCCTCCAAGCTACCCGCCTTGCAGCAGACAGACAGTTATATCTCCCCGCGACGCCACAGAGTACAAGCGGAAGGAAAAAGTAAAAGTATAAAACCAACTCTTCTGTCGCTTTTTTGTATCAACACCCTGGCCAACCATAAGGGTCGACCCAGGATGGGCACCGCGTTGCAACCCCCTTCCGCCCCCGCCCCCCTCCCCCACATCAACCACACGTAAAATGAGAGAAAACAGATTTTTGAAGTGGTGTGTGTGCATGTGCGCACACTTGCAGGCATGTGAGTAGAAAAGTGTGTGTCTGAATTACGATGTATGTTGTAAGATAAATGCTTATCCTCTTACACTCATAACAGGAGTAGACGGGAACTTGCTATGGGATATCTCCATCATGCGTTGATGTCACAGTCATGCGGGGAAAGGCTGTAAAAGTGGGTTGGGGATTTCCTACCATGGTCCAACAATCTTCCAGCACTGTTGCGAGAAGATGCTGGCACCTTTTCCATTCACACCGACCCATTTTGAGGCTGAACTAGGAACAAAAAGAATGCCAAAACTAGGGAAAGTTTACCTTCTTGAGTCCAGTCAATGAGGGCTAAAGCCTGTAAAAGTATGGGATTTTAATGGTAACATCACTAGCACTGTTTGCAACAGGTCCTACCTTTCATTGTGTGGTGAACACAAAAAGAATGCAAACATAGGAAAGTTTTACTATTTTGATGGCGGCAGATTCGGGCTACAGTTCAGTAGTTACCTTGTTGGCAGTCTGCACGATGTTTGAACAAGTTACTACTTAAAGTGGCGTGGAAACAATGTAGGAATGTTTTGTATGATGAGTCGTATAGTGTAGCAAAGGTCGTACCGTAGTTACCTTTGGTGCGTGGGTTTGCTTGTTTTAATGGTTGGAAAGTCCAAGTTTCAGGCATGTATGTAGTGAGTGTTGCTTAGTGTAAAACGTCTGTCACTGTATATTAGTACCATACGTAACGTTGTTTAGTTTGAGAATGTGTGTGGGTGCTATCGTCTTAAGTATGTTATTTACGATTATTCTGTTAACAGGATAAAGAGAATAAGCATATAGTGCTTTTTAATCAATGTGTGGTAGGCGGTTGAATTTGTGGTGGGGTGGGGGCATCGGCACACAAGCTTATCTTTCAAGTACGTGTTTGTGTGAGTGTATGTGATAAGTCATGTAAGCACATAAGTGTGTGTGTGTGTGTGTGACAGGATAAGTTTGTTAACATGCAGTCATCTATTTCTGTTCATCATTTTGTTGTCACTTTGTGTGTCCACGCTTCCACCCCTCATTCTCTCTCCCTCCCTCCCTCTCTTGTCTCCATCTCTTTCTTTTTGTAATTTTTTTTTTCTCTTTTGGACAAACTAACTGTTCTTGTATTTGACCTGGATTTTTGTCATTATATTTCATTTGTTTCAATAAAAACTTAAAGAGTACTTATTATCTAAACCTCAAATATAATTGTTTTTAAAAAGTATATATATATGCTTCAATTTTTTCTTCCCCTTTGCTCTCTGAAGATGGCAGTCGCTTCGTCGTGCGAGACACAGCGACGGAGAAGCAGTACAAGTGCAATCTTCAGTCGTCACTGCACAAAGCCGCCCAGTCACCGATGCTGGAAGGGTACCGTGTCCACGTCACCAAGTCTGTGCGACCTGAACCACAGCAGATGAAAGGTAAGGACACAATCACAGCTTCCCTTTTTGTTCAAGTTCTTGGAATGTGGCTTTATCTTCATCTGTAATGAGTAAGTTTCTATTTTATGCCTATGTTAGATACTGCAACAAATTTGCTAGTCTCCTTAGGCTCTCATCACTAATTCATTGCTATGTGTGTGGTCGACTCGTGTTCAAATCTGAAAATGTCAGCTCACGCATCATTAGAAATAAGGAATAATTAGTTGATGGAAAGATACCAATGAAGTCTAGCAATGACTTCTGTTACTGCAGTGATCTAGAGAAAGGGGCATAAATAATAGGTAGAATGTAAAACAGAGTTGAGATAGAATGGTCATACATTAGTTTTGCTGAAACTCAAGTTTTTCAAAAGTTTGAGCATTAAAATTTAGAGATTAATTGCTGAAATCACAATTAAGTATCCTAATTATACTGTTAACCTGGGGTTAGGTGGGTGTTGTGTGCAAACAATAATTGTAGAATTTACACCTTAGTTTTTTTGGCTTTTATTTAAGTTTTGGAGCTTAAAATATACATTGTTTAGATTTTGCTGAAACTAAGTTTCTGCTCAAAAGTTTGTAGCTTGAACATACCTTATATAGTTTGGTGTGAGAGTACAACAGTTAGTATCTAAACGTATAGGCTTTACGTTGGTGTTAGGAGGGAATAAACATTGCATCTTGAAATGTTAACAGTCTAGAATTTTGACAGATCATACTTAACATCATTAGCATTAAGTTAACCATTAGAGAGAAAACTGACAGTTTTGATGACAGTTAAAGCTCTTCCTGTTATTCTCATACTCTGTTGAATTTTTTAATCAAGGCAGATATAGAAAGAAATGGATATAAAGTTGTTGGGTTTTTTTGTTTTTTTTACTATATGAAGATTTGTGATAATGAAACATAGTTGTAATTTTTCTTTACAGAAATTCTTCAGTGTGCTGGGGCAGAGGTAAGTGTTCTTTCTTTCCCTCTACTAAAAAACCTACATTTGAATTGGATAAATGATAAAACTAAAAACGAGAATTAACCAGTTCCTATGAAAAACAACTTTCATTTCATGTGATCGTTTGCTTTTTATTGGTAATAATAGTTGTGATAAATATTATTTATAGCTCAAAATCAAATGTGCACAAAAGTATTTAGATTTGTTAGGTCCAGAAATGCAGACATTCAATTACACTCTACACCTTTTCATGCATACCCTCATGCGCATAAGTGAACATAATTATTTGCACCCTCACACACACACACACACACTCATCTCATTCTTTATCTCTCATTGGCATAAAAATTAAATACTCAGGTATACACAACCACATCTACCAGTCCTTTGGATGAGACTATAAACCGAGGCCCCGTGTTCGAACGCATGCAGAACATTTTGCGCACACATTATATCCTGTTCCGCTTTTCGGAAGAGTAGGCCATTGTGTGCCGGTGGAAACAGATGACAAAATTTACAAAACCGCATACACACGGGGACTGGATGTAAACAAGCACATGAGTGCTTATTCCATTATCCTCGATATAAAAGAATAAATAAATAAATAAATAAATAAATACCAACAAGTATACATAATTGTCAGAGGGAATTTCTGTGAGTAGAAGAAAAACAAAATGGTATTTGAAAAAGATGTAGAAAGTACATGTTCATAATTCAAAAAAATATACTACTAACTGATACAGGCAGGGCATAAAGAAGCTGATGTGGCTTTTTCAGTTTCTGACATCCATGCCAAAGAAAGCGGCAGAGAAGACGGTGGTGGTATCGTGTGAGGAGGACAAAAACGCCTGCCAGGCAGCCTTGAAAGCTGGCATTGATGTTGTGACCTCCGAGTTTATCCTGACGGGGATTCTTCGACAGGAGGTGGACGTTGATGGATATCCTTTTGATTTTAGGCTAGTTTAATAATACAGGGTTTGTATTTTATGATTTGGTGATTACTGTTATGAAAGTATTTTGGGGGGTAAGTTAAATAGTCGTAAAGATTACACACATGCATGCATGGGAATACATGAATGGTTTGTCACATGTGTTTTATAGAAATTGTATTGACCTTGGAAAAGTATGAGATGTACGATCTCAAAAGTCGAGTAATTTGGTGGTTTCTTTATGAGTAGTATACAAGTAAGCTTCAGTTGTTGGGTTTCGTTGTTTTTTACATGAACCCCCCCCCCCCCCCCCCCCCCCCCCCCCTCCCCCACAACCTCAATACAGTCCGAGAACAATGGATCTACAAATTACTCATTCAATGAAAATGAAGTTAAATCTGTCAAAATGTCCACACACACACACACACACACTCTAACTCACTCACATACAAAAATAGCTCCAAATTAATTTTTCAGTGAAATTAAAAGTTGATGAAATCTCTCAACAATGAAATTTTTAAAAAGTTTCGCAATGCAATTTTTTTCCCCCTTGACTGTGTTACGTTCAGATTGTTCGGCAGCAGCGCGACACCCTCAAGAAGTCGGCGATAATCGGATGGGATAATCGAGGCACTGAAAACAGGACTTGAGCAGCAATCGTCAAGAGAAATAGAATCGAGGCACTGAAAACAGGACTTCAGCAGCAATCGTCAAGAGAAATAGACAGACCCTGTTTCCTGAGAAACGTCTTTACCGGTGCCACGAGTTTTGTTGAGACCACAAGGGTTTTCTTAAAATTTGGTGCCTTGGCACATCAACTTTTGTTTTGTCACTAGGTGGATGGAAAGGGATCGTGTCATGTTTGTGTTGAGGTTGGTAATGTGTACATGCAACTGTGTACATTATTTTTGGACTTTCTGAGTGCACGGTATTTGAGATGGTATTTCCTTTTCTCCAACTTTGCATGAAAATGTATTCTGGCGGTGGTTTTTTTTTAATAGTTAAAATGTAAATCAAGGTATATGGTTCTGTATACACTATTGCTTGTGGGTGTTTTTTTTTTTGTTTTTAGGGGGTTTCTACTTTAATGGGTGGGGATGAATGAAGTGTTGTGATATTAACATAAATACAAGGAAGAAATCTAGTTTTTGAGTTACTGGTTATGAATATGTAAAATTTGGGTTTTAGAGTTTTGGAGTGTATATTACTGCAGTCATTCAAATTCAAATTGGTTCTTCAAAGGTAACACATTTAGATTCAGTGTATTTTTCAGTTTTTTTTAATTTTTTACAGTTCAGAATCAATTGTACAAAGAAAATGTATCTATTTTTGTGTTCTGGACATTTTTTAAATTTGGTTTCTGAGATTTTGTAGCTTGTGCTTTTCCGTTTCTTTCTCTAATTCTTTGATTTTGGTACTTTCTTTTGTGTTTTAATTGAGTTTTTCTTTCTTCCAAAATTTTTACCACTTAGGATTTTTTTCTTCTTTTGTGGACTTTGACTGAGCGATGGCAGGAGCGAACATGTAAACATACTAGTATTAGAGCGTTTACATTACAGCTGTGATGTGAAATTGGTCAGGTATTGAATTGTCGAAGATTTGTTTTTTTAACACTGGGCAGCATTACGGTCTCCATTTTTTTGTGTGTGTTAGGGAATTCTCTGTGTATGCACCATTTTAAGGAGGGGATTTTTTTTAAGGAGGGGATTTGTACAAATTTTTAAAAAATGAAATATACTGAGCAGACAGCTAGAAATTGGCATGATTTAAGTACCTTTGAACATTAATGTTTTTGTTTGTTTGTTACATTACAGATGCAGCAGGTTGCAATAAAAGGTGATTTTTTAAAAACAAATAATTATGAATGTAGTCAGTAAGCTCTTGAATGAAGTATTGTCTGCAGATGGGATGTACATGTCATACTGGGAACAGTGCAGAATAAATTTTGTCTCTGTAAATTTTGTGCCGTTTCAGTTTTTTCATGAGTGATTTTTTGGGGGTCAGCCTTGTATTTCTTTTTTTTTTGTGGGGGGGGGGGGGGATGTTTTGTTTTGTTGTAGAAACAACGCATAAAAAAACCTCACAAAGTATTTTTAAAGATTTTATTTGCAAGTACTGGATTGTATATTAAAAACCAACAACACACACAAACATACACACCAATGATTTCAAAGATTTTATTTCCAAGTATATCTTTTTAACATAAAACGATCAATATCATTTCACAAGAAAGAGTATAAAAGCAATTTCAAAGATCACAAAAAAGACCGCACATTTGATAAATCTGAGTTAGTCGTCCTTATCAGTAAAATGATATCATCCCCATCATTGTTGTTGTTGTTTTCAACCCTCCATAGCCCTGTATTATAAATAATTGAGATTTATTATATCAGATACACAGGCATCTTTGTGAATGGCACCAACACTGATGAACACACTGAACACTGATCTCGTCATCTGTCAGCAAACATCTTTACACATGATTCCATCAAGAGACACCAACTTGGCATGTAACAAAAACATGATGTGCAGACCAAACACAGTAATAAAATCAGCTTACTTCAAAAGAGAAGTGAGCTTTTTTTTTTCCTTTATCTTTAAACTTATCTTAAAGGGAAAGAAATCCCAGCTGTAATGCTAAATTTCACTATTGGTGTCTCACAGGGTATGCGTCCCCGCGCGCGCACACACACACACATGTGCACTTTGTAATATTACCCGTCTAAACAATTAATATTGATCTTAAAAGGGAAAAAAAATGCTACAATTTGATTTCACTTATGGTGTATAATAGCAACACACACACACAACATACACACACAACCTATTTCCACTTTAGGGTCCTCCTACCCCCTACAAAAGTACAGACCTGAGCACATGTATGGAAAAAATTACCAAAAACACAAGAAACATGTAGTAAAACACCACCACCACACCACACACATAGTGTCACATTCTAAATGCAGTTACAAAAAAAGTTTGTTTTTAGACCTCTGCCCTTAGTCCCCAAACACAAGCAGAAATGCAACATACTAACCACACATCCACAGACATGCACGGTTAAAAAATACATGTAGACAGAACACCACAGGTAAAACATGAAGGTGTTGTGGGAAAAAAAAAAAAAACAACAAGCCATGAAGAAAAAACCTGTAGAAAATCAAATCTCCAAAGATGAAAGTAATTTATTTTAAATTTTTATTTCATTCTTTTACATCAAGGATAATGGAATAAGCACTTATGTGCTTTTCTTTTTATACATCCAGTCACTGTGTGTATGCAGTTTTGTAAATTCTGTCATCTGTTCCCACCAGCACACAATGGCCTACACTTACGAGAAACGGAACAGGATTTAACGTGTGCGCAAGATGTTCTGCGCATGTTCGCACACGGGACCTCGGTTTATAGTCTCATCCGAAGGACTTTTGGGGAGAGTGGAGTCTGCACTGATGTTAACTCCAGGGGAAAATATCCCCTTGAACGGGAATTGAACCCGGGTCGTCAGATTGCCAGCACAATGTTCTAACCACCAGGCTATCCCTTAATGATAGACCCTTAGAGTCTCTAAACAGGGGCACACCCAGCCCCTAAACAGTACCGTAACCGCCTCCTCATTCCATTTTGTTTTATAGCCCAACCAACCATAAAGGCCATACAGGACTGCCACCTTGTTCAGTTTCATAAACTCTACTCACATTACCATTCACTTCCAAGTTCAAGATCAAAACCTCTCTCTCTCTCAACCTTTTAAAAACTTCACTTGCTTTTAGTTTTGAAAAAAAAAAAAAGGCTGATGGCAGCTTCTGTCAATTCTACAATGTCTTTTTTTTTTCAAGACACATGCAATCTGCATACCTTTTTTTGAGTATGAACTAACCCATGAACTCTTTAAAATTGACAAAGGGACTATCTGTAAAGGTCTTTCCAAAAGCTGGGTTAGCAAATGACTGACGAATAAGATTAGGCAAAACATTGTTACGTAAAGATTCAGAGCAATCTAGATAAGAATGCTGAGGAACAGTTTTGCCAAGATAAGTCGCCCAAATATCACTGAGTATTAGCTGGGATTAACATCTAATCCAAAGGAGAAGTGTCTTGTCAAGAATGTTGTTGAACAATATGAATGAGACAAAATACTTGAGAACTGATCAGCACACATGCATGTTTTTGTTACATACCCTAACATTTTCTCACCAGATTCAAACTGACCTAAAAAAAAAATAGGCCAGGAGCCTTCTTTAAAAAGGCAGATTTCCATGCACACAAAAAAAGTATAAGAGTTCTCGTATCAGAAAAATAAGTTGCACAAGCACACTGATTCAATAGAAACGAGCTTTGATGCCTCCATTATTCTCGCAATCTCATAAACTCAAACGAGGTTTCATCCTCTTGGCTCCTGAAAAAGTACCCAAAAAAATAAAACAAGCTTTCGAAGTGATCCATTCACAAAGACATTACATTCCTACAGACTGGGACATCATCTTAGGTACTTCTCCCTTCCCCCAACCCCCCCCCCTTTTCCCACCACCCCTCCCTTTCCCCCCTGTGACTTCTGTGGCTAGTTATCATCATTGTAACTGCTAGGGGACTTGCGGTATTTATTTATTTATCTATTTATACTTTTATATCGAGGATAATGGAATAAGCACTCATGTGCTTTTTTGACATCCAGTCCCCGTGTGTATGCGGTTTTGTAAATTTTGTCATCTGTTCCCACCGGCACACAATGGCCTACTCTTTCGAACAGCGGAACAGGATTTAACATGTGTGCAAGATGTTATGCATGTGTTCGCACACAGGGCCTCGGTTTATAGTCTCATCCGGAAAGGAACCGAATGCTTAGAGCCAAACTAGTTACAAAAAAATCAAACGAAAGCAAGCCGAAATATACAGGTCCTGAGATCAGAAGCGGCAATAACGGATTTGTCATCATCACCGGTCCTGTTGGAGGAAGACGAGGCAAGGAGAGGAGAGAGGGACAACAGCAACACCTCCTCCTTCAACGTCACCGAGGTAAGTGGTCTGGGGATACGGAAAGTCACCTGCAGATGTCTCCGTTGTGACGCTCCACCACATAACCAGTCACATTGCACCACAGGTCAATTTTTAAATATTGTCATATCAATTTTGTACTAAAAGGGATATTCATACCAAAACAACAAAAAAACAGACCGAAAATTGGACAATTCTGTGAATAGTTATCTTAAATTAAAATGATAAAAGACTGCAGGTAGTGACAAACTCAGAAATCTAGTTTAGCCTCGTAGTAGATGGTAAGACTGAGAGCTTGGGTAATTTTAAACCTGTTTTTATAGCAAAACGAAACAAACTTACCACTTGATATTTCAATACAAGGTAGAATAGTGGCTATAGTTTTACAATCAATCAAAATCGACAACCTGACCCCCCCACCTGCCTAAAATGGCTCCTAGCAGAAAAGTGGGTCAGGTGCTAAGTGACTCGTTATGTGGTGAAGCGTCACAATTGTGTGGAGTCATTGTGATGTTAAGTGAAGCTTCAAAAGCGGACTCCAGCAAAGAAAGACGCTGAAAGGTAAAAGATGATGTACTGAAGCGGTTAAGACTTTTGTCCCGTGCACAATATTCTTGGTTGCGAGGAATGTGCAGTTCCTTGGCATACTAGGAGGCAGTCACAGTAGTTGTAGCAATCACACTTCACAACAATGTGCGTCCTCACTTTCAACACATTATTTGCACAACTGGAAAGCAAAAAATCAAAGTTTTGAGCAATCATTTGAGATTCTTTTGTTAACATGATATCAAACAAATAATCAAACAAAAATAATAAAATGATTCTTTTGTAGCAAAATATAAAACAAAAAGAATAAAATGTTTCTTTTGTAACAACATACAAAAATAAACAAACAAAAAGTATAAAATGATTCTCTTGTAACAAAATATAAAACAAACACATTAACAAACAAAAAGAATAAAATCAATGTTAGGATTGAACAACAAACCAAACAAGAGAATATTTCTGATAAAAGCTACACCCAAAAACAGCTCCTCCCGACTTCAAAGTTTGCAAACACACTCAGGTTCTGTCACACTATCATAGAGAAATACGTCAGGTTGCCACAAGGCCACCAGCCACAGTAGACCGAGTTATGGCTGTCTAATATCACTTTTTAGTGGATAGACTAACATTAAAACGAAGACTCACACTGAGCTATGGTTGGGACTCTGTTAGTAAACTGTTGGTGGAGCCTATTCTTACAGACTGCATAGAATTCATTGGCAGTTGGTCAGTGTGGATTTCGCAGCTCAAAGCAACAGGAGTTGTCAAGTTTGCTGTTATGTTAGGCAGTTTCGTGTTCTCTTTTTGTCGTGGGGCTGGAGTGAATGTGTGTGTGTGTGTGTGTGTGTGCGTGTGTGTCTCTGTGTATGTGTGTGTGTCTCTGTGTGTGTGTGTGTGTGTGTGTGACTGTTGTGTGTGTGCGCATGACTGGGTTCTTTGTTTTTCTGTTGGATTTATAAAGAAAATTTTTTTTTTTTTTTTTTTTTTTTTTACTGTATTCTCTTTTCAAGTTAATTAATTTCTTAATAATTTCTCAAGACATTTCTCCCAATTTTTTTCTCTTTACATTCTGAAAATGAATTTTTGGGGGGCACATAAAGAATTATTATTTTAGGAGCTCTACCTTCTGTAACTCAATTCTTTGAAACTTTGGGGGGAGGGGAGAGGGGGGGAGAAATCCTGAACAAGAGATTCCACTAATCAGACCTTTTCAGGAATGTTTAACCTGTGTATGAACCCTGGATCGTGAAGCATGGAAAAAGATCTCTGTTGCGTCTTCTCTCATGTCCCCCCCTACGTCCTTTGGGACATGGGACTGAGTGAGTGAGTGAGTGACGAACCCTGGTACGTATGCTTTCCAGTGCAAAGCTCAGTTTTTCTGCATAGCACCAGGAGATTGGGTCGTAGTAGCGACAGAATCCAGATCTAGGTTCTGTGAATCTGTTGGCACAACTGCAAATCAAAGGAAGCGATAAAGATGCGAATCAGCCTGTTGGGTAACAAGTCATCAAAACTTGTGTTACTTAATGCTGATAGTTACACAACGCCACTTACTAAACGGACTTGACCGATAAAACCTAAAAATCTCACACATTTCTTAATTTCCTGCAACCTTTGGTCATAAAAACAATCCCGTATAGCCGCCAAACCTAAAAAAATTTTCAGTTTCCTTAAAAACTTTTCACTGGTAACAGGCACAGGATTTCTGTTTTCAGCCATATTTCACAATGCATATTTTTAAATTTACACAGAAAAATGTTAACACCTACATGCAACAACTTTAAACACTACCCCCCCCCCCCCCCCACCCTTCTGTACTCCCATGTCTAATCATTAATAGGAATAATCCCACAGACATGACTACAGGGTCTATTTCATGATAAATGGCAAGGAAGAAGACCAACAACAGGAAATAAAAAAAGCATGGGACCTTAAAGCACTTACAAAATTTAAAAAACCCACCCAAACTTGCATAGTTTTAAGCCTGCTTGGTGCAAACAAAAGGTTGAGAATGTTATGAAAAAGTATGCACTATTTGAAAAGTATGCACTATTTGAAAAGTATGCACTATTTGAAAAGTATGCACTATTTCAAACTATTTAAAAAAAAATATCTTGCACATATGTAGAAAATAGAATATGGCTGCCCTTCTAACGTGGCTCTAAAAAAAGTCAAAACAAACAACAACAAAAAAAGCAACAACAAAAAACATGGACAAATAAATCATCTCCTCAAGATTCGAGTTAAAAGACTTGTACTTTCAATCATGCTGCTTACACAAAAAATTAGCAGACTCTGGAATAGACCAACAACAAAAAATGTAACCAGTACATTTTGTTAACTTTTCCTCTACACCAGGAGAAGCACTTCCAATTCTATCCCATCATTTACAGCCCCGCCAACCACAGAGGCCATATCGGGGCTGTCACCTTGTTAAAGTTTAAATCTCACATTAAAACTGCTCAACAGAATACAGATTTAAAGTTCCTCTCAGAGATAAATGTTCTGCGTGAATATAGCAAATACATTACAGTTTCTGATTGCGGGAATCTACATTAATTACTCAAGTATCTGATTTCACATCGTAACAATAACATAATACACTGAAACGACGCCCGTTTTCTGAAAAGATATGTGAAACAATCCTACCCTGAAGACTTAAAAAACTTGTAAGCACCAACAATATAAATGAACAAACATTAAAAAAACAAACCAAAAAAAACAACCCAATGTACTATATTTTTACATATATGTGTGTGTAGATAGCAACACAAGAGAACAATTCTTAAAACTCATTTTCTTCCCAGAAATAAAACTTATTCTGCAACTCACACACATTTTTTTTATTTAAGGAAAACAATGAGATGAAAAATTTATACAATATCACTGATCAGGCAACATGAATCAACTGGATAAAAATTCTTATGAATATAAACAACAACAACAAAACTGGCAGTCAGTAAACTAGTACACATCATCAGTGAATACGCAAAAGCACTAGCAGTTCTTACCTTTATCAGAGTATTTGCATGGTAGCTGTAAATTGATAATGAGATTCTTCCCATCAGTTCAACCATCTATTTAAAATAACTTTTTAAAAACCATCAGAGATACTTCAACGCATCTTTTACATTGAATTTCATAGTCAAAACGCAGCTTCTTCGTCAGTTTTGTTTTGTTTTAAAGCCATGCTGATCAGTAAGGCCATATAAGGCTTCAATCCAATCCAACCCTGTTGTCTATAACCCCGCCGACCATAGAGGCCATATGAGGCTGGTGCTGCAGTTTTTTTTAAAGTCATACTACAAAGAAAGCATGAAAAACAACTTCTCAGAGACATACAGAGTAGTCTGGATCAATTCTGATCCAAAAATGGTAACGATAATCTCTTTTAAAGAATACCAAAATGGTTATAATAATCTCTCCCAAAAAACAAAACCAAACAATTCAGTATAAAGGACAATATCAAACAGTTAGTACTTGACGCCTGCTTTATCATAAACTGGCAATATGTTGTTGTCTAACATTTTGTTTGGGTTTTTTTTCATTCCTCGGCTATTCCTTCGAGGTTAACAAACGGGGAGATATTGCACATGCTACTATTTTTACCCACCATTAAAAGGTAGTTGTTTTCCAACTTCAGGGAGTTCATCAACGAATGAAAAGTCTGTAAATATTATTGTACAGAAGTCACAGCTAATACAAACAATAAGTAGAAAATGGGGGAAGGAAAGACAGAAAGACAATCAAGCAGTTTTGGTGGTCATTTTTTTCCTTCTCCACTGTCCTAGACTTCATGAAATTTTTTTTTTGTTATCTTGATTCCATCTTATGACAGTCTTCTGGGCAAGACTTTAAACCAAGGTTCTGTGTATGAACACAACTCAGAATACCTTGTGCACATGTTAAAACCAGGCCTGTCTTTCAGAAGAGTAGGCCATTCGCGCTGGTTAAGAATAGATGACAAAAATATATTTAAAACCAACTACATGCACACTGGTGTTGTGTTCAGACATCCTTCCTGAAGTTGGAATGCAGCTACCTTAATGGTGAACCTAAGGGCTCTAGCTGAGGAACCAAAAAAACGCAATCCCCCCCACCCCCCAAAAAACCCCTTATAACATTGAAACACAACCCTCTTGTTAATGTCCACATTACCATAAATAGATGCAAAAAACGCCCCAAAAGATTACTTTACATAAGACATCACAGACCTGCATACCAAAGCCATTTCGTACCCAGAAAATGGAAAAGAAAGAAAAAACTGTTCCATCATACACCTTTTTCACCTAACTTTTACAACAATATCTCCTCCCCCCCCCCAAAAAAAAAACCAAAAAAAATCGTACAATATAATCACATCGTTAAAATGAAGCATAAAGAAAACCGAGTATCCTCTGGATAAACATCATACACCAAAATCAGGTACTCGATTTCGGCATATATATATATATCTCTCTCTCTCTCTCAACAGAAAAAAAACATCCAAGCATGGCTACAGTCGGGAAGTAAACCTCAAGACTTGGTGTCACGCAGACCCAGCTGCGAGACTTTGCGCTGCGCCCACGACATGACGATCATGCTGGCTCCGTTGGCGAAGAAGCTCCGCAGCGTGCCAGGCATCAGCCCGCGGTACAGGGCGAAGAACCCCCCCCGCTCTTTGATCACCATCCTCATTCGCTGCCAGACGGGCATATCTCTGCACGTCACACAACGCAATGCAACGTCTTGTCTACAACAGGCCTAGCACAGCGCGAAAATTACCCCCCCCTTTCCTTTTATCAAGACCAAGTGCTGCGTAACTGTTGCAAGACTGGCAATGTCTTGTCTACAGCAGGCCTAGCACAGCGCGAAAATCCAGCACAATGGCCCAGTACTATAATTACCCCCCCCCTTCCTTTTACCAAGACCAAGTGCTGCGTAACTGTTGCAAAACTGGCATATCTCAGCACACCATGCAATGCAATGTCTTGTCTTCATCAGGCCTAGCACAGCGCGAAAATCCAGCACAATGGCCCAGTACTATAATTACCCCCCCTTCGCTTTGATATGTTGCTTTACAAGAGTCAGCGCTATATAAATTCCATATATTATTATTATTATACCAAGACCAAGTGCTGCGTGACTGTTGCAAGACGGGCATATCTCTGCACACCAGGCAACGCAATGTCTTGTCTACATCAGGCCTAGCACAGCATGTAAATCCAGCACAACTCCGTCAAGGGTCCAGAGCTAAAATTAGCATGCCCCTTCCTTTTACCAAGTCCAAGTGCAGTCAATGTCTGCTATACTTAGCACCAGCTGGGATGGAATAGATAGCAGATGAGAGTGGCTGAAAGTGGGGGAAAAGTGACAGCTGTCGCCTGTAAACTAAGATATAATCTGTATGAGGAGATTCATTACCGTTACACAGAAAATGAAGTACATTTTGTAAAAACAAAACATTAAAAGAAATGTAAATAAACGTGTGTGTATTGAAAGGAATGTAAATAAACATGCGTATTTGTAAAACTATTCTGAGGATGCCATATGCCAAAATACTAATCAATAAAAAAAATAATAAAAAGATGGTAAAGTTAAAAAACCCCACCAAAAAACCCAACCCAATCTCCCACCCCCAAATAGGACAACAATGATCAAGCTATCAGGGATCAAGCTATATGGATATATACAGGCCTTGATCTAAGGCTTTCCTATGAAAGTAAACGAAGAAAAGATGCTACATACAACAAAATTTTCATTGGTTTCTTGGCTAGCGATCCAAGGTAAACCCAATGGCGACATTATATGCATACGCAACCATTTACTAACCATTAAGACAGCCACACTCAGACTTCAGGGATGATGTCTCTACATATCGCCAGCGTGCATGCGTTTTTAAAATTCTGTCATCCGTTCCTACCAGCATGAAATGGCCTACTCTTCTGAAAGGCAGAACAGGTTTTAACGCAAGCGCAAGAATGTTCTGCACGCGTTCATACACAAAACCTTAGTTTATAAGAATTCAAGGGAGTGGAGGCAGTACTGACGTTGTTAACTCCAGGAGAAAAATCACTTCGAAAGGGTACCTTGGTGGAGGGTTGAACTTGGACTGTCAGATCACAAGCTCAACACACTGACCACTGGGCTACCTCAACCCCCCCATAGAAAATAAACTGAACTGTATTAAGTTGGGTTTTCCGTTACGCAGTGAGTTCCAGGTAAGAGGGGTTTCTATTTGCTGTAAAGTTTTCACTGGTTTTGAACGAGAATTAGAGAGATTTACCACTCACTCATCAAAAGTATAACACTGACTGATGCCTGTGATGCTTATCTGACGATTAAAAACAATCTATAATATTTACTGTCATGTAACATTTTCCATACATCTTTTCCTGTGAAAACCATGACCTGATCTGGAGAAAAAGAAATAATTTTTTTTAAAATCAGGCCCAAGAATTAAAAAAACCCCAACAACACCCAACCCTTTGTCTAGCTTTTAAAGTCAAACTCTGAACTCTCAAAAATGAACTTGACTCAGAAACGAACTGGACACAGCGCGCAAATCCAGCATAACTCAGTCAAAGGTCCAGGGCCCAGTGCTAAAGTTAGCCCCCTTCCTTTTACCAAGTCCAAGTGCGGTCAGTTCTTGCTACAGTAAGCACCCACTGGAGTGGATTGGATAGTAAGCTGAAAAAAGTAGCTCAAAGTGCGGGAAAACTGACAGCCGTGTAGAGTATTCTTTCATTACAGTTACTCAATATAGTTACCACTTGCGACGAAACAAAACATTAATAATAATAATGTATGGAATTTATATAGCGCTGAATCTTGTAAAGCAACAAATCAAAGTGCTCAGATGACTTAAACATTTTTTATAATTATTTTATATCGAGGATAATGGAATAAGAACTCAGGTGCTTTTTTTTTTTAACGTCCAGTCCCCCTGTGTATGCGGTTTTGTAAATTTTGTCATTTGTTCCCACCGGGCACACAAGGACCTACTCTTTCGAAAAGCGGAACAGGATTTAAGTTCACAAAAGAGCAATTACACGCGCGCACAACGCGCTTGCCGTTTCAAAACCACCACCACCACCACCATCAACCACCACCACCATCATCAACCAACCACCACCACCACCATCATCATCAACCACCACCACCACACCATCATCACCCCACCACCACCACCATCATCACCCACCACCATCATCATCAACCACCACCACCATCATCAACCACCACCAACCACCATCATCAACCACCACCACCCACCATCAACCACCCACCACCATCATCAACCACCACCACCACCACCATCATCCACCACCACCACCACACCCACCATCATCAACCACCACCACCACCACCCAACCACCACCAACCCACCACCCACATCATCAACCACCACCCACCACCCACCCCCCCTCACCCCCCCAGCCACCACCCATCCCACCCCCCCAAACCTCCCCCCACCCATCCGCCACCCTCCCAACCCACCCCCCCCCCCCCCCCCCCCCCCCCCCCCCCCCCAACACCCCCTCACTTACCCACCCACCACCCTCATACTCACTGGCCGTAGCTGCACTGCACCTGACACCTCATGTACTCCAGCGGCCACACCACCCACCAGGCCAGCGTGGCCGCGATGCCGGCCGTCAGCAGCGGGCCCACCAGAGGGCGCCGGAACTGCTCCGGGAAGTGGCGCCGCCCAGAGTCCACCGTGACGAAGAAGGTCGATGCCAGGCCCAAGGTTCGCACCATCGTGATGCCCAGCCCCTGCGAGATCAGGCGGGACCCGAGAGAAGGTTAACCCCCTAACTGCCCAGTGTTAACCCCCCCCCCAACTGCCCAGTGTTAACCTCCCCTAACTGCCCAGTGTTAACCCCCCTAACTGCCCAGCGTTAACCTCCCCTAACTGCCCAGTGTTAACCCCCTTAACTGCCCAGTGTTAACCCCCTTAAACTGCCCAGCGTTAACCCCCTTAACTGCCCAGTGGTAACCCCCTTAACTGCCCAGTGGTAAGCCCCCCTAACTGCCCAGTGTTAACCCCCCCTAACTGCCCAGTGTAAACCCCCCCCCCCCCCTAACTGCCCAGTGTTAACCCCCTAACTGCCCAGTGTTAACCCCCCTAACTGCCCAGTGTTAACCCCCCTAACTGCCCAGTGTTAACCCCCCTAACTGCCCAGTGTTAACCCCCCTAACTGCCCAGTGTTAACCCCCTAACTGCCCAGTGTTAACCCCCCGTAACTGCCCAGTGTTAACCCCCCGTAACTGCCCAGTGTTAACCCCCCGTAACTGCCCAGTGTTAACCCCCCGTAACTGCCCAGTGTTAGCCCCCTAACTGCCCAGTGTTAACCCCCTGACTGCCCAGTGTTAACCCCCTAACTGCCCAGTGTTAACTCCCTAACTGCCCAGTGTCAACTCCCTAACTGCCCAGTGTTAACCCCCTAACTGCCCAGTGTTAACCCCCTAACTGCCCAGTGTTAACCCCCTAACTGCCCAGTGTTAACTCCCTAACTGCCCAGTGTTAAGTGCACCCTATATGCCAGGGAACAAAATTGTTATGTACCACTTGCTATGTTCATATCCTTCTTACTCAGAGACTACCACATGAATATTCCTCATAGTCCACCCAATGACAGTATTATATCGTAGATTACTTCCGAGGCAAGCTCAAATTAGTTAGCATGATATTTCACTGCGAAAACTCCAGGGGGGATGGGGGGGGCCTATCAGTATAAGTAGCATCCCCACATTCTGTGCCAGAAATTTCCTCTTTTCTATCACTCTCTTTAGTTCTGCCTTGTTCCTTTTCTGCCTGTCACCTCCTTCTTGTCTATTTTCTGCCTTCTTGGTCCATTCTCCTGCCATTTTTTCCCCAGAAAGACTTAAAAGATAACGATTCTCTCTTGTGCCAAAGTCGGATGGGCTGGGCCTGACCTGTCAGGCGCTTAACGGCAGCACGACGCATTTTCACTCATATAACAATAGTTGCTGTCTGAGTGTTCACAGAAGAAGAAGAAAAAATACAGAATTTATGTTGTTTACAAGCCATATATGATATAATGACAAACAGGAAAATATCTATAATGATAATAACAATAAACGGCTTTCATATAGCGCAATATCTTGTAAAAGCAAATCAAAGCGCTTGCATTCAACATATTCTTACTCATACACCCAATAACATTCATAAGTGTTAACAAATTCAAATGTACACACACACACTTGCACACATACATGCAAACAGGAAAATACCTATCACAGGAAATAGTACAACTCAGTCTTCAATATTGACAGAACAGTTTCCTATTTAAAAAAACAAAAACAAAATCACTTTCTTAATTTACGGGCAGTGCTTAGGAATGTTTCTTTATATCTAAAGTGTTATGATCTTTGTGTGAATAGGTGCTGCAGCCCGCACACCAAATTACAGCAATATTGTTATGCTTACTCTTTTATACCAGACATACATGCTTTTTTTTGTCTCAAACAAGATGTTTGGTCTGACTCATTTCAGTCTCTCCCTTTCGCCCCCAGCATACACTTTCCACAATCAAGCTCTCACAAAACCACAACAGAACTACAGATACATTCTGGAGCAAATCATGCCATCTTTATTTTTCACCATCCCCTCCCCCCTCCCCCCAATATCAACAGCAATGTATAAAATTATTCTATACTTAAGTCATGATTGATTTATTTATTTATCTATTTATTTTTGAGGATAACAGAATAAGCACTCATGTGCTTTTTAAAATTTTTTTAAAGGGTGGCGCTGGTCTTGTGGCATTGGCAACGTGCTCTCTTCCCAGGAAGAGCAGCCTGAATTTCATGCTAAGATATCTGCCATGACTGAAAGTAAATATACAAAAAGGTACAATACAATGAACATTAAACAAGTAATGAATGTTGATACCTTCTGACTTAAAAAGAACAGACCAACAAAGTAATTATGTAGTTAAATGAACTACACAAAAATGCTTTCAAACCACCACACCACCACTACTACCACTGATACTACTACTACTACTGATACTACTACTACTAAACAACAGTAATAATTAATACTACAAATACTACCACCACTACCACTACTACTACTACTACTACTCCCAAACCACCACCACCATGACTACCACGACTACTATTTCACAAAAAAACAGTAAAAATTCCACCACTCACAACGACACACCCCCACCACTACAAATTACTACATACACTTCTACTACAAAAATTCCTATACTACTAAAAAGTCCAACTACAGTACAAACAACAAAAAAATTAATGAAAAAAATTTAAAAAACAAAAATATCAAATGATAAACAACGAAAATAACCACATATAAACCTTTAAAAGTTTCCACTTCTGGTTCTTTGGGGGGCCCGCACCAAAACAAAAAAAAAACATCATCACATCAGTTTCAACATAATATTTCATCTTTTTGCTCACCACACAGGTCAGAAAAAAAAAAAAAAACCCCAAAAAAAAAACAAAAAAAAATTCCAAGAAGGGCGTGCATTGGGGACTTTCTTTTTTTTTTCCCTTAAATGTAAAAGTGCGGTGGGGGGGGTGAAATTATTTCCCCAAACAGGAAGTAAGGTGCCTCCTTCCCTCCGTAGCCGGGGGGGAAAATCCTTGGCAAGATGGGGTACCCACTTACCTCCCATCAGGGTTACGTGAAGTCATGGAAGGCGGTACGGATGATGTGTTGACACCAAAGTTTTTTGGGAACTGGTCACACTCAATGTGTTAGGCAGAAAAACTAAAGAGTACAATGGCAAAGACAACCGCTCAGACAGCACTGCCCTATAAAAAGAATTGCAGCCTACTATGGAAATTTTTTTCTGCAAAAAAGTCATGGTATCAGAAAAAAACAGAATACAGATAACAGCGTAAAGGGGGGCTTGCATTTATCGGGAATTTTCCTCCTGGGTAGGTGGATTAGCGACACGAACCCTCATCGTCATCCGCGACTGTCCGCATCAGAAAACCTCTCGAATGGGTACATGGAACACAACTATCCCCTAAAAAAAGGGAAAAATTGGGAAAATCTCAAACAAAATGGAAAGAATGAACCTCAATTACAGGACTTTCAAAATGAGATGGAAAGGAGCGGGCTGCATAACATCCGACAACACCCATTTTTACTCGGGAGGAGATCAACCCCCAGAAAGGATTGCATGATTCTAATCAAAAAACCCAAAACCATCAAAGGTTTCGGGACTGTAAATGACAGATCCTGATAGAAAAAAATTTAAGGGCACCCTTTCGACATTGAATAGTACAAGTATATGCACCAACAGCTGATAAAAGACGCAGAAATTGAAGGATTTTTATAAAATATCGAAAAGGCAATGAACAACTGAAGTCTCAAGAACAGAATAATAAGGGGTGACCTCAATTAAAAGGGAGAAAAGGGGAAAAGATGAAACACATTTTTGGCCCTTTGGAATAGGAGGAGAAATAAAGGGGAACGGCTCACAAGGGTGCAAGGAACAAAACGGGCGTCATGAACACATGGTTTAAAAACCCATCCAAGAAGATGCGGACAGGAAAAGCCTGGCCAAAAACCGGGAACAAAAGATTACATCCTGTTTCAAAAACGTTCAGAAACTCTATAACATTTTGTAAGTCCATGCCAGGTGCAGACGTGGAAGGATCATGCCCCAGTTATCGGACAAGCGACGAAAATTGAAAAAGTTGTAAAAAGAAAAAAGAAAAACCAAAAACCAAATGAACATCACAAACGACGAAGAAACAAAGAAAAATACAAACAAAGTTGGAAACAAAATTCGAGGGCCCAATCAACTCACCACACAGAGGAAAAATGGCAGATGAAAAAAGAAGCATCAGCGAGGCGCAAAAGAATATATACCAGTCATAAATAGAAAAAACATAATAAAAATAATAATAATGTATGGAAATTATATGCGCTGAATCTTGTAAAGAAACAAACAAAGCGCTCGATTTATTTCATCCCCTTTTTAAAGTCACGGAAATTTTTCTCTCCTGAAATTCGGGCTGCTCCCCCCCGGGGAGAGCGGGAGAACGCGTCGCTACTTACCTGCCCCACCCTTTCACCCTTAAGAAGGGATGACCCAAAGTTTTAAACCAATGGAAAACGGGAGAAAGAAAAAGTAATGAAAAGAAGTATAAAAACTTACAAACTGGTTAAGAAAAAATGCAATGAAGCCAAGGAAGAATGGATCAATATGCGTGAAAGGAAATTAAAATGAATGCAAATTTTGATAAAAAACTTATGCTGAAAAAATAAAAAATTGGGCAGAAAGAAATCATCGCAAAAACAGGGTTTATAAAGTCGAAGATGGAGATATACTCTGGGAAAAGAAGATATTTCTTAACGGGGTCAGAATACATCGAAGAGTTATACCACGACGACAGAGGGCCCCTCCTCAATTAGATCGAAATGGCCAATAATCATGGAAGACAATGAGAAAAAGCCTCACAAGATGAAAAGGGTAAGGGACCCCGGGCCCATGATATCCCATCTGAATTTTATAACAGCCCCGGGTGAAGTGGGAATAAGGCATCACAAAACTTTTAAACAAAATTAAGACACAGGAGAATTCCGACAGATAAAAAGTCCACTACATTGCGATCCCTAAAAACGGTAAGCTGAAAGTGACCAAAAACGAAAAATCAGCCTGAGAGTCACCTCACCAAAGTTCTTTTACGAATACTCATGAAAGAAGAGAAAAAAATACCCCAGAAAATCAGAAACGCAAATTTGGATTTATGGCAGCAAGGGACCAGAAAACAATCTCGATTGAAAACTCTCATGGAAAGATCCATCGAGGTCCCGAAAAACCTGTACCTCGCTTTTATTTACTACCAAAAGCGTTTAAAAAAAGTAGACCTCCGACTTGTTTGATATTTTGGCAGGGCAACATCGACGGAAAGACTTCGAGTCCTCAAAACATATATTGGGAACAGGGGGCAGCCATCAGATTGACAATAACATAAGTCAATATAAAACCAATCTGCAAGGGTGTGAGGCAGGCTGCGGTTTTTCCCCCTGTTTTTTTAATGTATATAGGAAATAAATTCTACGAAAAATTGAGAATCATGAGGGAATTATGAGGGGCCACAAAATCAACAACCGAGAATGCAGATACACAGTCCTTATTGCCGACTCTGAAAAAAACTGCAAAAGATTTTAAAACATAACAGACGAAAAAACGAAAAAAAGGATTTCAGCCAATGCAAAGAAGAAAAAGCATGGTGCCGAAAAAAGCTGTTATACCACAATGCAACATAGCCTTAAAGGGGAGAAATCAACAAGTAAACACCTTTTTAAAAACCTTGGTTGTCTACACCCCGGACGGGAAGTCTGACACAGAAATCAAAAGAAATCGGGCAAACTAAAGGGAAATTTTAACAACATAAATGTATTTTTTTTCCAAAAGTAAGAAACCTCAGACAAAGACCATGTTTTAAAGCCCACTATGGGCCATTCTTCTGTACGGATGTGAGTGCTGGACCCTACCAAAGGACACAGAACACGATAAAGCATGGAAAAGTAGTTTTCCGGAAAACTAAATCTCATGGACAAAAAAAAAAAAAACGAAGTAAAAGGAAAAAGGGGGGTACAAGGATCCTTCTCAACAAACCCTCAGAGAAAAACCCTAAAATTTTTCGGGCCAAAAAAATCAAAAGGGGGACGAAAGAAACTGTTATGGGTGGCAAAATCTGTGGAAACAAGAGCAGAGGAAGACAACGCACAAAATTCACAGACAGCTTAAACAAATTCGCAACGAATAAAGAGGGCACCAACAATGATCTCATGAGAGGGACCGAGAACAGGGAAGAATGGAGAGCCATGATCATCGATGTCTGCAGGACCAGACCGGACACTTGAAGAAGAAAAAGAATGTAAAAGTAAAATGGGGACAGGATAGCTCAGAGGTCAGAGCACTCGCTTTCCCCCAAACCAATGTTAAGCAGCAGCGAGCATGGTCACCAAGTGGATGGGTGACCGTGTGCGCGCCTTGGCTTCAGTACAGTCCTCCAGTTCACCCAGCTGTAAATGGGTACCTGCCCTCTTTAGGGTCAGGGAAGGTAAAGCAGCGAGGGAGAGGAGATGGACGCTGCCGCCCTCAATATGCTGGCCACCTGGAGAAGCTGAGGTCTCTGACACCTGGCATCCATATCTTTTTAAAATTTTAGATACAGAATCAGTGCTGAGACCACAGAAGATTATTTTTAAAGAGTAAAATCTGAAATTTCAGATATAACCTCTGTGCCTGTCTCCAATACTTTTGCACAAACAATACTTACATTAAAAAGTATCTGGACATATAGCTACATTACATTAATAAGCAGCATTGACATAATTATCGTTAAAAATGAATTAAGGTCCTTTATCATAATCAAGATTTCTTGTCCAACTATAGTACACCATATGTGTTCACGCACACCTACAGTTTCTTTAAAAGAGCATCTGTTCACACAGTGACAAAGTATAAAAAAAAAAAGGGTCACTAAATATGTATCTCAAAGTACTACACAAGCAACACACATCTGTTACATTCAGAGTCTTGTCACTAAGCCTGTATTTTGTCAGCAAACAGACACACAAGCTGTTTCCATAGGTGTGCTAAAGACCAATGTCTGATATGCTTTCCCGTTACAAATCAGATCTGTCAACTCCTGTCAGAGTTTTAATAATATTTTAACCAAGCTATTTCTGTTGGGTTTTTATGCAGCCTTTAGCCCAACATTAGGGGTAGCCATCTTCAGACACTGGGGATGATGTTTAAACATAACACCAGTGTGCGTGTGTTTTTAACATTTTTCAATTTGTTCCTACTGGCACACAATGGCCTGCTTTTCCAAAAAGGTAGATCAGGTCTTAACATATGCGCAAGATGTTCTGTGTACGTTCGGACTTGGGACCTTGGTTTCTAGTCTCATCTGAAGGGTTTTCAGGTGAATAGAGTCGATACTGATGTTACTATAACTTGAGGATTAAAATCCATTTGAATGAGCATCAATAATGGCTTGAACCTGGGCCGTCAGATTGCCAGCTTAACACTCTAACCACTAGGCTATCCCGTTATCCCCCCCCCCCAAATCAAGCAAACTGACGTTTCACAGTTGACCTCTTTACGCTGGTTCAACTATGACTCCAATCCAATCCAATCCTGTTGTTTATAGCCCTGCCGACCACAGAGGCCATATCAGAGCTGTCACCTCATCAAATTTTAAATCTTAGATTAAAAACTGTGCAACTATATACAGATTAAAACAGGGTATAAAACCAACATCTACTGTCATTCCTTGTAGCAACGCCCCTGGCCAACCATAAGGATCAACCAAGGACAGGCACCGCATTATGGGGAGAAAACCCACATCAACCACACATAAAATGAGATAAAAACCGAAACCAAATTCTGTAAAACAACCTTCTTCTTAGTGACCAACTGTAACACTTTCACTCACATCAGATGGAAAACGGCCGATTCTCTCAGGAAGTTAAAAAAAATGGTGTCTGGTGGAACATCACAAAAAAAGGATCTTTTAAAAAAAAATTATAATTTAAATTTTTTATCGAGGATAAAGGAATAAGCACTCAGGCACTTTTTTACATCCAGGCCCCGTGTGTATGCGGTTTTGCAAATTTTGCCATCTGTTCCCACTGGCACACAATGACCTACTCTTTCAAAAAGCGGAACAGGATTTAACATGTGCGCAAGATGTTCTGCATGCGTTTGCACACGGGGCCTTGGTTTATAGTCTCATCTAAAGGACTTTGACATTCAGTTCGATTTTTTAGTCAAACTAGGAAGAAAGGGTGAGGCTGGGAATCGAACCCAGAACCTCACGGTTTATTTGTTGGCAGGCAAATGTCTTAACCATCCTGCCACCTTCCTTCCTTCTTTAGGGAGTCTGCAGTAAAATGCTTGTGCCTAACATCCTATAAACTCTAACCCTAGTAAGACAAATCTAAAATGATGATCAATATTCACTGCGACGACGTTGTCTATGAAAAGGATGAAAAAGCCAACTGGGTTTTAGACCTGAAGTCAGGGGGCCACTGGTTTGAACCTCAGCAGGGCCTTGCGGTTATGGGGTGGGCATGGTTACAATCTCCCCGGGCCATCAGATTGCCAGCTTAGCACTCTGACAAAACTTTTCCCCCATCCATTACACCATGAGTGGTCATAAAGCCTACCTTGCCAATGGACACTAGCCAATGCTTTTATAATAATAATAATAATAATAATAATAATGTATGGAATTTATATAGCGCTGAATCTTGTAAAGCAACAAATCAAAGCTCCTCTAAAGGTCAATCCCTGAAGCCAGAATGCAGTTACCTAGATGGTGTGTCTGTGTGGTGGTGGGGGGGGGGGGTAGGGGGGGAGGAAGCGGTTGCATACGCAAAAATCTCACCAGTGGTGACCCTCACAGCTCTAGCCGAGGCACATCTAGTTAAATCTAGGAAGCATGATAAAGATTCTGCAAATCATGACGACATCATATCTGACTTATTTTCGATTAATATTATGAACTATTACTGACTTACAGACAGCTTCTGACTCAACTTGTAACTGAGTAACTTGTAAAATTTTCATGCAGGTAAAAAAAAACCCAACACTACACACACACACACACACACAAACACACCAAGAAAACAATGAACCAAACCCCCCCCCCCCCAAAAAAAAACCATCCCAAAAAACAAATAACACGTCCCAATCAGTTACACCCTAAAAGTCTTTTTTTTTCGTTACTATACATTTCAAGACACAGACAACAGACTTATTTTGACTAAACTAAGTGTGCATGAATGACCAAAATCAGGAGGATCTATTACCTTAACATATTCAAGGGGGGTTTCTATGATAGCACGACAAGTTCCAGCGCATGCAGCACCCATAATCACACGCCTGGAAAAAAAAAAACCAGTCAAAGATTTAACGGTCAAACATGCCATCAAATTAAATGCAACAGCGAAAGCGCAACAATACATTCTCTAAATAAATCTTTAAAAATATCACACTGCATGCATCTTTCTAATGCAAGAACAGGCTTTCTTGGTAGTATAGTTTAAAAAAAAAAATTTAGACACCCCCCCCCCCCCCAAAAAAAAAAAATGTCATTCTGATATTCTGTTTCTGCATTTCTGATCATAAAACCTACCTTATTAGCTAAATTATTTAAACTGAGACAAACAATATATTTTAAAACTTTTCCAACAAAAACAACAGATCTTCATAACATCAACTTTTATCATCTAAATGTTTGCTTCTGGACAACACTCTTCAAAGTTTTTTAAAAAACAAAAACAACTTCACAATACTAAACCATATAATCTAAATTGTAAATCACATCTTATTAAATCTTCTCAAAGATCTTCACTTAAACTTTATAATGTGGTCTTTGAATATCATGACAGCTTAACCCTCCCCCTTCCCCCTCAAAAAGTACAATATTATGAAATATACAATGTCCATGCATGCTTTTCTATCCCCACAGGTAGTAATACATCCACTAGCATACACACAAACAAACTGCACTAATCAGTCTCATTTTTTTCTCATAAAAACGTAGGCAAGCAAACCTAAACCCATTCAGGGCAGATTTTGTAAGATGTAAATATCATCCCAGCATAATCTTGATATTGATACAAAGAGTAAATGTTTTGATGATTACTCACTCCTGTACTGAACAAAGTTGAATAAGTCTGATCTGCTTCTGATTCCCAACAACAAAAGGTTACGCGATATTCAACACAGTTTTCTCTGTACTACAATCACTGTTTTCTGAAGCTAAATCATTCAAAATTTTAAAATCATACAAATTCCCCGTTACTTTTCAGAACTGACGACTAGCTGTACACCAAAGTTTCTTCTTTTTTTTCTCTTTTTGTGAGTATGCAACAACCAGCTGTGCCATAAACTAAAAGGATGCCTCTTCACTATACAAATTCAAATTCAAAAGCTTTATTATCTCAAAGACAGAGAAATTCTGGCAGGTTACTCGCCATACATAAAACCAATAAACATTTAAACATAATATTAAAAACACACACACACTGTCCAACATCAGCACGCAACCATCATGAGATAAAATGCACCACAAATCAGCAATATCTCAGCCAGCCACAAACCCACCCCAACAAAAATCACTTTACTCATGTGCGCACAAGTAAACCCGTACGTCCGCACATTCACAGTCACTCGCGCACGCGCACGCACGCTCGCACATTGTAAAATTTCGTACCCATGCTCACGCATTTTAATAATATAAGTCAAATTGTTATAACATGTTGTATAAGGCAAATATTAATTAAATTAATACTATGTTCTTTTAAGATATTGAACAGTCTAAAATAATAACACGCGCACGTATTTAAAGAAGAAAGAAAAAAAAAATCATTTGTATAACATGTATGATAAGACAAATATCAGTGAAGTTAATACTCTATTCTATTAGAAACTGAACACAGTTTACACTAATAAAAGGTAGCCTTTAGTCTCTCTCTCCCTCCCCCCCCCCCCCTCTCTCTCTCTCTCTCTCTCTCTGTCGTGGGCTTTAGTTCAATTCAGATTTATTGTCATACATTTATTAATTAGCAGAATTGAGGTTGGAATAAAACTATTTTTAAATCGCAGGGTTCTAGACTTGGGTACTCTGTAGCGCTTTTGAGAAGGCAGGAGTTCAAAATATTTTGCATATTAGATCAGATTAATCACAGAGAGAGATACACACTTTCGCAAACCCTTTTTACCTTCATCCTCGATTCTAAATGATCCACACAACACACAGTTCTAGTCTAGAAACTTTCTTTGACTATTGACAGAACTTGTAACTTTCTTTTGATTCTCAATGACCCGCACAAAATCATGCACACACAGCTCTAACACTTAAGTCTATACCTTCTCCCAATATTGACAAAGACTTACTCTCCCTTATACTTACAACTGTAAGCCTCCAGTGAAGGGTATTTCGTACATTCCAAAGCTGTTGCTCTGATGTGTGTATCTGCAAAGGGATATTTATAAACAAAAACTTATTAAAACAAAGGACAGCAGCAAAACCCCATACTTAGTGCAAAGGCAATATCTTCCAACTTAATTTTTTGTTGTTGTTGTATATAACATGCATAGATTGTAACATGCAAACCATTTTCTTGTGTACATTTTTTTTCAATAAAGGCTGAAGGCACAACATCAGAGTGAATAACTAATTACTTATCTTTATCTGTTAATCCTTTTGACATGCACACACATAATATGTTTTTGTACTCACACACTGAGAGACAGACAGACAGACACACACACACACACACACACACACAGTGACACACATAATATATACACACACATGCTGTAAGATTATTTGCTTTAAAGCATGACATCTGTCAGTGTCAGAAAATTACACAGATGATTCTCTCTCTCTTTTGAACAAACACACTAACACGCGTGCACACACACACAAACACACACCCACATGCACACACACACACACTCTCTCTCTCCCTATTTTGTTGTTGTTGAATAACACACACACACACATACATATACACAAACACTCTCTCTCTCTGACACTCTCACACACACACATGTTAAACCCCGTTCCGCTTTTTGGAATAGGCCATCATGGGCCAGAGGGAACAGATGACAAAATTTACAAAACTGCATACACACCAGGACTGGGTGAAAAAAAAGCACGCAAGTGCTTATTCCCTTATCCTCGAAATAAAAAGAATAAGATAAAAATAAAATAAAATAAAACACACACACACACACGAGTTTCTGCCACAGACACACACAACATTAACACACGCGCACACACACACACACACACACACACACTCTCTCTCTCTCTCTTAAGTTTATCTAGCTTAGTTTATCCAACCCAATCTCTCAACAGCGAGTCAGTCAAGTTACACTAGCTATTCACGTACACAGCCTCGAAAGCAGCAAACTGGAGAGACCGGTAGATTCCTGAGCCCCACAATGGTGGAATACAGCCTCTTAAACACACAAAGCAATACCAAACATATATACAGAATGCATGCTAACATTTTGTGCTGGTTCTTGTCATCAAAAAGAAATTCTTTTGAGGTAACATATATAATGGACAGCACTCTTGAGAGCTGTGCTTGACTCATGCTAAACTGTTGTGTATGTGGCCAACCACTTTTTAAAAGCATCGTCTTGATTGTGATTTTCCTTTTTTTTTAAACATGAAAGAGAAAAAGAACTATAAAGACTTTTTTCCCCACTATCTATATTTCTTGGGAATATCCTTTAAAAAAAAAATCATGGTACGAGAATCAGATAATGATGGCATATTGAAATGATTATTATCATTACTATTAGTAATACTCAATACTATCATAGTATCAACATTAAAATTACCTATATTTCTTGGGAATATTTTTAAAAAATATCACGGTACGAGAATCAGATAATGATGGCATATTGAAATGATTATCACCATTATCATTAACAATTATCTATATTTCTTGGGAATTTTTTTTTTTAAATCACAGTACGAGAATCAGATAATGATGGCATATCGAAATGATTATTATCATTACTATCATATTCTCATTATTACAATTATCATTGCTAATCATAAAAAGAACAACACCAACAACAAAATAAGACAAAAGTTCATCCAAAATGTTTCTGGCACAAATCGACAAACAAACAAAATTACGAGATTTAACATACTAACCCCCCAAAAATCCACCCCACCCCACCCCCCCACCACAAAAAAAAAAAAAAAAAAAATCATACCAAAATGATACCATCCATACCTGTAAAACGTGCTGACCCCAAAAAAATTTTCAAAACCAACCCCCTTCCCTCAAACACCCCCCACCCCAACCCACTCCCCACCAAAATGGTACCATCCATACCTGTAAAACGTGCTGACCCAATTTTTCACCCCCAACCCCCCTCCCTCACCCCCCCCCACCCCCCCCCCCCCCCCCCCCCCACCCAACACCCTTCCCCCCCCCCCCCCAAAAAAAAAAATGACACCACCATCCATACCGGTAAAAGCCCCGCACTCCTTGCGCCTTGAGGATTTTCCAGAAGGTCTGCACCATGCTGGTGTTCTCGAAGCCAGCCTGCCCCTGCATCTTGGTTTTCAGGGTGTCGAAAGGGTGGCCCACCACCACCGTCGTCAAGCCATACAGGACACCCACTGCAAAGCGAAACCCACAGGGGCCCCCCCCCCAACTGTACCTACCGGTCATAGCTTGACACAGTCTCGCAATCCGACGACCCCCCCCCCCCTCTCCCCGGGTTCGATTCCCGTTCAAGGGGGATATTTTTCCCCCTGGAGTTAACATCGGTGCCGACTCCTCCACTCTCCCCCCAAAAAGTCCTTTGGATGAGACTGTAAACCGAGGCGCCCCGTGTGCGAACGGCACGCAGAATGTCTGCGCACATTAAATCCTGTTCTGTTTTTTGTATGAGTAGGGCCATTGTGTGCCGGTGGGAACAGATGAGAGAATGTACAAAAACACATGCACATGGGGACTGGATGTAAAAAAGCACATGAGTGCTTATTCCATTATCCTCGATATAAAAGAATTTTTTTTTAAAAAAGTTACATTCAATTCAAGCAACAACAAAAATATAAAAGAGATGTACTCTGGTTCGTTCTTGTATTTAACGTCTGTTCGCTATTAAGTGATATTAGACGGCAGAGATGTACTCTGTGTGTGTGTGTGGTGTGTGTGTGTGTGTGTGTGTGTGTGTGTGTGTGTGTGTGTTGTGTGTGTGTGTGTGTGTTAAGTGTGTGTTTGTGTGTGTGTGTATGTGTGTGTGTACTTGTGTTTAATATAATGTCGTTCACTCAAAGTGATATTATTATTAGACACACACACACACAAAAGAACAAAAAAGATGCGTGCAAAATTGTCACATTTAGTGATTTACAGAAAAAGGTGTGTGTGTATGTGTGTGTGTGTGGTGTGTGTGTGTGGGTGTGTGTGGGTGTGTGTGTGTGTGTGTGTGTGTGTGTGTGTGTGTGTGTGTGTGTGTGTGTGTGTGTGTGTGTGGGTGTGTGTGGTGTGTGTGCGTGCGTGTGGGCGTGCGCGTATGACCCGCTAGCTGTAAGTAACCCTGCATGTACTTTTCAGTCTTTTGCAAATGTGCACGCACATGAATGCATACAAGTTCTTGTGTACATAACATATTAATGGGGCTTGCCTTTTTAGTTACCATGGTCATTAACTAGATCCTTTAGTAATAATGAAATTATCTAGACCAAGAAATTTGCAAGCAAAACAAATAGGTCAAAAGTGCAAAGATAATGTAAAAAGTTAAAGGAAATGACATCGCATAACATATAAGGTCGTAGGCAAGCGAAGTATCAGAGACCTCACTTCTCTAGGGGCTGCAAATTGAGGGCAGCCCCCATCTCCTCTCTCTCACTGCTTTACCTTCCCCAACCCTAAAGGGGCAGGTACCCATTTGCAGCTGGGTAAACCGGGGGACTGTGCTGAAGCCAAGGTGCCCAAATGGTTACCTATCCAAGTGGTAACCATGCTTGACGCTGCTCAACTTTCCCTGTATGTTGCCTTTTTTTTGGACGGGCTGTACTCTCTGGGTGTACAGCAACCCATGGTTTTTGAAAAGGTATTTATTACCATACCTTCAGGGTGTACAGCAACCCATGGTTTTAGAGTAGGCATAACCCGATACCATACCTCCTGGGTGTACAGCAACCCATGGTTTTAGAGTAGGCATAACCCGATACCATACCTCCTGGGTGAACAGCAACCCATGGTTTTAGAGTAGGCATAACCCGATACCATACCTCCTGGGTGTACAGCAACCCCAGGGTGTCTGGAAAGGAACTCAACCTCCTGCCTTGCATGAAGCACTAGGCTGAAATTCTTTCCCTTTTTTGTGGTTGCATAGCAATCCCATGATTTGAAGAGACCACTCACTGCCCTAGGCCTACATCCTGGATGTTGAGTAACCTAAGCTGCCTACAGAGCAGTCTGCCTTTATGTGTAAGTAGATTTGTAAGAAGGGACAGAGCTTTTCATACAATAGATCTAGTACTTGAGGTGTGTAAAAGGCATGCACTCCAACATACAAACACATGCACTGGAGCTATCAGTAAAGAAAAAAAGGGGCCTGTTACTTTTTGCAGTGCACCTGTGTAAATTTGCACTCTTCTGCCAATACCTTTACCACTGTGCTGATTATTAATCTGATATTTTTTCTGTTGATTTAATAATAATAATAACAATAATAATAATAGTAATAAAAACAATAATTATAATGAACATTGATAGGGGGATGGGATAGCCTAGTGGTTAGAATATTGCACTCGCAATCTCACGACCTGGGTTTGATTCCCGTTCAAGTGCCGACTTCACTCTCCCCAAAAGTCCTTTGAATGAGACTATAATAGTATAAACCGAGGTCCCGTGTGCGAACGCACACAGAACATCTTAAATCCCGTTTCTCTTTTCGTAAGAGTAGGCCATTGTGTGTCGTGGGAACAGGTGACAGAATTTACAAAACCACATACACACAGCAACTGGATGTAAAAAAAGCACGTAAGTACTTATTCTATTATCTTCGATATAAAATAAAATATCTGTTTAAAAATCTAAATATATAAATAGTGCAAGTATCACCAGAAGATCTGCCCTAAGCATATGAATCTGTCTCATATGTCTAAAGTTAAATGTGTCAAAAACTCAAGATCACCTTATATATATGTAATACTAATAGCACCCCACTACCCCCTTTGAATGCATTCTCACAGATGATCTACCTAATTGCATGCCTTTGGCATTGTAGACCTTTCATTCCCACCCCCACCCCTTGAATGTACCTGTTTAAGTATGTGAGTGTGCATATGGACTCTGCAGTATACATGTAATAAATCAGAAGTGGAACAGATTGGCAAAAACACAAGAAATGGTCAGTCCCACCTTCAAGTCCTTCTCCCTTCCAGGAGAAAAAAAAGATGAAGCAAGAGAGACAAAGGCAAACACACACACACAGAGAAAAAGGTCTGTACTAGTGTGTGTTATATATATATATATATATATATATATATATATATATATATATATATATATATATATATATATATATATGTGTGTGTGTGTGTGTGTGTGTGTGTGTGTGTGTGTGTGTATGTGTGAGAGAGTATAAATTATACATAAATAAATAATATATATATTATTATTATCATATATGATAGAGTAAGTCAGAGAGACAGACATACAGACAGATGGAGAAGCAGCCATTATTTGTACCTTTTTTTCTTCTTACTTTTGTTTATAAAGTGAAATATATTGTATACTGCTCCTTTGTTCTTATTTTGCTTCCTTGTTTGCAAATGTAAGTAAAACAACAAACGTACTTAGACTCTAGGTGTTCCCCATATTTGCTTTACATTCCTCACGAAATGGGGGAGGGGGGATATTGTAATGATGTGATGGAATGACATCGGTCTTCCCACATATTTTTTTGTTCATGGTATGTGTGTGTGGGGGGAAAGGGGGGGGGGGGAGGCACACTCAGTGCAACTGTGAGTAGGTAGGTGAGTGTGATAAGTCAGAAGTAAAACAGATTGAAAATACAGAGACATTTATGGTCCAGCTCTCTATTCCTTTCCTTCCCCCCACCCCCTCCCCACACACATTGCTGTTTATTATAGAGTTTTGTTTATTATAGATCTATGTGGCTGATTGTTTCTTTTGTTAATTTCTTTCTCGCTTTTGCTTCTTTCTCTTTTATTTCTATTTCTTCCTTAGCTATTTTGCTTATTTGTTGTTGTTGTTGTTTTTACAGATATCTTGATGAAACTAACAACCAAAGATGTTATGTGTTTAATGTACTATCTGAAGTAAGAGTTTTTACTTTGATATAGAGGGGTGCAGGAAGTGAATCACTCAGGCACATGCCCAAGAGAGAGCTCAGAGAGAGAGAGAGAGAGAGAGAGAGAGAGAGAGAGAGAGAGAGAGAGAGAGAGAGAGAGAGAGAGAGAGAGAGAGAGAGAGAGAGAGAGAGAGAGAGAGATTGTTTACTGTGTGTGCTGATTTTTTTTTTTAACCTCTAAGAAGCTTATTCATATTTCAGTACACTGTCACAGTGTCAGTCGATACAAAGTCAAAAAGTAGTAAACGTATCTGTATCACTTCCCCCCAAAAAACAACAACAACAACAACACAAACACACAGACAATGATACCATGCTTTGCATATATATATAGGCAGAGTACACCTAAAAAATAGATATCTGTCTCTGCTTGCCCATCTGTCTGTTATCTCTCTAAAACACACACATGCATACACACATACACACACACACACACATACGCATGCACACACACATTCATCCCCCACCCCACCCCCACACAGAGTGCATAAAATCATGCGCAGGCACACAAGCACACATATTCACACACAAACACACACACACTTGATTTACTGCCTCAATCTCTGAATTAGGCCTATAGTCCAGTACGAGTTAAAAAACGTAAGTTAGGAACTAATTGCAACAGTTCTTTTTTGGGGGGGCCAATGGTTAGTGTTTATAGTAATAAACAAATACTGAAAAGTTGAGAATGATAACACAATGCGTTTGTTTATATTTTTGACACACATATATATATATATATATATATATATAATATATATATATATATATGTCAAGGTGTTTCTAGTTTTAGAACTCCACCACTGTCACCCCACATATAGCCGTGTAACCATTCGTTAGAGACGTCTTCTTGTGATTCATCTAAAAATAACATCACTTTCCTTCATGAATGTGAAAATACGCATATAATTATAGTCGATAAAATATAAAAATAATGTGCAATGATATGCTTCCAAACAGTGTTCAAACACCCAAATTCAAACATTCTACTCTTGGCTGTTGCTCCTTTTTTATATTTCTGGTCCATCCATTTGTGATGATCTCTCTCTGTCACAGGGGAGGGGGGGGGAGGGGCAGGATAGCCTGGTGGTTACAGTGTTTATTCGTAATCTGCTGACCTGGGTTTGATTCTGTTTGAAAGGATTTTTCCTCTGGAGTTAACATCAGTGCTGACTCCACTCGCCCCAAAAGTCTTTTGGATGAGACAATAAACCGAGGTCCCATGTGCAAATGCATGCAGAACATCTTGCGCACATGTTAAAACCTGTTCCACTTTTTGAAAGAGTAGGCCATTGTGTGCTGGTGGGAACACATGACAAAATTTGCAAAACCGCATACACACAGGGACAGGATGAAAAAAGGACACAAGTGCTTATTCCATTATCCTCGAAATAAAAAATAATTAAAAAAACAAATTCGCCAAATACCTACATTTGATTCTTTCAAATCCAGCCTCAAGACACATTTATTTCCGACTTAGGATCTTCCCCCATACCTTTTATATATGTTCCTAACTTACAATAGACATCTCCATCACCCCACCTAAGTGTGTGATTGTGGGAATCTAAATTTAAACTGTTATTTTGGGAAGGGGTGGGGGGGGGGGGGGGGGGGGGGGGGGGGACAGTCAGATGAGTACTAATGATTCAAATGCAAGTGTTATGATTTCTTTGCTTTACAAGACTCAGCACTATAAAAATTCAATATATTATTAGATTATCAAAATAACTACATTTGTAGCTCTAAGTGCAAGACAAAGTCAGTGGCTGTTTGTTTTCCACTGCATGCACTCACCCACAGTATGTGACATGTTTGCAAGGGGGATATTTTTTATCCCTGGAGTTCACATCGGTGCAGACTCCTCCACTCTCCCCCCAAAAAGTCCTTTGGATGAGACAGTAAACCGAGGCGCCCCGTGTGCGAACGCACGCAGAACGTTTTGCGCACATTAAATCCTGTTCTGTTTTTTGTAAGAGTAGGGCCATTGTGTGCCGGTGGGAACAGATGAGAGAATGTACAAAAACGCATACACATGGGGACTGGATGTAAAAAAAGCACATAAGTGCTTATTCCATTATCCTCGATATAAAAGAATTTCAACCAAAAAAAAGTTACATTCAATTCAAGCAACAACAAAAATATAAAAGGGATGTACTCTGGTTCGTTCTTGTATTTAACGTCTGTTCGTAATTAAGTGATATTAGACGGCAGAGATGTACTCTGTGTGTGTGTGTGTGTGTGTGTGTGTGTGTGTGTGTGTGTGTGTGTGTGTGTGTGTGTGTAAGTGTGTGTGTGTGTGTGTGTGTGTGTGTGTGTGTGTGTGTGTGTGTGTGTGTGTGTGTGTATGTGTGTGTGTAAGTTGTGTGTGTGTGTACTTGTGTTTAATATAATGTCGTTCACTCAAAGTGATATTATTATTAGACACACACAAAAGAACAAAAAAGATGCGTGCAAAATTGTCACATTTAGTGATTTACAGAAAAAGGTTGTGTGTGTGTGTGTGTGTGTGTGTGTGTGTGTGTGTGTGTGTGTGTGTGTGTGTGTGGTGTGTGTGGTGTGTGTGGGTGTGTGTGTGTGTGTGTGTGTGGTGTGTGTGGTGTGTGTGTGGGCATGTGTGTGTGGTGTGTGTGCGTGTGTGTGGGCGTGCGCGTATGACCCGCTAGCTGTAAGTAACCCTGCATGTACTTTTCAGTCTTTTGCAAATGTGCATGCACATGAATGCATACAAGTTCTTGTGTACATAACATATTAATGGGGCTTGCCTTTTTAGTTACCATGGTCATTAACTAGATCCTTTAGTAATAATGAAAAACAAAACAAATAGGTCAAAAGTGCAAAGATAATGTAAAAAGTTAAAGGAAATGACATTGCATAACATATAAGGTCGTAGGCAAGCGAAGTATCAGAGACCTCACTTCTCTAGGGGCCTGCATATTGAGGGCAGCCCCCATCTCCTCTCTCTCACTGCTTTACCTTCCCCAACCCTAAAGGGGCAGGTACCCATTTGCAGCTGGGTAAACCGGGGGACTGTGCTGAAGCCAAGGTGCCCAAATGGTTACCTATCCAAGTGGTAACCATGCTTGACGCTGCTCAACTTTCCCTGTATGTTGCCTTTTTTTTGGACAGGCTGTACTCTCTGGGTGTACAGCAACCCATGGTTTTTGAAAAGGTATTTATTACCATACCTTCAGGGTGTACAGCAACCCATGGTTTTAGAGTAGGCATAACCCGATACCATACCTCCTGGGTGTACAGCAACCCATGGTTTTAGAGTAGGCATAACCCGATACCATACCTCCTGGGTGAACAGCAACCCATGGTTTTAGAGTAGGCATAACCCGATACCATACCTCCTGGGTGTACAGCAACCCCAGGGTGTCTGGAAAGGAACTCAACCTCCTGCCTTGCATGAAGCACTAGGCTGAAATTCTTTCCCTTTTTTGTGGTTGCATAGCAATCCCATGATTTGAAGAGACCACTCACTGCCCTAGGCCTACATCCTGGATGTTGAGTAACCTAAGCTGCCTACAGAGCAGTCTGCCTTTATGTGTAAGTAGATTTGTAAGAAGGGACAGAGCTTTTCATACAATAGATCTAGTACTTGAGGTGTGTAAAAGGCATGCACTCCAACATACAAACACATGCACTGGAGCTATCAGTAAAGAAAAAAAGGGGCCTGTTACTTTTTGCAGTGCACCTGTGTAAATTTGCACTCTTCTGCCAATACCTTTACCACTGTGCTGATTATTAATCTGATATTTTTTCTGTTGATTTAATAATAATAATAACAATAATAATAATAGTAATAAAAACAATAATTATAATGAACATTGATAGGGGGATGGGATAGCCTAGTGGTTAGAATATTGCACTCGCAATCTCACGACCTGGGTTTGATTCCCGTTCAAGTGCCGACTTCACTCTCCCCAAAAGTCCTTTGAATGAGACTATAATAGTATAAACCGAGGTCCCGTGTGCGAACGCACACAGAACATCTTAAATCCCGTTTCTCTTTTCGTAAGAGTAGGCCATTGTGTGTCGTGGGAACAGGTGACAGAATTTACAAAACCACATACACACAGGGACTGGATGTAAAAAAAGCACATAAGTACTTATTCTATTATCTTCGATATAAAATAAAATATCTGTTTAAAAATCTAAATATATAAATAGTGCAAGTATCACCAGAAGATCTGCCCTAAGCATATGAATCTGTCTCATATGTCTAAAGTTAAATGTGTCAAAAACTCAAGATCACCTTATATATATGTAATACTAATAGCACCCCACTACCCCCTTTGAATGCATTCTCACAGATGATCTACCTAATTGCATGCCTTTGGCATTGTAGACCTTTCATTCCCACCCACCCCTTGAATGTACCTGTTTAAGTATGTGAGTGTGCATATGGACTCTGCAGTATACATGTAATAAATCAGAAGTGGAACAGATTGGCAAAAACACAAGAAATGGTCAGTCCCACCTTCAAGTCCTTCTCCCTTCCAGGAGAAAAAAAAGATGAAGCAAGAGAGACAAAGGCAAACACACACACACAGAGAAAAAGGTCTGTACTAGTGTGTGTATATATATATATATATATATATTATATATATATATATATATATATATTATATATATATATATATATATATATATATATGTGTGTGTGTGTGTGTGTGTGTGTGTGTGTGTGTGTGTTATGTGTGAGAGAGTATAAATTATACATAAATAAATAATATATATATTATTATTATCATATATGATAGAGTAAGTCAGAGAGACAGACATACAGACAGATGGAGAAGCAGCCATTATTTGTACCTTTTTTTCTTCTTACTTTGTTTATAAAGTGAAATATATTGTATACTGCTCCTTTGTTCTTATTTTGCTTCCTTGTTTGCAAATGTAAGTAAAACAACAAACGTACTTAGACTCTAGGTGTTCCCCATATTTGCTTTACATTCCTCACGAAATGGGGGAGGGGGGATATTGTAATGATGTGATGGAATGACATCAGTCTTCCCACATATTTTTTTGTTCATGGTATGTGTGTGTGTGGGGGAAAGGGGGGGGGGGGGGAGGCACACTCAGTGCAACTGTGAGTAGGTAGGTGAGTGTGATAAGTCAGAAGTAAAACAGATTGAAAATACAGAGACATTTATGGTCCAGCTCTCTATTCCTTTCCTTCCCCCCACCCCCTCCCCACACACATTGCTGTTTATTATAGAGTTTTGTTTATTATAGATCTATGTGGCTGATTGTTTCTTTTGTTAATTTCTTTCTCGCTTTTGCTTCTTTCTCTTTTATTTCTATTTCTTCCTTAGCTATTTTGCTTATTTGTTGTTGTTGTTGTTTTTACAGATATCTTGATGAAACTAACAACCAAAGATGTTATGTGTTTAATGTACTATCTGAAGTAAGAGTTTTTACTTTGATATAGAGGGGTGCAGGAAGTGAATCACTCAGGCACATGCCCAAGAGAGAGCTCAGAGAGAGAGAGAGAGAGAGAGAGAGAGAGAGAGGAAGAGAGAGAGAGAGAGAGAGGAGAGAGAGAGAGAGGAGAAGGAGAGAGAGAGAGAGAGAGAGAGAGAGAGATTGTTTACTGTGTGTGCTGATTTTTTTTTTAACCTCTAAGAAGCTTATTCATATTTCAGTACACTGTCACAGTGTCAGTCGATACAAAGTCAAAAAGTAGTAAACGTATCTGTATCACTTCCCCCCAAAAAACAACAACAACAACAACACAAACACACAGACAATGATACCATGCTTTGCATATATATATAGGCAGAGTACACCTAAAAAATAGATATCTGTCTCTGCTTGCCCATCTGTCTGTTATCTCTCTAAAACACACACATGCATACACACATACACACACACACACACATACGCATGCACACACACATTCATCCCCCCACCCCACCCCCACACAGAGTGCATAAAATCATGCGCAGGCACACAAGCACACATATTCACACACAAACACACACACACTTGATTTACTGCCTCAATCTCTGAATTAGGCCTATAGTCCAGTACGAGTTAAAAAACGTAAGTTAGGAACTAATTGCAACAGTTCTTTTTTGGGGGGGCCAATGGTTAGTGTTTATAGTAATAAACAAATACTGAAAAGTTGAGAATGATAACACAATGCGTTTGTTTATATTTTTGACACACACACATTATATATATATATATATATATATATATATATATATATATATATATATATATATATATATATATATATGTCAAGGTGTTTCTAGTTTTAGAACTCCACCACTGTCACCCCACATATAGCCGTGTAACCATTCGTTAGAGACGTCTTCTTGTGATTCATCTAAAAATAACATCACTTTCCTTCATGAATGTGAAAATACGCATATAATTATAGTCGATAAAATATAAAAATAATGTGCAATGATATGCTTCCAAACAGTGTTCAAACACCCAAATTCAAACATTCTACTCTTGGCTGTTGCTCCTTTTTTATATTCTGGTCCATCCATTTGTGATGATCTCTCTCTGTCACAGGCGAGGGGGGGGAGGGGCAGGATAGCCTGGTGGTTACAGTGTTTATTCGTAATCTGCTGACCTGGGTTTGATTCTGTTTGAAAGGATTTTTCCTCTGGAGTTAACATCAGTGCTGACTCCACTCGCCCCAAAAGTCTTTTGGATGAGACAATAAACCGAGGTCCCATGTGCAAATGCATGCAGAACATCTTGCGCACATGTTAAAACCTGTTCCACTTTTTGAAAGAGTAGGCCATTATGTGCTGGTGGGAACACATGACAAAATTTGCAAAACCGCATACACACAGGGACAGGATGAAAAAAGGACACAAGTGCTTATTCCATTATCCTCGAAATAAAAAATAATTAAAAAAACAAATTCGCCAAATACCTACATTTGATTCTTTCAAATCCAGCCTCAAGACACATTTATTTCCGACTTAGGATCTTCCCCCATACCTTTTATATATGTTCCTAACTTACAATAGACATCTCCATCACCCCACCTAAGTGTGTGATTGTGGGAATCTAAATTTAAACTGTTATTTTGGGAAGGGGTGGGGGGGGGGGGGGGGGGGGGGGGACAGTCAGATGAGTACTAATGATTCAAATGCAAGTGTTATGATTTCTTTGCTTTACAAGACTCAGCACTATAAAAATTCAATATATTATTAGATTATCAAAATAACTACATTTGTAGCTCTAAGTGCAAGACAAAGTCAGTGGCTGTTTGTTTTCCACTGCATGCACTCACCCACAGTATGTGACATGTTCATTTCTTAGGGTCTTGTACGCTAATGCATGACTTGAGATTTTCAATGTCTCCAACATCAGCCACTGCTGGTTCCTTGTCCTCTTCTTCCATGACGTTGTCAAGAGAATTGTTGAAAGCCTTGGGTGCAATGACTACATTCAAAACAGCATCAACTGTGAAATGCCCCTGACAGAATCTACAAAACTGCATACACACAGAGACAGGATGTAAAAAAGCACATGAGTGCTTATTCCACTATCCTCAATATAAAAGAATAAAATAAAACACACACATACTACATGCCACATAAAGTAAACCATGTTCTTACTATCAGTTTCTGATGAACAATAATAAATAATAATAATAATAATGTATGGAATTTATATAGCGCTGAATCTTGTAAAGCAACAAATCAAAGCGCTCAGATTTGAATTCGGGCTGCTCTCCCCGGGGAGAGCGGGAGAACGCGTCGCCACTTAGCGCTGCGCCACCCTTTCACCCTTTTTTTTCTTTTCTGCAGCTGTAATAATAATATATGGCATTTATATATAGCGCTGAATCTTGTAAAAAGCAACAAATCGAAGTGCTTGCACTCAATTTATTTACACACATGCAACTCTCCTTAAACATAATGAACAACAGATTTCAAATCTATGTGCGCGCACGCACGTATGCACGCACGCACACACACACACACACACACACTCGCGAACACACTTAGGAGGTGAAGGATGCTGTTAAAAATTAGGGACAGATATGAAGGGAAAAGTCTCAGGTAGGAAATAAGTGTGTTTTGAGGCTGGATTTGAAGGTATCAAGTGAAGGCTTTTGGTGAAGTGAAAGAGGGAGGTCATTCCAGGTGGATGGACCAGAAACAGAGAAGGAGCGACGGCCAACAGTGGTTTGTTTGAATCTGGGTGTTCGAAAGCACAAAATATCTGCGGCTGAATGAAGGGAACAGGATGGAGTGTACAGGTGAAGACAATTACAGAGATAAGAGGGTGCAGATTTGCGGAGACATTTGAAACAGAGGGTATTGATCTTATACTCCAGTCTTTGTGAGACAGGCAGCCAGTGAAGAGATCGCAGAAGAGGAGTGATGTGTTCAGATTTTTTCTTTCTTAGGATCAGTTGAGCTGCAGAGTTTTGTATGTGTTGAACAGGGTAGATAGATGATGCTGGTAGGCCAGCTAAAAGAGAATTACAGTAGTCTTAACGTGAAAGAATGAGAGATGTGACAAGCTTGATGAACACAGTGTACCATAACTTTTTCTTAAATGGTACAGACCCTGAAACCTATTTTGCCTGTAATAAAAACTAATGTTTCAAAACTAATGTTTCAATCATATGAAATACTGTATCACTATCAGTTTCAACATTGAGGGGGTACTTGAACGGATTAATTAGACCCAAAAACAAAATTTGCTAAAAATGCTGTGCAGAAAGCCCCATTCTAAATGCTACACTTTTGAAGTCTTAGCCTGCCAGATACGTCTGCTAGTCTATCAGTATCATGCTTACCCTGTGGACCTGAGTCCTACACTCCACAGGTGGTAAAACTCAACTCTAGTCTTGGGTATGGGTGAGTGGGTGTTAACTATATCTGGGGTATGGTGAGAAGACTGGGCTAAAGTGCGTATATTTGGGAAATTATTTACCTTTTATTTAATTTTAGTGCATTTTCCCAGGCCTCAACTTTGGATATGTTATTACTGACAATTTTTAGAATATAATGGGGGGGAAAAAACATGCACTTTTTTCCTTGACACAATTGTTCCAGTACTGGAATACTACTGTACTAGGCCTATCAATTACCAGGGCTACCACAGCTTAGCAGGGAGCAAAAATTCTCAGTGCAAGCAAGGACAGGTGTCTTAGCAATGAGGTGGTAGGGAGCCTCACAGGACAGTGATATCATTCTAATGTCATAATGACTAAGGCCTCTTTGAAAGTCTGGGTGTGTACACACCCACAACCTACTGAAAGGTCCCAGGCTTATTAAGTCACTTTTTTTTAAACACAAATTATTTTTGTGGATGTGTAGGGCATATGTTTATTGACAAAGTCAAAAAATTTCAGTCCAGCAGTGTTAACAGTTCCAGACTTATAGAGCAAAATATAGGCTAGGGGTTTGAGTGAAAAATACACCCATGGCCTATTGGGAAAGGTTTTAATTAACTTGGCTGGGGCAGTGGGGGCAAAGCCAGTGCTCTGAAAAAGATAGTGTCCCTAGTGCTAAAAGTCAATTAGTATACTTTTGTAAAATATGAACAAACAAGTGTATAAAATCTTCGTTATAACTTATAAAAGTGTGCTCCAAGTTTCTTAACACAGTTGAAGTTCTGAGGATTGACTAATGACTACCACAAAGTATACATTGTAACATCAGTTCTAAAAGTCAGGCTTTTGTTTTTGCAAGATCACACACTCAATCACTGTTTACGATTAATTTTCTTATTTACTTCGTTCAATCGTGTCAATAACATGGAAATAGATCAATCGGTGTCCCAGTGAAGTTGCTGTCCTACATATGCATCAGTGCCAGTCGGGTTAAGGAGCCTTCCCCTCATAGTCAATATACCATAACCCTATGAGTTGGAGACAAGAGAGTAAACAAGATTCGTTTGATATGAAGTAATGGTATTTACCTCCCAGTCCAATTGCACCCTCTTTGACCCAGTGTGCTCTTTCTTCGTTGTGTGTCATTGTAGCTGCAAGAAAATAGTTTGATCTATCGGCAAGGTAGCACGCCTGACCCAGTCCCTTCAACAATTGAGAAGACAACTTTTGCAGTCAAGCGCATGCGCACTTTAGTCTTTTTAAACACAAAAACGAAAGTCGACCGGAAATTTGAGAATAGGGCTTGGTCAAAATTAGGCTATAACCTCTCAGGACCCAGTTGATAAACTAGTACTTGAAGGGAATATGCTGGCTTACAGTTTAGAAAGACCGATTAGTGACTTAAGCTATCATATGGTCAAGGTATGATTTGGGGTTATCTTGTAGCGTTATACAAATAGCGAAACTATCAAGGGAGAGCACTCTACGAAAGCACAACTGTGAAAAATGGCGGGGCCTGAGAAAACTGGTGAAGAAGATCTTGCTTCTGGCAATTCAGACGACACAAAGGTTTCTGATCAAATGTTAGAAAAAACCGATGAACATATAAATGTTGAAGATTCTGCTGATGTAGATCATACTATGGAGGAAGGAAGGGAGCAACACGAATCTCCGAAAACCGACCTACTGTCTGTGGATGTTGATCACCATGATCCTGGTGAAATTGAAAACATTAATGGGCAGAATCAGCCTCAACTTATGACAAATAGCACATCAGAAATTGTAGACATTGAAAACGACATAGACGTGGCAAACATTGAAGAACCTGCTCAGCTTGAGGATCCAGAAACAAGAGTTGGAGGGGAAGCATCCGAAATTGATGGTGAGACAGGACAGTTGGACTTGGAGGGACAAGCTGTCGAACTGGAAGCACAGTCAGAGTTGAACGACAGATTGATGAGGCTTCCTTTAACTCGTATCAAGCACATCATCAAAATGGATCCCGATGTTACCCTTGCAAGTCAGGAGGCAGTTGTTACAATTGCCAAGGCAACGGTAAAATTTCATTTGTTAAGGATAGTATTATAACATGTTCAAATATTAATTTAATAGTAATAGATACACAGTCACTCAATGACAGTTGCTCAGGCAACCCTAATGTTATTTCTTAAATTATGGATATTTTGTAACTTGTTCTTGAGAATAATGATACAGTCCATATTTGCTGTTTCACTGTTTGGGTTTGTTATTGCTTTTTGGATGGTTTGGGGTTGTTGTTTTTGTTGTTTGTTTTTAATTTTACAAATCTTAAGTTCATGTTCAGAATGTTATTGTGTTAAAACATTTTACCAATTTATTTTGGGCTATGCAGACTACATCATTTGAGCTAATCTCTAATAAATCAGTTCATCTTGATGCAGCATTTTGTACAGTTACATGTTTTTTTTAATGTGTTCTTGGTTATAATATGGTCCATTTTTCCTTTTTTCTCTCTTTTTTTTGCTTTTTGACTGAGCTTGACCCCAATGTCAAGGTGTGTGGTGGATTCAACTTCAAGCAACTGTCACCACTTTGCCCAAACAGCTAAGCAGGACTTTAACACTGGCAAAAAAACACCAAATGTTTACAGTTGAAAGCCAGTCTGGATATTAAATCAAATAAATGCTGAGCAGACCAAACAAAAATTATGAAAAGAGCTATGTATTAGTACTTAAAATTTACAGTTAAATGTCAGGCAAAAGGAAAACATTTACAAGCCTATACACAGCTATAGAGCCATAATTATACTATATACTGTACTATGTCTATGTAGTATATATATTATATATAATGTTTGATGTTGAGACTTGAGGGTAAAAACGGTTGCATGCAAAATATCACCACTGGTGAGCCTCAGAGCTTTTGGCTGAAATATAATAATAAAAATAAAATAAAATAAAGAGTTTTATGACACACAATCCTTGACCAGTTTAAGTTAAACCATCGCACTTCAGTCTTCACATTCCTATTTCTTACCAGTTTCACATGAAATAGAAAATGTCATTTATAATTTGGTTGTTGCACTACACTAATGAGTTTCAAACTTTCATCAAGTTCTGAAATCTTAAATCTTTCATGATAAATTAACTTGCATCATTTACTGATTTTTTAGGGGGAGCCCGGTCCCCCCCCCCCCCCCCCCCCCCTTTACTGTGTTGAACATTGTTAACGAAGCCAGGGTGTCTTTTCTTTGTTTTAATCCAAAGTTACTAGTAACAAGATCCTTGTGACATTTCTTTCTTCAGGAGTTGTTCATTGGTACACTGTCGAGGGATGCCTGCTATAAAACACTCCAGAGGAGGAGGAGAATTGTGATGAGAAAAGACTTGGGTAAGTCACTAAGAGAAGTGATCTTGTGTGCTGACTTGTACCAGTGTAAGGTATAGATTGCTGCCATCCATTTTTTACTTTTCCCTGTGTATCACACATGTATTAAATACATAGAGAACAGAAGTGATGGTAGAATAATATTTGACAAAACAAAAAGGAAAACAAGAAAAAGAAGAAAGAGACAGGTGAAAACGTCTTATGTTTTGATTTGCCAAATGGTGAAAAAGTTGTATCTGTGACTTGTTTTTTTTTTCAATTTTTTTGAGTCAGACTCATATTTGAGGGTAATGGAATAAGCACTCATGTGCTTTAGAGTGTAACTAGATCTTTTGTAATATATAGTATTTTGTTAATAAATCCCAGCTTCCACTACAAAAAGTAAATCTTGAACAAAACAGAACAAGCATCTTGGCAATGAATAGACTCAACTTGTAAACATTTTTGGCATTGAAGAAAGTGCATGAAACTATCTAAAGGCAGAATGTTGTGAAGCTATTTTTCAAATCATAATCATTTTTCTTTGGTGTAGGTTTTCCCTTTTTTTTGGCTTTTGTTTTTTTTGTTGGTTTGTTGTTTAGAATTCCCCTCTGCAATCTTTGTTTTCAGAATCTGTTTTTTATCCTGTGTGCACAAATATATAATCTATAAATAATTATTGACAACTAACATGACCTTAGATTTTAAGCACTTCTTTTAGTCTATAAAATGTAAGTATTCCTTTTGTTCCTTGATACTCATACTGTTTTATAAGAAGACTTGCTTAGTGTCGCAGATCAGATCATAAATTTACTTGCTGTGGGCAATGCTGGATTTAAATATTTTTCTTTAAAAAGGAAGGGATATACTGAGCATTGCAGAGATTGCAAGAAACAGGGTTGAATTTTTGTGTTAATCATTGCATGATGACCAGTAGTTGTGAGAATGATGACAGGGGTGCTGTGGAAGAATACATTGCATTGAGTCTGTTCTAAAATGATACCTTAATTAAGCTTTCCTGCCCTTGTTTATTGGTGGGGGGGGGGGGGGGGGGTGTTCTTTCGTGACCCCCTCTCCCCCACACACAGAGATTTTGTAGCATAACATTACGAAGTACTCTTTCTCTATTTCGGGTCCATCGACCTGGAATGAGCTCCCTCTCTCTCTCTTCGCCAGAAACCTAGTCATGACACTTTTAAGTCCAGCCTCAAGACATATTTATTTCAAACCTAAGATTTCCCTCCCTCCTGTTTCATATCAGAACTATCCCACCTTCACTAACCCATGTCCTATCACCCTGCTAAAGTATACAACCTGTGTGAGTGTGTGTGTGTGCTTTTGAAAAACATTTGACTATTGAAATTTTATTTCATAGATTTTGTCTGCAGAGCACCATGTTTGTAATATCTGCTTGTTTAAACTATTGATTATTTATCATTGATTGCATGACTGTGTAAGATTAGGTTGAATGCATGATCTTTGATTTGTCTTTGCAAGATATAGCGTTATATAAGTTCCATTTATTATTATTATTATTATATTTTGACCACTTCACCTATATTTGCCTTCTTTTCCAGCTCTTCTTTTTCTGTTGGTTTGTTTGTTTTTTATCTGTCAGTTTATATGCTCCAGGCTAGTCTCCTGTGTGTCATTGGATTTCCATCTCTTGCACAATATTCTGGTAAAGATTTGAAATAAGTTTATTGCTGGGCTTTACTTTAGGAAGGAGGATTATCTCCTTTTAGGAAGTATAGCTCACTTGCTAAATTAGAATATTGAATGTAGATTAGATAAGGAATGTGTGTTTGTGTTTTTTCAGAACATACCATGGACACAAGAGACTGCTACGCTTTTCTGGAAGGTTTGTGGCGGATGAACATCTCCTGATGTAGTCTTTACAAAGAGAAACAGTCTTACTGATTTGTGTGTTGGGACATTATATATATATATATATTCATGTGCATAGGAAGACTTTTGCTTACACATACACATGCATGCACATTCACTCACATTTATGGACACTCACAAGAGCATGCATGCACACGCACACACACACACTTTTGAAAAAAAGCAAATGCACTGCTTATTCAATGTACCATCTGAAAATAAAAGCTTTGACTTTGACACACAAAAGCACCTTTTACCACAAACGCAGAGCCATCTTTCAGAACAAAAGCATGCATAATGCATGCACATACTTTCTTTTGCACACACAACTGCATACATGTGCGACAAGAGCCACCTTTCATCACAGATAGACTGATTTTTCTGATTCAGCTGGAGCTGTTGTGTAGTAATTTTACCTTCTGTGAATAGTAACTTTCAATCTCATAATAAATTGCTAGCTTGTATATATATATGTAGTCAAAGTATGGCAATATATATATAATCAAAACATGGCAGTAAAATTGGAAGTTAAATTTTATTAGGTAAACATGATACAACAGTAGCAACAACAACACCATGAAATTTGCCTTTTATGAGTCTAGTCACCACCAGTGTGTCAAAATCTCACAAGAAAAAGAAAGGCTATTGTAATAGTAATGAGAAAATACTAGTGCTGTAAATGCAGCATTTTGTTGTTGTTACTGTTTTTATTTGGTTTTATGGTAATACACAAGTTAACTGACAAAGGTCATAGAGTGTGTGTGTGTTAGAGAGAGAGAAAGAAAGAGAAGAGAAGATAGTGTCTGTGTGTGTCTGTGTTCACAAATGTTTTTTTTAACATAAGTAAAACTATCAATATGGGGACAGGATAGCTCAGTGGTTGGAGCACTCGCTTTCCCCCAGCCAAGGCTAAGCAGCATCGAGCGTGGTTACCAGTCGGATGGGTCACCGTTTGCGCGCCTTGGCTTCAGTACAGTCCCCCAGTTCACCCAGCTGTAAATGGGTACCTGCCTCTTTAGGGTCAGGGAAGGTAAAGCAGCGAGGGAGAGGAGATGGGCGCCGCCGCCCTCAATATGCCGGCCCCTAGAGAAGTGAGGTCTCTGATGCCTCACTCCCCTATGACCTTATAGGTTATAGGACACCTTTACCTTTTTAGAACTGTCAATGGACTAACCTTCCAAGGTTGTCTGCTGCGCTTTATAGATCTAGTTGAAAACTATTGTGTTTATTATATATCTATCATTTTGTTAAATTGGGTGTCAGTTTAATTTTTTAATGCTTTCTGTTATCTCCCATCACTTTTATTTTGTTTACAGGAGCCGTTGACATCTGAGAGATGGAAACAAGGCAAGACCAGCCGACTTCTTTGAGTCACAAAATTTGCTGATATATGTGTGGTTACTGGCCGTTGCACTTTGCTACATGTTCTTTGGGGAACATTAATGGACATTTACGACTGAACATCATTCATGCATTTTGGAACAATACCAAATTGTCATCCAAGAAGCCTCTAATAACAGATTTGAACAGATTAATTTTGTATTGAAGAAGTTTGGTGGGTTGTTTTTTTTTTTGGGGGGGGGGGGGGATATTTTTCAAGTTGTATGTATACATGTATTAAGAAGTGGATGAATGAGTATGGATAGTGGCAGCTTTGTAAAAAAAAACTAAGATGTATAAAAAATGTCTTTTTTTTGGGGGGGGGGGGGGGGGGGGGGGGGAGGTGATCAACTTGCAAAGATGCTTGTACTATTCTGAAACGTTTTCTGTTGATTAAAATGGTATCGGAATGTGTGTTTTTCTTAGTTGTCCTGTGCATTGATTTCATGTTGTTTTCTGTGTCTTATTCTGTATTTTTGTTTAATTCTGTCTTTCAAAACTGGACACACTTGCATGCAGTAAACTTAATGCAGTTAAACATTTCTGTAATGTAGAAGTGAATAGTCACTATTGCATGATAACACTCAAAAGTTCATACACTTGCGCGAGCATCTGCATACATGAATTCATGCAAATACACTCACATGCATGATGTACATGTGCAGGCATACACACCCACATACATGACAGGGTTCGTACAGATCTTAAAAAGCCCTAAAAGGCCCTGATTTTTTAAGAGCCCATTTAAGGCCCCTAAAAAGCCCTAAAAATGAGACATACAGCCCTGGAGGCCCTAAAAATGGGAATCATGAGTGAGAGTTTCTGTTGAAATGTAGATTAAACAAATATACAAAATAAAACTTCTGCAAAATGAAAGCAAGAAGGGTGTCCGAAGATCGTGATATCGCTGATAGAATGCCTGACATCTGCTATTCATGTTGCGCTGCCTGTTTTGCCAAGGGAGGTAATTTGCTTCCATTGGAAGAGCATGATCGCTTTGTTTTCACCAATTATTTTTTACATGTGGAGGACTACCTGCCCTGTACGGTATGTCCGTAATTTGTTAGGAAAATGATGTTAAACTATGGATCTGCGATCACAAGTCAAAAAAAAAAAAAGTTTTCTGTTTACTGCGCTACAGTTCTCTACGAGATTTTTCACTGTTAGCACAGCTGTGCTGTGAATAGCTATTCTTTCTCCTCTGCGCATGCGCAGTTTACAAAATGGCAGTCTATGAAACAGTTATGTTTGAGAATGGGAAAACAATAAAACTTGTAACCAGATCTATTCTGTATTTGAGGAGATGACCCTACAGATTTCCTGCAGAACGCATACAGAAATGAATCCAGTTCATAAAGCAAGTCAGAAGTGCCAGCACTTTGCTTATTTTTCACCGCTCAACGTGGTCGGTTCAGTTGACTTTGAAATTCGCAGCTTATTGGCAGACTTGATTTGAAGATTCTTGTTTAAAAAAAAATACTAGGCTATAGTGGGAGAGGGTATATATGAGAATGAAATAAAGGAGCAGAATTTGGAAGAGGCACTGTGACTGTGTGAGAGTATTGTTATTACTAGTTCTAGTACCTGGTAACCTGCATCTTTGATAAGGCAAGGAGACTTAGTTCACATCAGATGAAGTTTGAGGGATAGTATCTTGAGTTCACTTTGGTACTTGTTTGTGAAAAACATCTTAAAATCCGACACAGTTATTTTAGTTTTCACTTTGCTTGGTATTTCAAGACATAGAGACTTTCATCACACCATGACTTGAAGTTTTACTGTGAGGATTTTAATTCATTGTGGTATCTTTGGTTGAAAGACATTCTATTCTAGAACTTAACTTGAGTTTGTGTCAAAATCCAACATGCAGTTTTAGACAAGGAGACTTTCCTACGTGAGTTTGAGATTACTTTATCAAAGTAAATGTATACACAGGGTGATAAAATATACTTTGATACCCCGCAGCTAGGCCCTAAATTTGGAAATAATGGCCCTTAAAAAGCCCTAAAAAGGCCCTAAATTTTTTTCCACCAAGTGTGTATGAACCCTGCATGAAGTCCATACACTTGCATGCACACTTTATTATTTAATGCAAACATACATGCAAACATACATGCACACACAATATGCATGCATGCACTCTCTCTGTCTGTCTGTCTGTCTCTCTCTCTCTCTCTCTCTCACACACACACACAAACACACACACACACTTCTGAGACAATTTGTTTCACAATAACATAAAATATACGGTTTGGGTTTATACAAGCAGATGTGTTTGCTGTTAGCAGAAAACATAAACTGAAGAAATTTATGTCTTTGAAACAAAGTAATTTTTTGCATGATGGAAAAGAAAAATCCTTTTAAAAAATAATTTAAAAACCCCTCTGTCTATATTCTTACCAATCTTTCACAAGAAAGGGGCAAATATACAGAGTAGATAAGGGATGTCGAATGCCAGAGGTTATTTCCCCTAGTACATTTGTTTAGGGGACGGGATAGTTTTCCCCAGCCAATGTTAAGCAGCGCCGAGCGTGGTTACCACTTGCATGGGTGACCGTTTGCGCACTTTGGCTTCAGCACAGTCCCCCAGTTCACCCAGCTGTAAATGGGTACCTGCCTCTTTAGGGTCAGGGAAGGTAAAGCAGCGAGGGAGAGGAGATGGGCGCCGCCCTCAGTATGCTGGCCCCTAGAGAAGTGAGGTCTCTGATGCCTCGCTCCCCTATGACCTTACAGGTTATGGGACGCCTTTACCTTTACCTTTTTACATTTTTTCTTTCTGACAGAAGGTAATTGAAGATAAACACACACACACACTCTTACTCTTCAGCTTCCAGCAATGGGGTGAATGGACTAAAATATCTTGAACTAGAAAGACCAACAGGATTTGAAATCCTGAAAGCAAACCAAGAACAGTTAACGAACAAAAGTTTGTAGAGAAACAGAAAACTATCTGAAGACTTAATCTGAAAACATAACACCAGCTGAACAAATTGTAACACTGGTTAAAAAAGAAGGATTCGCAATCATAAGGCTTTGCTTTGACAGCTATAGCTAACAGATTTTGCAGTTTCTACATTAGTGTGTTTTAATAGGCATCTTTTTTGAAAATTTATTTATTTCATTCTTTTATATCGAGGATAATGGAATAAGCACTTATATGCTTTTTTACATCCAGTCCCTGTAGGTATGCGGTTTTGTAAATTTTGTCATCAGTTCCCACTGGCACAAAACAGCCTACTCTTACGAAAAGCGGAACAGGATTTAACATGTGCAGAAGATGTTCTGTATCAATCATAAGGCCAAAGTTATTCTTATTGTTGGTACTGGTGGTTGGTTTGGTTAAAAATACTGTGATAGACAAAAAAGCAATTCTGAAAAGGAGAGAAACGAAAATATCATCTCTGTGTTCCTTTACCATGTTGCCTGGTTTTTTCCCGTGCCTCTGATTTTGCAGGACATCAACACTGTTGGCCTCATCAGACACACAGCAGCTCATTTCATTGTACAGGTTGCATGCTGGGTATGTTCATGTTTCTGTAACCCACTGAATAATGACATGAATTATGAGATCTTCGACATGTATATTTGATCGTCTGCATGTGTAGGGCCTATATACATGAAGGGAATCAAGGCACTTGTAGGTCTGCGCTTGAAGTCAACCTGGAAGATCGTAAAAATCTCCACTCTTAATTCATCAGACGCTGACGTCAAGATTCAAACCTATAACTTTGTGGACCCACAAGATTGATGTCAAATGGTCTTAACCACTTGGGCTATAGTATAGCATCCATCAAACCAATCTAAATCAAGGTATGCAAACATTGAAAATTTTTTAAAAGTACCATCAAAGCAGCCAGCAATAGAACTTGTATATAATCTACTTTTATGGTATGATTTTTGATTAAGCTTTTTATCAAATGAAAATTTACAATACTTCAAAAATGGAGAGCTCAAGGATTTTTTTGAGTTGTGCCTCTTTTTTTTTTTTTTTTTCAAAGATCCACAGGTCCTGGCAGCATAGAACACATACACTCTCTCTCCAGATAGCCTAGTGGTTAGAACATTGCGCTGGCAATCTGACGACCCAGGTTCGATTCCTGTTCAAGGGGATATTTTCCCCTGGAGTTAACATCAGTGCAGACTCCACTCACCCCAAAAGTCCTTTGGATGAGACTTTAAGCCGAGGCTCCATGTGCGAACACACGCAGAACATCTTGCACACACGTTAAATGCTGTTCCGCTTTTCATAAGAGTAGGCCATTGTGTGCTGGTGGGAACTGATGACAGAATTTACAAAACCGCATACACACGGGGATTGGATGTAAAAGAGCACATCAAGTGCTTATTCCTTTATCCTCGATATAAAAGAATACAATTTTTTTTAATTTTAAAATTCTCTCTCTCTCCCTCTCTCTCTCTCAGACTGACAACATACTAAAAATCAAAAGTGAAAGGTGTGTTCCGAGAGGGGTAGGGGAATTCTTTCAACCCATGGGGAAACACATCAAATAACTAACACAGTCCTTCCAACACAATCTCTTTTACAGAGGTATATGATAATACAACCCCACAGTCTGTAAGAATTCAATTTGGGTATAAACTGATTTGAATGAGGCAAACATTAATGCACACACACGTCCATACACACTCTATGGCTTGCGACAAACACACAGAGGCTTGCAAAGCACACTCAAACACACATAACGACCATAAAAGGCAAAATCAAAAGAGGGGGGTTGTCTCCTTTCAGCCCCTCAAACAAATTCATGAAATAACTCCAAAACACGATCCCTTCACAGAGTAAACTGTCATGGGCTTTAAGTTTGGGTGTGAATGGTGATTTTGAGAAAAAATTCACACACACACACAGACACATACGAAGTTTGCAACCCACAGGCCTGCACACACACACACACCTAGTCACACACACCACCACCACCACCAACCCCCCCCCCCCCCCACACACACACACACACACACGTGCGCGCACACACACACACACACACACACACACACCATGTAGATTTTCAAACTTGAATTCTGTTCTATCTTTGCTACTGCTGGTCACGCGCCTCATACTTCACTGATCTTTAACGCATCCAGCTTAGAGAACTAGCGTGAATAAAGTACAACATTAATCCAGTGAATTGCTGAGCCAATTCATAATTGCGGCCGCGCGCAACTGAATGAATGAATAGCTGCAATTGAAAGTTGTATGGCTATATACCTCCTTTCTGTATAGCCAACTGTATTATGTTATGCTTTGGATGTGTGTGTGTGTGTGTGTGGGGGGGGGGGGGGGGGGGAGGGTTCTACAGGGGTGTGATGTGGTGTGGTGTGGAGTGTGTGGCTTTGAAGTTTCAGTTTTGATCTTTATCCTTTGATATTATTTCTTTGGGACAAGGGTTCTTATTGAGATGTTGAAGGTTTGTTCAGTTAGCAATTTTCGTAATCACTACCTCCCCACACCCCCAAACACGCACACGTACGCATGCGTGTACACACCCGCACGCACGCGCGCGCGCGCGCACTCACACACACACACACACACACACACACACACACACACACACACACACACACACACACACACACACACTCTCTCTCTCTCTCTCACATACACACACACTCACGCACTCACACACACACTCACTCTCTCTCTCTCTCTCTCTCTCTCTCTCTCTCTCTCTCTCTCTCTCTCATCTCTCTCTCACACACACACACACACACACTCTCTCTCTCTCACATACACACACGCACGCACACACTATCTCTCTCTCACATACATACACACGCACGCACACATACGCTCTCTCTCTCACACACACTCTCTCTCTCTCTCTCTCTCTCTCTCTCTCTCTCTCTCTCTCTCTCTCACACACACACACACACACACACACAACATCTAACCCCAGAGTTGTAAATCAATGCGCTCGGATTTCTGGTGTTAGTGAGAGGAAACTTGACTAAACTAAGAAGTGGGGTAGTAGGCATGCTACGTAGTTCTAAGCTGGTTTTATTGACAACACCCAGTTAGTGTCTGTCTGTCTGTCTGTCAGATTATTCTCACACAAAAAGGACTAACAAGAAAATGGTGGGTAAGACATTGTATAGTCTGGTCTCTATTCCAGGTTTGCTTCCTCCCATCTCCTCCCTCCAACAGTTTTTGCTTTGTTGTTTGCAAGTTAACCGAAGACAAAGAGTATAGAGCAGCAGCCTTAATGTGACTAGAAAGAAGGAAAAGGAAACGAATGTAGCCTACTAGTTAACAATTTGTAATATAGAATTTATGATTAAGTGATATTGCTGTTTGCAGTAATACCATGTTGTTGTTGTGTTTTCCTCATCTTAAGCACCTCCTGGGTGACATTGCTGTCTGCACTGATACCATTGTAGTGTCATTTGTTGTTGTTGTTGTTGTTGTTGCTGTTGCGTGTTCCCCAGCTTAACACGCTAAAGGGTCACCCAGAATATGCAGTCTTGACTCGTTCATCCCACCCTAAGAATCACTGTGAGACCGTGAGCACACACACTGGATAAGACGTTTACGAACTTTCAAGTGCTTTAGGCAGTCATACACGACTTCCGAGTATTTTCTTCTTCTTTTAAATAGAGTGCAGAAAGTTAGGCTAAGAACTTGTCAGGCTGAAGAACATTTTAAAACATAACATTTTGATGTATAGGTCTTGGCATGCTAAGTGACATCAGTAACTGACACAGCTTTTGGCCTAGGTCATATATACTGCCTTCTGTCTGTCTACTACCTCTGTAGGCCAGTCTCCGTCTGTTTATCTGTCTCTGTATATATCAGTCTGTATCTGTATGTCTCTGTCAGTCTGTGTGTCTAAAACACTTTCTTGCATACACACACACACACACACACACACACACACATTTCAAACTGCATACACTCACCCACAGCCTGTTTGAGTTGTTATCACCCCCCCCCCCCCCCCATCCCTTCCTTTTCTTTCGTTGTTGTGGCTGTTTGGTCTAATATCACGTTTTGGTAAATAGACGTTAAAAACAAAATCAACACTCCCTGTCTGTCTGTGCCTTTTTTTTTTCATTTCTTTTTTCTTTTTCTTTTCCATTTTCATACCACTTTAGATCACGACAGCTTTCTCTGCATGAGATTCGGGCTGCTCTCCTCCGGGGAGAGCGCGTCGCCGCAAGAGCAGCGCCACCCTCTGTCTGTCTGTCTGTCTGTCTGTCTGTCTCTCTCTCTCTCTCTCTCTCTCTCTCTCTCTCTCTCTCTATTCCATCATCATCATCATCATCTCCCGCCCCCTCCTCTCTCTCCCACCCTCACCCTCACCTTTCCACCCTCTCCCTCCCCCCACCCTCTCTCCTCCTCCCTCTCCCCCCTCACCCTTTCCTCAGCCACACACAACGGACCTTCTTCAAGAGTCAGTACCCCACCCCCTCACCTTCCTGACATCGTCTTAATTTTAGCTGCCATGGTTCCGATCTGGTGTCCATGTTCTCTTTGATCAGCCCTGAAGCAGACGACAAACACGGAAAGGCAAGGGGTGGGGGTTGGGGGGGAGGGAGAGGGGGGGGGGGGGGGGGGGGTGTGGTTGGGAGGGGGGGGTTCAAAGCTTGGTTTTTAATGGAAACTGTCCCGTCCCAGTCATTCCTGTCTATCAGATTTGTGTGTGTGTGTGTGTGTGTGTGTGTGTGTGTGTGTTGTGTGTGTGTTTTATTTCAAGGAGTGGGGCTGGGGGATTCGAGGGTTATAGCTTTTCCCCTTTCACACACACACACACACGCACGGGATAGCCTGGTGGTTAGAGTGATGTATTCGTGATCTGCTGACCCCGGTTCGATTCTCGTTCAAGAGGATATTTCCTCCGGAGTTAACATCAGTGCAGACTCCCTTCTCCCCAAAAGTCCTTCGGATAAGACTATAAACCGAGGTCCCGTGTGCGAACGCACGCAGAACATCTTGTGCACACGTTAAAACCCGCTCAGCTTTTCGGAAGAGTAGGCCATTGTGTGCCGGTGGGAACGGATGACAAAGTTTACACAACTGCATACACACGGGGGCTGGATGTAAAAAAAAAAAAGCACATGAGTGCTTATTCCATTATCCTTGAAATAAAAGAATAAACACACACACACGCGCGCGCGCGCGCGCACACACACACACACACTTTGGTCTAAGTTTGTCTTTGTTTTGTGGCGTTGTAAACCGCTTTGTTGTTGTTTGTTTGGATGTTTTTTTCTTTGTTGCTTTTCCAGCGTTTTTCTGAAGGTTTTAATAGCACAATCTGGCATGCGTGGGCTGTGGGAAGTATTGGAAAGATTGCCAGTGTGTGTGTGTGTGTGTGTGTGTGTGTGTGTGGTGTGTGTGTGTGTGTGTGTGTGTGTGTGTGTATTTTATCTTTTTATTTATTCTTTTATATCGAGGATAATGGAATAAGCATTCATGTACTTTTCTTTACATCCAAACCCCGTGGGTATGCAGTTTTATAAATGTTGACATCTGTTCCTACCGGCACACAGTAGCCTACTCTTTCGAAAAGCGGAACAGGATTTAACGCGTGCGCACTGCACCACACACACACACACACACACACACACACACACACACACACACACGCACATACACACACGCGCGCGCGCGCATGCATGTATACACATAATATATGCTAACAGGTAGGCAAGCACATGCGCGCACACACATATGTTTGCGTGTGCTTACACACACACAACACACACACACACACACACACATGATGCTTACATGCCCACCCACCGCACCCCCCCCCCCCCCCCCACTCCCTCCCTCCCCCCTCCCACCCCCCCACACAGACCGGTCGCTTTGTTATAAACACCCCCCCCCCCCCCCCTCCCAAACACACACGCCACACACACACACATCCCTTCGCACCCCCCCCCCCCCCCCCCACACACACACACACATACACGCGCACACTCTAAAACATCATGCATTTAACATTCATAAACTTGTTTGTGTCCATTCTTCCGTAAGAAGCCAACAACTAAATTAACCGCTCTCTCTCTGTCTCTCTCTCTGTCTCTCTGTCTGTCTGTCTCTCTGTCTGTCTGTCTGTCTGTCTGTCTGTGTGGTCTCTCTCTCTCTCTCTCTCTCTCTCTCTCTCTCTCTCTCTCTCTCTCTCTCTCTCTCTCTCTCGCTATTTTTGGATGTTTGTTGCTTGTTGACGTCAAAGCAAACGAAAATAAACTGAAAAATCGTGTACCCCCCCTAAGTAGGCAGGGTTTATAGCAGATAGGCTGGATCTGTGACTTGGGGAGCCCAGCCGAAAGGAGAACAGAACATTGCAGTAAAAACAGTCGTATGTTGGAAACCACCTGATGGTCTGATGCGTCTCAGATTCTGAAGACCAAAAAAAAAAGTCACGATTGCGGCAAACTAAACCAAAATTTAAGGTATATATATAATATATATATAATATATATATATATATAATATATATACTATATATAATATATACTATATTATATATATACCTGCGTATGTATGATACGCTGTGTGTGTGTGTGTGTGTGTGTGTGTGTGTGTGTGTGTGTGTGTACGCGCGCGCACACACATATACATAATATATATATACACAGTCGCGTGTGAATGCAAAACAGACACACACAGACACACAAACCCACAGACGCGCGCGCACACATACACATAATACACACATATGAACACACAAACCCACAGGCGCGCGCGCACGCACACACACACACATTCTGCTTTTTGGAAGAGTAGGCAATTGTGTGCGTGGGAACGGGTGACATTTTTAAAAAACTGCATATACACGGGGACTAGATGTAAAAAACCACATGAATGCTTATTCCATTATCCTCGAAATAAAAGAATAAAATAACACACACACACACACGCACGCGCACGCGCGATCGTGTCCCTCTTTGTCCCACAGCACACACACAAACGCACGCGTGCACACACACACACACGATACTGGAAAAACCACTTCCTCACGTCATTAAAAGAAAGAGTTAAAACACGATAGTGGCCGGTATAGTTTGCGTCACATAAGAACAACAGCTACGTCAATATCGCATCCGGTAGCTAGCTATAGCTTCACTTCAGGCACGACAAGACAACAAAACCGCCTCATCTACGACGTGTGTTCAACTATCTCTAGGGGAATAGCGTGGGCATTAAAACTATCCCTACTGGGCCTGGTTTAGTTATAGACGATTTTTTGGGGTAAAAAGATGTTATTTTAGTGACGGTCAAAGCTTTGGTTTTTGCATGCACGGGTTATTACTGGATGTGTGGTTACAGTTTTAAGAGAGTTCAAAAGAAATGTACTGTCGTGTGCAAAGTTTGGATGACTGACTGACCATGGTGGGTGACTTTCTTTAAGTTTGGTTTACGACAGCTTTAAATCCCAGCCTCAAAACATCCACCTATTTCAAACCTAAGATTTTCCCCTCCTGTTTCATCTCATATCTGTCCCACACACCCAAAGTAAATTGGTTTGGTTTGATTGTATAAAAGAGTCCCAACAGAATTATCCGAAATAGGGTCTGTACCATCAACCAACCATCACAAACGCAAACCACCAAACAAAAGCAACCCATTCCCCCCCCACCCACCTACACACACACACACACACCTCTCTCTCTCTCTCTCTCTCTCTCTCTCTCTCAAAACATGTCGAAACACCTCTGAACAGACGATGATAAACTGGCGGTTGGAAAGAGGTTGTGACCCAGGTGAAGCTTAGAGCTGACGATGTGATTGACTTATATCACACCTTAGTTGTACAAGGTGGTGGGGGGAGGAAGGGGAGGGGAGGGGGGAGTTCTGTCCTCGAGGCTGACAAAGTTCATCAGGTACACTGACCTTGTTTTTAAGCATCCTCTCTCTTCCTCCATGCGCCTGCCTGTCTCTGTCTGTCTTCTGTCCCTCTGTCTGTCTGCGCGCCCCCCTCCCCCCCCCACTTTCTCTCTCACAGTAATGTTTTTCAGTCTTGAAATCTACGAGATGTGTGTGTGTGTGTGTGTGTGTGTGTGTGTGTGTGTGTGATCTTATATTTTTTGTTTTAATCTTAAAAGTTTTACGTATCACTTTTAATATCACAATACAATCCCTTCAAATTGAACAATACAACGATCTGCAGATGTGGGCGTGTGAAAGTACTCCCAACATAACCCACTCTTTACACAATAACAAATCATATAATGTTATAATGCAATCATATAAATCAAGCGTAAACACGCACATCTCCCCATCCCGAAAAAGCCTCCGAACACTAAGATACAACAAAGATGTTGGCGAAAGTCATAGCCCTTATCTGAATATACTTTATGTAAAAATAGATCTAGTAGATGAGGCTAGATCTACGTGGACTTTAGTTGGCTGTTAGAGTTACTGCTACAGATCTACAAGAGTTAATTCCCTTGCGTGGTATGGCTAAGCAGACGATCAGCGGAACAAAGAGCTTCAAAATACTATGATGGATCTAAGATAAGGTACACTTTTTCACGTTCATATAATATTCTACACTTTTGTGTGCGTAGTATCTGACTCGATCTGGTTCTGTGCTTGGCTCTGTCAATCCATCTGTTTGTCTACATGTTCGACTGTCTGACTGTATGTCTGTGTGTTTGCACCCTATTTCTCAATGTACACATAGGCCTATCCCATAAGCTTAATATTTTTTCCCTCAGTCCCTTTGTCTGTAAGCTTTTTTCCCTTTGTAAGCTGTTTATGTGTCTCTTTTAGGGTTTCTGTGTCTGATTCTAAGCATTAGATTAAACACTGTAGTTCTTTGTGTGTCTCTGTCTGGTGTGTGTGCGCGCGCGCACGCATGTGTGCGTCTGCTCTCTCTCTCTCTCTCTCTCTCTCTCTCTCTCTTCTCTCTCTGTGCACCCCCTCCTCTTCGGTGTTGCAATAATGGCTATAGTTGTGAAGAGATGTATGCACTGTATAAAATTATTCATAATTCGTTCGTTTCTTCATTCATTCATTCTCTCTCTCTCTCTCTCTCTCTCTCTCTCTCTCTCTCTCTCTCTCTCTCTCTCTCTCTCTCTCTCTGTCACACACACACATAATAATAAATAGACCTTTGTCATTGTCTCTCTCTCTCTCTCTCTTCTCTCTCTCTCTCTCTCACACACACACACACACACACACACTTTATTGAAAACTTTTTTTTCCACACCCACACCGAAAGTCTCATGAACCGGATGATACACTTGGTCGCTGTTTGACTAACTTAGTGACCCCAAAAAGACTGAGGTCACGAACCAAATGAAGACGCTCGCAGATGTAAACCACTCGGTAGATCTAGTTCAGTCTTTTTTGGTTCACTATGCCGGACAAGGTTACCGTCAGTTTGTTTAGTGCATTGGGTGCGTGGGATCCCTATCTGTCTGCTGTCTGTCTGTCTGTCTGTCTGTCTCTCTCTCTCTCTCTCTCTCTCTCTCTCTCTCTCTCTCTGATGCTTTTTACAAACTTTGTTAATAATGTTTGCAATCTCTCTCTCTCTCTCTCTCTTCTCTCTCTATCTCTCTCTCTCTTCTCTCTCTCTCTCTCTCTCTCTCGGATGCTTTTTAGAAAATTTTGTTAATAATGTTTGCAAATTTCTCTCTCTCCTCTCTCTCTCTCTCTCTCTCTCTCTCTCTCTCTTCTCTCTCTCTCTCTCTCTCTCTCTCTCTCTCTCCAGTCAGATGTGTGCTTTTAAAAAAAATAGCTATATATCTTTACAATAATTATGTATTTACATTTTGGATGATTTGATTTTTTCCCTTTATCTTGAACAAAACTGTGTTCTTTGTTGTTTGGTTGAGAGATTTGTTGTTCTCTCTCTCTCCCTTCACTCACTCACTCTCTCTCTCTCATCTCTCTCTCTCTCTCTCTCTCTCTCTCTCTCTCTCCTCTCTCTCTCTCTCCCATACATGATTCTCAGTCCGAAACAGACAATTTAGTCAAAAGTAACAAGAAACGTTCTTTGTTCCCAGGTTAATTGTACTGTCAACAACAGGACATAAGATGAGTATTATCAATCTAGCTAGGTAGATGTATAAAGTATACTTAATCTTGCTAGCTAGATTTATGAAGTGGCAAAAAAGATTATGTAAATTATCAATTCATAATGTGGATTGTTTCTTTTAAGGAAGTGATTTTCTTATTTTTAAGTTTTGACATGCCCTAAAATTAATGTGTTCAGGGCCAAAGATCCTTGTCTGTATTTTGCATAGACTTTCGTATTTGTGCACTCTCACTCTGCGTCCGTCCGTCCGTCTGTTTCTGTATCTGGCTTCGCCTGTCTGTTGGTGGGTCTGTCTGAGTGTCTCTGTGTCTGTCATGCTGGGTTTTTAATTTTAAAAAAATCTATTTGCCGTTTTACAGTTGATCATATTCCTTATACCTTGGTTGTTTGTTTGTTTTAAAATTCTGTTTGTTTTATAAGTTTTATGGGTTATTTAGCCTTTCTTTCTTCAGTATGTTTGTCTCTCTTTACTGTAGTGATAGAGTCAGGTATGGTCGCTTTGGTTGCCTTCATTTTCTAGATGTTCCTTTGCCTTCGTTTGCCAAGTTGTTGCTTCATAGTTAGTTATTTCCTTCTGTTGCCTTGAGTTTTTACGTACTCCTTTTGCCTTTTTTGTTTGTGTGTTTGTTTTCCGTATTGTATTTGAAAATTTTGCTTCTTGTGCCTTTGTTTTACCTATATTTTTGTCTGTTTCTCATAGTTCTTGTTCCTATGGGATTTCAGCTTAGCTTCTTATAGTTTTACACGTAAACTTTTTTTTTTTATGGGTCTCAGTTGCACATGAGATCAAGGAGCACTATCTTTTCTTTCTTTCTTTGTTTAGGTACTTTAAATCAGGGGGAAAAAAATCACTTTAAAAGTTTTTTAGACGTACATTATCTAGCTTGTAGGTTTTGTACATTTACTCTTCAGTGCCGGAGTAGGCTTATTCTCAAACTCTCTCTCTCTCTCTCTCTCTCTCTCTCTCTCTCTCTCTCTCTCTCTCTCTCTCTCTCTCTGTCTGTCTGTCTGTCTGTCTGTCTGTCTGTCTGTCTCTCTATTGTTATGCTTATTCTATAACCCCTATAAATAAATTTGTTCATTGTTCTCTCTCTCTCTCTCTCTCTCTCTCTCTCTCTCTCTCTCTCTCTCATCTCTCCTCTCTCTCTCTCTCTCTACTTTGTTTAACATGCAACCGTGGTAAAACATAAAACCCTGTTGAATACATTATTCAGGGATTTCGCCACAAGAACACAGGATGTGTAGGCTACTGTACCAGCACAGGCTTCCTTTTTTTCCCCTTTCTCTTTGTGATGTCACCGATATAATGACGTACACTTCAGTAAGTGATGGCGTAGGTGTGACGCATGTCTGGCTTGAGTCGGGCTGTCGTCTGCACTGTGTCGGTTTAATCCATCATTTTCTCACGAGAGAGAGAGAGAGAGAGAGAGAGAGAGAGAGAGAGAGAGAGTACTTTTCCATCACTCAGTGACTTTTTTTTTTGATTATTGGATGGTGGGGGGGGGGGGGGGTGTTACGATTATAACTGATGTTCTTAATATTCCGATCCTAGCGATTAAATCAACCTGTAAAAGTGTAGTTTTTGAAGGAGAGAGAGAGAGAGGAGAGTGAGAAGAGAGAGAGAGAGAGAGAGAGGAGAGCAGAGAGGAGAAGTACTTTTCCATCACTCAGTGACTTTTATCTTTTGATTATTGGTGGGGGGGGGGGGGGGGGGGGGGGGGGGTTACGATTATAAACTGATGTTCCTAATATTCCGATCTAGCGATTAAATCAACCTGTAAAAGTGTAGTTTTTGAAGAGAGAGAGAAGAGAGAGAGAGAGACGAGAGAGAGAGAGAGAGAGGAGAGAGAGAGAGAGAGAAGCCGGCAGGGGAGGGGGTAATAGAGGGAGGGAGGGAGAGAGAGAGTGAAAGTGGAGGGGGAAGCTAGACAAACAGACTCACACGGAAGGACTTAGACTGGTTATGAAACATAAAGAAGAAATAGCGATGCAACAAAAACAGAGTTAGAATTAGTCTAAAACAACCGCCCCCTCACCCCACCCCCCAAAAAAAATCCCCAACAAACCCACACCAAAAAACCCAACCAAACAACAAAAAACAAAAGAACAAATAAAACAAACAAAAGCAACAACAACAAGAAACAAACAAAACAAAAAAACCCAATCTCATAAAATAAAACCAGACAAAAACACACACACACACACACACACACACACACACACACACACACACACACACACACACACACACACACAAAACCCCTTGGAAACCTAAACTGGCATACAAGCGACCAGAAGAAGACATCATTTGCAACACACACACACACACACACACACACACACACACACACACACACACACACACACACACACACACACACACACACCTAAGTACTTATTAAAGAAGCTTAAAAGTGTAGACTGTAAGACTTGCTCTAGGTGTGCCATTCCATGCCTCTTCACTTGATATAATTATAGAACGAAAATGGAATGTTACCACTTGAT